>QJPP01007248.1:600000-1015818 GCA_003996215.1 Jaltomata sinuosa
CCCTTGAAGCTTTGGGGACGATGAATACCGCTATAGTGGTTAAGCTAAAATGGATATTTTTTCGCTATGGCAGTTTCACTATGGCAGATGTTCGTCCTCTATAGAAGAAGGCCGCGAACCAGTAGCTTCTCAAGCTAATACTTAGCAAAATTTCCCCCCTTTTTGTAATCCCTTTATGCCTTACTGAGTTCTAATCTAGTTTCCTTACTACATTACATGTTATACTTCCTATGGCTGAAAAAGGACAGTTGCCCGTGTATGATTATGATTGTTTTCTTGATGAAGCTAGTCGAGAGAGGTTCATGGACTACCGTAGAGTGGGCATCTGTTACGAGAGAGGTTGCAAGATGACCGAGGTGGATGGAAAAGCAGCCACCTTCCATCGCAAAGTTTGAGAGTTTAGTTGGGAGTCCTTGCTAGTAGCTCCTTCTTCCGCACAGACAGGCTGGGTTTGAGAGTTCTATACCATTCTCCCTACAGTCCATTGGGATAAGCCTAACCCCATCATCCGCATCCGAGGAATGGATGTTTCAGTGGATGCTTAGACTGTCAATGAGGTACTTGGAGTGCCTCACGTCTCCAATGCTGCATACGAGGCTAAGCAAGGCTTTGGGACATGACTTGGTTGAGAGATACTTTGGTAGATGCAGAGTTCAGGAATCAGGTTAACTGGGTCAGCCCCGAGGGTGTCACTAGCACTTATTTTTTTACGGAGGCTAGAATGTGGCTCAACTTGGTATCCCAGAGAATCCGTCCATTGGGTAACATGACTGACGTGACCTAAGCCCAAGCCCTGGTAGTTGCTTGTGCCATGCAAGGCATTATCATGAATATGAGGGAGAAGATCATCTCTGAGTGGAAGGACTTCTACTGGGCTCATAGGAAGGGCCCCTATCTTCCGAGTTTGGTGTCCGAGTTATGCAGGCGAGTTGGGGTGCCTGAGGACCATACAGATTTAGAAGTGGATATAGACGACCCCTTTGACCCTTTCGGGGTGAAGGTGGTCTCCAAGAAGAAGAGGAAGGTGGATGAAGCCGGGAGAAGTCAGCCGGTTGAGGAGGCCGACAATGATGATGATGATGATGACACCCCTGCCCCTTCCCAGCCCCAGCCCCTGATCTCTAGAGCCCAGCTGGAGGAGAATTTGGCAGCTGTCCAAAGGTTTATGGAGGATCCTAACGCCGGAGGTGCAGCCCCACACCCATCTTCTCAGGAACTTGCAGCACTTCGTAG
This sequence comes from Jaltomata sinuosa, assembly GCA_003996215.1. NCBI lineage: Eukaryota > Viridiplantae > Streptophyta > Magnoliopsida > Solanales > Solanaceae > Jaltomata > Jaltomata sinuosa. The sequence goes on from QJPP01007248.1 coordinate 601,234, forward strand.
GGTGTTAGAGGAAGAGAAGAAGAAGAGATGCTCCCGGGACCACATATTTGCTCGGATGTGGAAGACCACCAAGGTCATGTTCTCATGTGCTGCACCGGGTCAGGAGCTGCCCACACTCGAGCCTGAGGATAGGCATGAGTTTTCCTTCCTGAGCGATGATGAGGCTTAGGACTTCCCCCACCCCTCTTTTACTAGATACTCTTATTGCTTCTGGTTGCCCCAGTTTGGGTCTTGTTAGACAATATTTCCCCTTCATGTTCCCTCTTTTATTATCGCACATGGATGCTCATTTTAGACTATTTCCCTTATATGCACACTATGTTAGTTAAACTGATTGATTTATTGCTTTACCTAGCAGTTCGAGGCTTAATCCATGGTTTTAAATCGTCCCGAGAATGAATGAAAAACAGGAGAAAAACAGGGTGAGGTTTCTGCCTCACGCCCTTTCGCTATGGCGGTTGCCACTCCACCATAGCAGTACCGCTGTAGCAATACAATTTCCACTATAGCAAGATCACCGTAGAGGTATAGTTCCACTATGGTGGTCCCGACGATGACAGCCCAGAAAAATCTAATTTTTCAGCAAGTGTACCCTTCCCTTTTCCCGGTTATCATTGTCTAATCTCGTCGATCCCGCCATGGTCTTAAACCACCCTCAAGACCATTCCTAGCACCAAACGTATCACAATCAGGCATAACACACTATCAATTACAAAGAATCACCACAACAATTATTTCCCGATAATACCTTCCCGCTATCACACTAATGACTCTTTTGTTCCCATGGTTCCCAACCAAGTCCCGACTGTCCTGAAATCGAAGCTTCCCTACAGTCGCAGTTTCCAATCCCTTTCACCTTAACCGATGATAAGCCCTTTTTAACATGCAATACCACTCTTTAAATCAGGACATTTAACAGATTACCACCGCCTAAGGTACACAAAATCTTTCACTTAATGACTTTCTGCAGACTCTACATGCACAACAGATAACAATTCACACACACATTCCAAGTAAGTGACACCAGAATTGTACAACACAATCATTTCAATTTCAAGTCACAATCCAATCGAATCACAACCAATTCAAGCCATATAATTTCACCTTCTATTCGCCCCAGGGATGGCCATTAGCCGATCATCCATGTCCTACCGCAGCCCCTCTGGCCAGATACCAATTGGAACCTTCCCGGTTCTAATTTTTCTTGCTTGTCTTATCACAATCGGAGTACAAGGACCTCCTTCGCTTCGTTGAGATACCAATTGGAGTCGAGAGATGCCAATTGGACTCAACTCATACAAGCAAGTAAACAACCGCATGAAAGAATGAAAGAAGGGAGATGTTTCCTAGAATGCTTCATAGCTTCCCAAAGATTAGATGTGGACGTCAACACACCAATCCGTAGGACTCTATTAGACACCTTGCTCTTGTACTGGGAGACCGGTAACCTAGGCTTTGATACCATCTGTCATGACCCAACCCACCGGGCCGTGCGGGCGCCTACTCTAACCACCAAGATACACGAACCCTCACCACCCGTCCAACAGGTGACATGCGAAAAAATAGCAAGTAGCAAAAAAATAACATTCCTTTTATTATGAAAACTTTGTTACTACAATATTTGAAAATAGGAAACAGTCCTGAAATATAATTCACCCTCCCTAGGACCTAGTCTAAACAGGTACAAGAGCTACTACAAGATTTATACATGAAGGAAGAGTAAATGAGACATAACTTCCGTCATGGAGGAAGGACAGAAGCTGCTGCAGATCACCATCGTCATATACCTATGAAACATCACTAGCCCTGCAACAGACTATACCAAAAAGGTATAGCAAGAGTAGAGTCAGTATAACCACACGTACTGGTAGGCATCATCGGTCGACCCGAATCCACTCCTACCATCATATAAGAAGAGTAGGGAAAACATGAAAATAAATAATATACTCCACCCTTCACCGCTTTCCCTTACTGGGCACGATCTCAACCGATCGTCTACCCGCACCCTTAACTAAACCCTTACTATTCCTTTCATTGCCCACCCCCTCTCTCTCAGGTCTTTCGAGTCACACTAAGCTTAGACTTTCTAAGCCACACCATTCTTAGCCAACCACCAATCCTACTCTAACTACTTAACCATTAACCTAGTCAATCCCCATGACTATGCCTCCAGAAACAACCCGGACCCTGTCGTTCTAGACCGACTACACACAATACCCGGACCCGCCTTGGACCCTTAAACAAACCCCCCCAGGATGTCACCCGCTAGTCACACCATGCCAGACTCTCAGTCATTCCCCAAACTTATCAGCCACATGTGAACTACCTTTGTACTATGATCAACTATCAACAACATAACCAACAACAACCCTTATCGTATAGCCCGGACCCACCCTAGGATCCTCTCTAAACAACACCTAAGTGTTAAATAGAGACCCGGCCTAATCCAAGACTAATTCAACTGACATAAAAAAATTCCTGGTCACTCAAAGACCACCAACCAAATCACAATTCAATAAAGTAGCTCGGTCCACTCACGGAACCAATAACAGTCAATGCAATACAATAATATCAATGCAATGATATAGTAACATAAATCCATATCAGACGTGGTACCCAAGCCAACTATTTATATTTTGTACCAGGCGTAGTACCCGAGCCAACCGAATGTCAATAATCTACAGTCAAATAATGAAGAACAACTTTTACATCAAAAATCAACACACCGTTCAATTGAGAGACTGTAAACAGGACCCTTAGATATTCTACACAATTCCTCTAAGCAATGCAATTCATATAAACACTTAGATAAGAGTATAAAATATACAACATTCACAGGAATCGTAAGCCATCACCTACCCTCTCTCCCGGGTATATCATTTAATCTCGACCTCCATCCGGAGACTAAACAACTCACCCTTTATTTACATATAATGAACGGATTACCCCTTTTTAGCATAATTTAACAACCCCATTGATTTTGGAACTTACATAGATAATGACAACACGAGTTACCACCCCTTAGTCCTTAGCAAAACAACGACTACTTATCATGCCATTCGCATTCCTGAAACCCCACCTAAGAGTTTCTCATTTTCATACCCCTTTAGTTGTCCTTGCAATTCCTGGTTCCCCGAACCTTCTCGATATCCCAGTCCCTGAGTTCTATCATTTTAGCATGTCAATACAACATAAATAGCCCAAAATAAATACAATTAATCCACAGTTCAATCCAACCAATCCTTAGCTCACTCATAACTAATACCAAATCCACCAGACTCCGTACCCGGAGGCCTAATGTAATAACTCTTCCGGTCATTTCCACGTATACGTTTTCCTTGTACCGTTAGAGCTTGTTTGTAGCGGCCCCAAGCCATTTAAGGCTTGTCAGGACCGGTAGTTCGGTGCCGGGGCCATTTGTTTGGTCGTATGATAAGTTTTGAAGTCAAGCAAGTCGGCAAATGTTATCATAAGTTCTTTAATAAATTTTCTAAACTTTGGGTAAAATGTATTAAAGCTTTTCTCTCAATATATAAAGAGTTAGAAGTCCCCCAAAACACCAAATCGAAGTTCTACGAGTCTAGTTTCCAACGCACAAAACCTCACATCCAACAGATCTCGGAGTAAAAGGTTATGACTGTTTTACCGTGGAATGTCTGGCAGAAACCGGGTCGCGAACCGGGTCGGGTCAAAATCGATTTAAAGCCTCAACTTCACATTTTAAAACGCCATTTCAGTTCTGAAACGGTGAGAAAACATAAGGGAGGGTTCCAAGAGAGTTCTTGAGTATCAAAATCGTGCGATGGTGAATTGCGAACCTAAATTTAAGAAGTTTATTAGCATCGCGCGTATATTTGAAAATATTTTATTTTAAAGTTATATTTTTTTTATTACCTTTTTAAAAGTATTTTAAAGGTCTATGAAAAATACTTTTATTATGATATAATTGTGTATGTACTTATTTTATAAGGTTTGTATACATTGTAATATTTTAACGGAGATAGTAAATTTAGTTATGTTGAAAATTATTATTATAATATAGTAGGTTTCATTGGAAATAATTTTCTATTAATTATGATATATTTGAAAAGTTATATATATTTTACCACGAATTTATGCAATACCCGAATATATATATAACGGGATAAAAATCTTGTGGTGTGCCACCACCACTTCCACGTGGAAGTGGAGAGAGTGTCCAACAAATGAGTAATGATAGTAGCCATCTTAGCTTTTATTAGTAATCAATGACATAGCATATTAATTAAATATTCTATAGTCCATTTATATATAGGCTTAGGTTACTAGTTTCTGATTCTTGTTTTCTTTAAAAAAGGAAAGTTCCTTCTTTCAGCAACATGGTTACTATGTGTATATAAATCATTGTGGAGAGTTGCAGAAGAACCATTTGTTTAACGATATACTGTATTGAATTCTCAAAAGCAAAATTGATTACCTACGTCAAGTTATTCAAGCCCGAATTCGAGTTAATTTCATTTCAGAGCTTTTAAAAGAGGTTTGAGCTTGTCATCGGACGACAGGTAGGTTACGGTTTATTTTTCCTAGACTCCGCATATATAGGATAAAATTGTATTAATGGGCATCCTTGGGTTGGTTTATTAGATTGGTACCACAGACCTCGACCGCTTTATTCATGTCCGCCTTTATTCATGTCCGCCTACTTTTGTTCCTCCGTTGCTTGTAGTATTTGCCGATATATTTTATTTACCCTTGTGTTCCTGTGAGACCTTGTTGACTCTGGAACATAGAAGGTGGGATTTTGGGAATGTCCGCGAGTCCCGGGCATAGAATTATCCTTCTAGGCTGGTTATGCTTGCTGAGTAGCTGTGGGCCTGTGCAGGGTCGATAGGTTGATTGTGAGCTGCTGGCAGCTATTGTGTTTGATCATACCATTTTCATGCATAAAAAGAGGTTTTATACAGGTTTTACTACGGTTTGGGCTTCGGGCCTACTTGCACCATTTTCTAAACCTTGCATGGCCCGGGGGCCTGTTTTTATGGAAATGGATTTGGAAATGGTTTGATTTATCGCTGTGAATTATTCCTGGTAAAAGAAAGTAAAATTATGTTTTAAATCACGCAGTGTTTCAATTAACAACTAGACTCGGCAGGGCCGGGGTGCTAGTTGAGTTTTCTTGCTACTTGATATAATTTTAGCCTCGGTCGGACCGAGCACCTGAGATGACTTTCTACTGTTTAGACCCGGATATGCCCGGGCACCCTTGGAGGGGTTTTTGAGATATTTTCCTACTACTTTAGTCCTGGACAAGGTCTGGGCATGCATATAGAGACTGGGTCTCTATCTTGAACCCGGACTTGCTTCCGGACGACATGTTTTGATACTGAGTTTTAGTATGGGGTCAGGGACCTCCATGGACCTTCCCATCCGGGCCTAGGGCTGCGGGCTGTGTGTGCCGGAGGGGGTATACGGTGGAGTAGAGGTATACGGGCAGTGTCCTTCCATGGAACCTACCTGCTGGGCCGGATCGGCACCGGGGGAGGTACATACAGAGATACCATTTCACTGAGATCTTCATGCATCATATCATTCATTGTTTGAGGCTCCACCCTTGTTTGTTGTTTGTTGATTGTACGCTCTGGTAGTATGGGATGCCGGAGGGTTTGTTTTCACTTGTTTGTGTTCCTCGGTTGTATGGGCGGCCGGGGGACTGTAGGTAGACTTTTGCTATTTACTTACAGAATTGTTTCCCTGTTGCGGTTAAGTATTAAATTTGTTACTGCTAGACTGTTGGTTTCTAGATTTGAGATTGATATGATTAGTTGAGTTTGATTCATGTCGCTGAGCATGCCTATCATTACTCTTTCTCTCTTCTTCTTACACTTGAGGTTACCGGTATACCGTCAATTTCATAAACTTATTATGTATACACTGTTATTGCAAGGACCCCAGGTGCGTTGTTTCTTACTTTCACCTGTGCCTATGGTGTGTATATTCTACTTACTAGCCTCACATGTGCTTCTGTTGATTTCCCTCTGGGCTAGTTCCTGTGTACCTTTCGTTGATTTCTGTGACTACTTGCTTCTATTCTGTCTGTTACTACGCTTTTATCTTATATGTGCCCAGTCGGCCTATGATACCTACTGGGTACCTTATGCTTCGCATTTGGTGCTCACCCCTACCCCCTGCATCTTTGGGTGCAGATCCTAGCGTGGGCCATCGCCGTTAGATCGCTGTGATTCATGCTTGGAGATCTGTTGGGGACTACTTCAGGCTGAGGGTGAGCTCTTGGCGATCGGAGCTTAGCTTTAGTTTATCTTTTGCTTCATGTACTCTATTACCATTCAGAGACATCTGTATATATTGTTTTGGTTTATTTGCACTCCATGTATGTAGTTTGGGCTCTATACTATGATACCAGGTCTTGGGGTTTGGTTTAGTTTCCGCATATGTATATATTTATAGTCCTTTTATCTGTTCTCTTCGTCTTGTTCTCTTATTTGTTAGATAGTAGCCCATTACTAACTGTTCTGGGCTATGGGGATTGGTTCACCTACCGGGGGTTGTAGATGCCATCATGACCGAGAAATTGGGTCGTGACACTATCAAACCCATATGCTTCTAATGAACACTTAGGAACCAAAGCCAACTAGGCTTTGAATAACAAGTCGTCCAATCTGTAGATGCTACTGAACCCCAAACCGCTCGAAGAAAAAGCTACTACAATCTGTAAATGGCCGAACCAAAAAACCAATACACAACCAAAGGCAAACCTCCGTCGTCACCTCAGTCAACTACTAAAACACATAACACAAACAATGAGTCATCTCCCTCCTTTTCCCAACTAAAGGAACCCTTCCTTAGCATAAATCGAACCTAACAAACTCCTTCTCAAGTCAAAACCGAAGCTATTTCCTTAGCTCCCATACATACATTGTCAAAACTCAACAAGGCAAGAGAAAATGGGATGGAAGCCTGACTCACCCAATATGCTACGAGTTGAACTCAGCCACGACGCTGCTGTAAACACTGAGTTGAAAATGCTAATGCCAAAAACCAATCACAATGCCAAACTCTAGGCTTATCCAGAGAACTACGATCAAAATTCATTCCGACTGGAACCGGGGAAAATGATAAGACAACCCAACCGGACAAGAAACTAAAGGATACTATGGGAACAACCCACATACCTGCCAACCTCCTTAACCAACCAAATAAAGAGGGTCAACTCTAAACACCCAAGAAAACTAAACTAATCTATGCATGCTAGCATAACTGACACCTCTCAACTTAAGACAAAGCTCAAACTCTGTCACAACCACTGGTAAAACCAAACAAACACAAGAACTTCTAGCAAACGGTAGGAAACAACCTAGGCAATAACCATCTAGGACCGCTCAAGCAGGAAAGACTCAACACAAGTTTAGATCCACAACAAAACAGGAAACAAACCCAACCAGAAACAGACTAACAAGAACTACCCACGAGCTACAACTCTGGGGAAAACACCCCTCAAAGATAACTCACCCTATTTACTACTAAGGAATAAACTACCACAAAAATAACACATAAACACTACAACTTAGGTTGCCAAACAACTAACAAGTAGAAGATAGACATATAAGCAAATAAATGATAGAAGGGACAGAATCATAATGCGAATAGTACTATCACAAGTTGATAGTAGCAAAAGCCTTACCTGGAGCAAAGATATCAGGAACCTCTACCTCGGGCCCACCAAGAGGTTCATCGGACTGACGGGGTCTGACACTAGATGGAGTTGTCAAAACTTAAGGCACTGTCATCCCTCAATAGGGATAGTCTCTAGAATAATGACCAATCACCCCACAACTATAGAAACCCAAAGAATCCCTACTCCGATGCACGGTGCCTATCGACTCTGAACGGATACCTGAACCACCATAGACCTGCTGGCTATACTGACCCTGCTGATTGTAAAGTGGGACTGTGGGGCAATCCCTAACCAAGTGCCCACGCTCCCTGCACTGATATCAAACTTTACCAAGTAGAGCCTGACATGATGATCCCACTAGGCCTGACCGACCACCATGACCTGTACACTCTGATGGCAAATCCCAAAGAATATGATTTGTACCCTGCCTACTCTACTCAACCTGCCCTACATAACTACTCTCTGGAACCCGTGGAGCAACTGAAACTAGTCTGCTAGATAAGAAGCAACAAAACTGATCCTTAGCAGACAATCCCCTACCTCGAGTCTGAGAACCTCAAAATCTGCCCTGGCAATGACACTTCTTACTACTACCTACATATGCCTCATAACACAAACCCTCAAAAGCCCAAGCATGGTCAGCTACCTGAAGGAAGGTCGTCCCAGCTATAACCAAGTGCTCGGTCACTATATGGAGTGGTGAAATCAAACCTCCAACAAAGCTCTGAACCCTATCAAACTCTGATGGCGCAATCCTAGTAGTACGCCTAACCATCTCGTTAAATCTCGCCTCATAGTCCAATACCGATATACAACCCTGCTGAAGAACTGGAGGCTCAACCCTAGCTGAAGCACCGCTTATACAACCGAGTACTAAAACACCCACTGGAGGACTCAAAATCCTAGCCACGGTGTCCTGTAGAACTTGGGTAGCTATAATTCCAATTGGAGGCTGGGCTGACCCCACACCTCTTATCTGATATAGCAAACTCTCACTCTGAAGTCCTGGTATTGACGGAAGCACTAAAGCAACAGGCACAGGAGCCTCGACATCACCCGTTGTCGCACTAGTCTTAGACATCTGAGAAGGAATGAAACAATCAAAGTTTAGAAGTCAATAGAGCCAGGAACGCACGATAAGGAGACAAGAAGATGGAACTCTTCCTAACAATGTCCTGTAGCCTCCTGCAGATAGGATACAGACGTCATCGTATCGATCCACTAGACTCTACTTAGACACTTGCTTCTGTGCTATGATACCGGTAAACCTAGAGCTCTGATACCAAGATGTCACGACCCAATTTATCAGGTCATGATGGCACCTACAACACCCAGTAGGCGAACCAATTCTCGTAGCCCAGAACAGTTAGTAATGGGCTCCTACCTAACCAATAAGCACAATAAGCAGAAATAAGCAGAAGAAGAATATAAAGATAGACAAAGCGAAAGCAAAAACCTGAATATATACATAATGAAACTACACAAACCCTAAGACTTGGTATCGATAGTACAGAAACATCTAATAGAATACAAGTGCTAGAAGTAACAAAAGATTAGTACAGCTATCTCCGAATATACAAAGAGTAACAGTACAAAAGATGATATGTGGTCAAGGCCCTATCGTCAGGCGCTCACCCTAGTCTCGAAGATCCAAAAGCTACATGAGTCTCCAACGCGATCAACGTCGAAGCTCAACTAGTATCTGCACTAGAAGGATGCAGAAGTATAGTATGAGCACCAATTGCAAAGCAGCGGGTACCCAGTAGGCATCATCAGCCGACTGAGCGCATATAAGATATAAAAGCAGTAATAAGCGGAATACAAGAAAGAAGTCACGGAAGCAAGGAAGAAACACAAGGAACTAGCACAAAGAGTAATCAACCAAGAGTTACAAGTATACATGGTAGCATAAAACATATACATAACACAGAAACACAGGTGCAAGGAAGAAGAATGCACCTGGAATCCTTGCAACAATAGTATTAAAAAAAGGAGGGAGTTGAGAAAAATGGCGATATACTGGTAACCTCAAGTAAAAAGGAAAGAAGGAAGGCAATCCGACCTAATCAAACTAGAAGGCATACACTAATAGAAACATGCTTTAAACACCAACTATCAAGATAAGCATAAATCGGGATTAATCTCTCAAATACAAACCTAGAATGGAAAAACTAAACCACCATAACCGATATCTACTACTCAAAATCATGAGAAGGAATGGAAACAGAAACCCACAATCTGCTAATAAGACCGCACAACAATGCCTCAATAGTATAGGACTCACTAGCCCCTCAATACTCAATCCCAAAACTCGGAGCCTCAACATGCTAAAACTTACTGGTCCACCAAGAACAAAGGACCATGACAAGCTCTATAAAATGACAGGAGTAAAAATCTACCTACAGTACCAACGGTCGCCTATACAACCGAGGAACGCAATCAAGTGAAATCAAACGCTCCAGCCACCCATACATCCAGAGCGTACACTGAACACACAACAAACAAGGGTGCAATCCGAGTAAAATATGCATTATGATGAGGAATCTAATGTTATAGTGCCTCATATGTTACCCCCTCCAGTACCTATAAGGCCCAATAGAGGCAGGATCCATGGAAGGCCCTTTCTCGTGTACCTCTCCTACGATGTACACCTCCCCTCCTGGCACACTGCATTGGCCTGTACCTTGTGGCCCAGGAATGATAGGGGTCCATGAAGGTTTACTCATAGACCATATACTAAAAACCACTAACCTCAAGTGTAACTCAATAATCGTAACCTCGTAGTACATGCCCGGCTTTGACCCATGTCTAAATCAGTAGTAGTAATCTCAAAAACCCATCACCGGGTGCCCGAAGTGTATCCGGGTCTAAATTAGTAATCAAGTCTCAATAACCCTTATCAAGGGTGCTCGGAGCGTAGCCGAGTCTAAATCGGTGGTAAAATAACTCTAGCGCCCGTCCTCGCCGAGTCTAGTATAAGTATAAAAACTGGGGATCAAGTCGCCATAATATCCTGTTTTCTCTAAGATGTTTCATAAAAGCCTGTTTCAAAACCCTTTCAAAGTCATAATACTAAAAATGGGCCCTCCGGGCCATGCAAAGTTAAGAAAATCAATTAAAGTAGGCCCAAAGGCAAATCAGTAGTAAAACATATAGGGAAAACCTTTTTCATGTATGATATGCTCGCAAACAATAGGGTAGCCCAAAATGGCTCACAAATAATTCCTACCGGCCCAGCACAGGCTCAACAGCTCTACAACAAATATAACGAACCAAATGTTCGGGACTCACGGACATTCTCAAATAATCCACCATCTATGTTTCACAGTTAATACAAGGCCACACAGGATCACAAGGGTAATATATAATACTACACGATACTATAATCAACGTATGAAATAAATGGACAGAAAGACGGGTAAGGTCTGGGGTACCAACCTAAAACAACCCACCCAAGGATACTAATGAATGCAATTATACCCTATATACGCAGAGTCTAGGTAGGGAAAGCCATAACCTACCTGTTGTCAGACGAATAGCTATGGGGACGGTGTCGTCCAAGCTCGAACTGCTTCGAGAAGCTCCAATTTGCGAAACCACTATGAATACAATAATCTATATCTCAAAACAAGACTAACGATACCCTTATTGCTATAATAATATCGGGTCAAACTTTGGGTCACAAACTGGCCCATGAACCCCACGACCCGAAACTGGAAATGAGAAACACACATGTGTTTCTTACCATCTCAGGAGCACATGCTCAAAATTTGAGCGGAAATGGACAACAATTGGGGTTTCAAATCAGCCCACCAATTATGAAATCAAAGAGGGAACCAAATGAAGAAATTAAGGGATTAAAGGATGGAATACTTATAATTTGCGACGAGGAATCAACTACAGATGAGAAATTAATTACTCCAACGCTAATATATGATCCCACAGTGATAATGGAGCTTGGAGCCTTAGAAACAGTGGAGAAATGCAAATTTTTGGTGAAGAAAACTAAGGAGAAGGTATATATACATACATGGATTTTTTCATCGCTATCGCAAAGAAAAATCTTCGATATCGCGATGACCAAACTGGACAACTCATCTTGATCACGAGGGTTTTTCTTTGAGATCGCGATGAACAACTTCAGCCATACCAACAACAGAAAACCAACAGTGCTAAAAACTTCTACAGGGCATTCTGGGCACAATCGAAACCCGATACACAAAAAATAATAGTGCAATTAGAGTGGAAATGACATTTTGGACTCAATGGAATTGATGAAACATCCATATGAGATCGTTTTGAAAGAATGTTGACCCAAGTCAACACAAGCTAACGCCAACCAAACATCCGAAATGAGCTCGGATCACCCGGGACCCAAACCAACCAACTACCTAACTCAAACTCGGCATTCTGGAGCTAACAACGCTGATAGAATTTCTATCCGAGGCCATCTTCTCCAAATGTTGACCAAAGTCAACCAAACAAGACCAATTGGCTTGAAAACACAGAATGAGAAAGAATTTCAAGGTGAAAAGCTCCAAGATCCCGACCAAAGGTCCTACTAGACCAAAGTCCACGCTTTGGAGCTAATAGAACTATCAGAATTTGATTTTAAGCACGTTTACCAAGAATGTTGACCAAAGTCAATGATTTCAAAAGCTTAAAGCTCTAAAATAAGGAATGACCAAAAGACCAAACAAATGGCCCGGGCACCAAACTACCAGTTCCAGCAAGCCATAAATGACTTGGGGCTGCTACAGGCAAGCTCTAATGGTACAAGAAAGGCGAACACACGTAAATGACCGAAAGGATCATTACATCATCCACTACCAAAAAGACTTTCATCCCCGAAAGTCAGGAAAGAAGGAAAGACTAGACATTTAAGAACAGTGGATATGAAGCCCGCACTACTCTCCCTGACACCCCAGGTAGCCTCCTCGACCGGATGACACCCAACAAAAAAGAACCAAAGAAGGCAACCAAGCCTAAACTTCTTACTAGCCAAGCTAGATTTCAAAGTCAAAATCCAAAATACCGAGGGTCTTCCAATCTAAATTGAACCCCGAGAATCTCAACCAGAAGGCACCGACACAACACCGAGACTAGAGAAGTAACGCGACCAACACACCAAAGTCAAATTTTTTAAACCACAACCAAGTTTCCTAGAAAAGCCATCAACCCAAAACTCCAACCCATGAACCCGCTGATCCGCAAAACCTATTTATTCTGAACTGAACTCTTTGTAGTACCCACTGAAAGTGTCATATAAGTCAAACACTCAAACCAACCTCAAAATATCAGCTAAACCACCAGAGATCCATGGTTCCCTCTTATACTTCACTATGAACGAAGCTATCCTTTTAACTCAAACTCTTTCCAAGCCTATCTATAGCCTACTGCCTTTTGACATCTAAAGCACTAACCCAAAGCACATACTCGAAAACGGTAGTAGTTTCACCCCAACTGACCATCGACCAACGGATGAATACCTCTGCTAACATCAAACCTGATAATTGAACCCAACTGCACAACCCATTCTGAACTCGACTGAAGCTTGCACATCCAAGTTAGGAAAGGCATGTATGAATACCCTGTGTTGACAAAGAAACTTCTAAACTGTAGAAAAAAACCAACCTCGCTGTACCGGACCCACTCTGAATCAATTGAATACGAAGGCACTAGGAAAATCTACCCTACAGACCCAAACTAGAACCAAGATTTTGCAAGGAGTATGGTAAGCCTACCACAAAGTTCGAAAGCACCAGTTAAGCTCAAAACACTAAGATTACTCAAACACCACACAAATTTGATTCTCCTTACAACTCTCACCTCAGGAAGAAGTCCACCATGCCATGAATATTAAGTCAGAATACCCCGAAGGCAAAGGAAAAGGTGCCTGGGATTTTAAAGTTGCCTTCTAGCTATAAAAATCCTTGCATAGACCTTCAACTCATCCCTATGGCTCAAATCAACCCCTCTACTTTATCAGCACACCATACAACCAATTTTCAAGCATGCAATATACCGAACTACTAGTCTACACTTGTTGAGCCTAACCAACTGGAACCCCATAATAGGCTCACTAGTATTAATCCGCACAATCTGATCACACTTAATACTCTATCGCTGAATCTCAAACTTATGCCACTGGGTTCGTCCAACCATAGTAGAAGGAACCTCGTACTAGCTGGAACACAATTGAAATCTGGAATGTCCAGCCTAGCTCAAAGGTTAGCCAAGGACTAGGTGTCCAAGGCCAATTGTCATTCCATAACTGAAATGGGGAAAGTAAGTCGTCCAAACCTAATGCCTTCCAGTCAAAGAATCTGCAACTGAAAAGAACCAACCACGAACCATCTTGAGTAGCTTGCTAGCCCATGATTCTAAAACATAACCTTGAAATTTCCAACCAAAGCCTCTGTCAAACCCATATGCTGCCAATGAACCGTTAGGAACCAAAGCCAACTAGGCTTTGAATAACAAGTTGTCCAATCCGTAGATGCTACTGAACCCCAAACCGCTCGAAGGAAAAGCCACTGCAATTTGTAAGCAGCCAAACCAAATCACCAACACACAACCCAAGGCAAACCTCTGTCGTCACCTCAGTCAACTACTAAAACATATAAGCACAAACAAGGAGTCATCTCCCTTCTTTTCCCAACTAAATGAACCCTTCTTTAGCATAAGCCGAACCCTACAAACTCCTTCTCAAAATCAAAATTGGAGCCATTTCTTTACCTCCCATACATACATTGTCAAAACTCAACAAGGCAGGAGAAAATGGGCCGGATGCCCGACTCACCAATAAGCAACGAGTACAACTCAGCCACGAGGCTACTGTCAACACTTAGTTGAAAATGCTAAAGCCAAAACACAATCACAATGCCAAAATCAAAGGCTCATCTAGAAAACTACGATTGAAATTCATTCTGACGGGAACCAGGGAAAACGATAAGACAACCCAACCAGACAACAAACTGAAGGATACTATGGGAACAACCCATATACCTGCCAACCTCCAAAGTCAACCAAATAAAGAGGGTCGACTCTTAACACCCATGAAAACCAAGACATTCTATGCAAGCTAGCATAACCGACACCTCTCAACTTAAGACAAAGCTCAAACTCTAGCACAACTACCGGTAACACAAAACCAACACAAGAACTTCTAGCAAACATTAGGAAATAGCCTAGGCAACAACCATCTAGGAACGCTCAAGAAGGAAAGACTCAACACAAGTCTATAGCCACATCGAAATAGGAAACAAACCCAACCAAAAACAAAATAACAAGAACTACCCATGAGCTACAACTCCAGGTAAAACACCCCACAAGGATAACTCACCCCATCCACTACTAAGGAATAAAATACCATGAAAATAACGCATAAACACTATAACTCAGGTAGCCAAACAACTAACAAGTAACAGATAGGTATATAAGCAAATAAATGATAGAAGGGATAGAATCGCAATGCGAACAGTACTATCACAAGTCAAAGGTAGCAAAAGCCTTACCTGGAGCCACGATATCAGGAACCTCTACCTCAGGCCCACCAAGAGGGGAATTAGACTGACGGGGTCTGACACTAGCTGGAGTTATTGAAACTGAAGGCACTGTCATCTCTCAGCAGGGACAGTCTCTAGAATAATGACCAATCACCCTAAAACTAGAGCAACCCAAAGATGCACTACTCTGATGCACGGTGCCTGTCGACTCTGGACGGATGCCTAAACTACCATAGCCCTGCTAGCTATCCTGACCCTGCTGACTGTAAAATGGGACTCTGGGGTAATCCTTAACTAAGTGCCCACTCTCCCTGCACTGATAACAAACTTTACCAAGTGGAGACTGATGGGATGATCCCACTGGGCCTGACCGGCCACCACAACCTGCACACTCTGAAGGCAAATCCCAAAGAATATAATCCGTACCCTGCCTACTCTGCTCTATCTTCCCTACATAACCACTCTTTGGAACCCATGGAGAAACTAAAACTGGTCTGCTAGATAAGAAGCAACAGAACTGATCCTTAGCAGACAATCCCCTACCTCAAGTCTGAAAACCTCGGAAACCGCCCTAACAATGATGCTTCTTACAACTGCCTCCATATGCCTCATGACACAAACCCTCAACAGTCCAAGCATGGTCAACTACCTAAAGGAAGGTCGTCCCAGTTGTAACCAAGTGCTCGGTCGCTAAACAGAGTGGTGAAATCAAACCTCCAACAAAGCTCTAAACCCTATCAAACTCTGATGGTGCAGTCCTAGCAGTATGCCTAACCATCTCATGAAATCTAGCCACATAGTCCAATACCGACATACAACCCTACTGAAGAACATGAAGCTCAACCTTGGCTGAAGCATCACTCATAGAATCGGGTACTGAAACACCCACTAGAGGACTCAAAGTCCTAGCCATGGTATCCTGAAGAATGGGGTAGTTATAATTCCAATCGAAGGCTGGGCTGACGCCACACCTCTTATCAGATGTAGAAAACTCTCACTCTGATGTCCTGGCACTGATGGAAACACTGAAACATAGGCACAAAAGCCTCGACATCACCTGTTGTCGCACTCGTCTAAGGCATCGGAGCAGGAATTAAATGATCAAAGTTTAGAAGTCAATAGAGCCATGAACGCACGATAAGAGGACAAGAAGATGGAGCTCTTTCTAACAATGTCTTGTAGCCTTCCACAGATAGGATATAGACGTCATCATACCAATCCACGAGACTCTACTTAGACACTTGCTTCTTTACTACGACACCGATGAACCTAGAGCTCTGATACAAAGCTGTCACGACCAAATTTCTCAGGTCATGATGGCACCTACAACTCCCAAGTAGGCAAACCAATTCCCGTAGCCCAGAATGGTTAGTAATGGGCTACTACCTAACCAATAAGCACAACAAGCAGAAACATAATATAAAGATAGACAAAGCAGAAGCAAAAACCTGAATATATACACAATGAAACTACACCAACCCTAAGACTTTGTATCGATAGTACAAAAGCTTCTAATAGAATACAAGTGCTAGAAGTAACAAAAGATAACTACAACTATCTTTGAATATACAAAGAGTAACAGTACAAAATAAAAGATGTGGTCAAGCCCTGGTCATCAGGCGCTCACCCTAGTCTCGAAGATCCAAAAGCTGCACGAGTCTCCAACGCAAACAACGACGAAGCTTAAATAGTATCTACACCAGAAGGATGCAGAAGTGTAGTATGAGCACCAATTGCAAAGCAACAGGTCTCGAGTAGGCATCATCGGCCGATTAGGCGCATATAAGATATAAAAGCAGTAATAAGCAGAATACAAGAAAGCAGCCACCGAAGCAAGGAAGAAGCACAAGGAACTAGCACAAAGAGTAATCAACCAAGAGTTACAAGTATACATGCTAGCATAAAACATATACATAACACAGAAACACATGTGTTAGGAAGAAGAACGCACCTGGAATCCTTGCAACAATAGTATAAAAAAGGAGAGAGTTGAGAAAAATGGCGATATACTGGTAACCTCAAGTAAAATGCAAAGAAGGTAGACAATCCGACAAAATCAAACTAGAAGGAATACACTAACAGAAACATGCTTTAAACACAAACTATTAAGATAAACATAAATTGGGATCAATGTCACAAATACAAACCTAGTATGGAATAACTAACCAACCATCATTGATACCTACTACTCGAAATCATGACAAGGAATAGAACCAAAAACTTACAATCTGCTCATAAGACCGCACAACAGTGCCTCAATAGTATAGGACTCACTTGCCCATCAATACTCAAGCCCAAAACTGAGAGCCTCAACAGGCTAAAACTTACCAATCCACCAAGAACCAAGGACCATGACAAGCTCTATAAAATGATAGGAGTAATAATATACCTACATTCCCAATGGTCGCCCATACAACTGAGGAACACAATCAAGTGAAAACAAACCCTCTGGCCGCCCATACAACCGGAGCGTACACTGAACACACAACAAACAAGGGTGGAATTCAAGTGAAATATGCATGATGATGATGAATCTGATGTAATATTACCCCGTATATTACCCCCTCCGGTACCTATAAGGCTTAATAGAGGCAGGATCTATAGAATACCCTTTATTGTGTACCTCTCTTACGTTGTCCACCCCCCTACTGGCATGCTGTGTCATCCCGTAGCCTGTGGCCCAGGAATGATAGGGGTCCATGGAGGTCTACTCGTAGGCCACATACTTAAAACTGTGAACCTCAAGTGTAACTCAGTAATCGTAACCTCGTAGTACATGCCCAGCTTCGACCTGGGTCTAAATCAGTAGTAGTAATGTCAAAAATCCGTCACAGGATTTCCGAAGTGTATCCGGGTCTAAATAAGTAATCAAGTCTCAATAACCCTTATCAAAGGTGCCCGGAGCATAGCCTGGTCTAAATCATGAGTAAAACAACTCTAGCACCTGGCCTCGCTGAGACTAGTATAAGTATAAAAACTAGGGATAAAGTCGCCATAATATCCTCTTTTCTCTAAGAGGTTTCATAAAAGCCAGTTTCAAAACCCTTTCAAAGTCATAATACTGAAAATGGGCCCTCCGGGCCATGCAAAGTTTAGAAAATCAATTATAGTAGGCCCGAAGCCAAATTAGTAGCAAAACATATAGGGAAAACCTTTTTCATGTATGATATGCTCACAAACAATAGGGTAGCCCAGAATGGCTCACAAATAATTCTTACCGGCCCTGGACAGGCTCAACTGCTCTATAACAAATATAACCAGCCTAAAAGGATATCTCTATATCCGGGACTCACGGACATTCCCAAATAACCCACCATTTATATTCCAGAGTCAATACAAGGCCACACAGGACCACAGGGGTAATATACAATACTATACGTATACTACAATAAATATATGAAATAAACAGACAGAAAGATGGGCAAGGTTTGGGCTACCAACCTAAAACAACCCACCGAAGGATACTAATGAATGCAGTTCTAGCCTATATACGCAGAGTCTAGGTAGGAAAAGCCATAACCTACCTTTTATCCGACGAATAACTGCGGGGACGGTGTCATCCAGGCTCGAACTGCTTTGAGAACCTCCAAATTATGAAACTACTATCAGTACAATAATCTATATGTCAAAACAAGACTAATGATACCCATATTGCTATAATAATAGTCGGGTCAAAATTTGGGTCAGAAATGGGCCCGTGGGCCTTGCGACCCAAAATTGGAAACCAAAAAATACACATGTGTTTCTTACTATCCCGGGAGCACATGCTCAAAATTTAAGCAGAAACGGACAATAATTGGGGCTTCAAATCAGCCTACCAATTATCAAATCAAAAAGGGAATCAAATGAATAAATTACGGGATTAAAGGATGGAATACTTACAATTTGCGACGAGGAATCAATCACAGATGAGAAATTAGTTACTCCAATGCTAAGATATGATCCCACAATGATAATGGAGCTTGGAGCCATAGAAACAATGGAGAAATGTGGATTTTTGGTGAAGAAAATGAAGGAGAAGGTATATATACATACAATGATTTGTTCATCGCTATCGCGAAGAAAAATCTTCGAGATCGCAATGAACAAACTGGCCAACTCATCGCGATCACAAGGGTTTTTCTTCGAGATCGCAATGAACAACTTTAGCCATACCAGAAACAGAAAAATAGCAGTGCTAAAAACTTCTACGGGGCATTTCGGGAACAATCAAAACCCGATATACAAAAACTAATAGTGCTATTAGAGTGGAAACTACGTTCCGGACTCAACGAAATCTATGAAACTTCTATACGAGGTCATTTCAGAAGAATGTTGACCCAAGTCAACACTAGCTAACGCCAACCAAACATCTAAAATGAGCCTGGATCACCCAAAACCCGAACCAACCAACTACCTAAAACAAACTCAGCATTCCGGAGCTAACAACGCTGAAGAAATTTCCATCCGAGGCCATCTTCTCCAAATGTTGACCAAAGTCAACAATTTCAAAATCTTAAAGCTCTAAAATAAGGAATGGCCAAAAGACCAAACAAATGGTCCGGGCATCAAACTACCGATCCCAGCGAGCCATAAATGACTTGAGGCCACTACAGGCAAGCTCTAACAGTATAAGATAGGAGAACACGCGTAAATGACCGGATGGGTCATTACAAAATGATATTGCTTGCTTGTTATTACATAGTTGTACTACTTACTCAGCTTTGGTTTACTGTTCATATATTGTTTATTGGAGTTGACCAATGATTCTACCAATACATTGTGGTTTTGTGTACTGATACTGTACTTGCTTTCCTTTTGTGAGTACAAGACATATTCCGGTGGTTGCTACGCGACCTCAGTTATAGTCTTGACGATTCTAGATTCCAAGGATGAGCTACTTTTTCCGAGATACCATGGTTTCATCTAGTACATCTCTACTCCATTGTTTCAGACTTAGACTCATTTGTTTTGAGGTTGTATCCCCGCATTCTAGATATTAGTAGATGTTTTGGTACAATGACTTTTAGATTCTAGGGGTATTTCCACAGGATCTTTACTTTAAGTATTGTTTTAGCTATGAGTGGTAGTTTAAATTAATGCAACTGGTTTTGAGTTGTTAGTTTCACTAAGTGCTGAGTTAGGTTATTGGTTCACTCATCTGGGGGTTTTGGGTGGGTTCCACTCATGGCGGTTTGGGTCATGACAGTATCATCAGTTGACACGAATCAAATCATACAATATCACATAGAAATCCATAGAAAAACATACAACTTGGGGTTTTTTAGACAGAGGTCTTTTAGTTGACAAGCCTTAATACCTTGACATACCGCAAGTCTTATGATTTAAAAAGCAAACATTGTTCCCTATCATGCAAGACCTCTTTCACTAATCCCCAGTAAGTTCTATGCACTCAAACCCCAATGCTTCCCTACCCTTGATTGTAACACCCCAGAACTTCCAAGACCAGACTAAGCTCAGAACACCAGTAGAAAATAATTTTTTTAGAAGAAGTTCAAGTTCCCAGGAATCACGGCTCAAACCATGGACCGTCGTTCAAAATAATGGTTCATTATTTGAAACCGTAATCCCTGAACTAATAGCCTATCAATTTTGCCCTAGGGACCATGGTTCAGGCAATGAATCATTGTTCAAAAGAATGGTCCATCGTTCAAACCATAGTTCCAATTCTAGTAGACCCTCAGCTCTGTCTTCAGAAACCACGAGTCCCTTGACGATCCATCGTTCAGAAGAACGGTCCATTATAAGGAGTTGTAATTTCCCAGAATCAGAGGACCCCAG
This sequence comes from Jaltomata sinuosa, assembly GCA_003996215.1. NCBI lineage: Eukaryota > Viridiplantae > Streptophyta > Magnoliopsida > Solanales > Solanaceae > Jaltomata > Jaltomata sinuosa. The sequence continues at coordinate 622,195 of QJPP01007248.1, forward strand.
TTCCAAAACTAGGAAGCATGGGTCAAACTATGGGCCATCGTTCAGAAAGACGGACCATCCTGTTGAACCGTCGTTCCTAGGACCAGAGACCCTAAAATGCACAAGTAGAACCACAGCTCCAGCTGACGGTCCATTGTTCAGAAGGATAGTCCGTCAACCAAGCCATAGTCCCTGAGCGCAATTTTCTGGAGATTCTTTTAAACGTTCCCAGGGGCAGTCCAGTCTTTTCCCAAATATTTTAATTCTGACCCTATGTTGTTTTTGGGGTAATTAAAGGGTTTTTAACTCTATTTCTCCCTCATTACTCCTAAATCACTCATACTTAGAAAATCTCTCAAGAACAGAATGCTCTCTCTCAAGAACAAGGCAAAAAGGGTTTTCTCCAAGTTCCTCTCAAAATACAAAGGTTCAATCGTAGAATCTTCATAGAGGTATGTGGGATTTCACTAGTGGGTTCCTTTCACCCATTTGGTCCCTATAACTCATCAAATCCCTTCAGTTCTCCATAAATGCTAAAAACCTAGGGTTCAAAGACCTTAGAAAATTCTTGCTATTCAGATGTTATGGAATTATATAATGCTTAGTTCATGTTTCTTGAAGAATCAGTATAGTTCATGTACAGAGTTCAGAACCCTAACTTGTTGTAATTTTCAGTAATCTATTGATTATACATGTTAGGCAGACTCAGTCAGATGATCAGATTTTTGAATTTGAATGTCATATCCGATAACTTAGTTGTGTGCATTCTCAGATTATATCACTATTTTGAGCTATCCAGTGTTATAGGTGCATGCTAGCTTATATTAAGTTGGGAGTAGACTTAGTACCGAGCGGACAAGGGATGAGGGCTTAGCTGTGAGCTTAGGCTATGACCCTTAGTAGAAATCCCCAAGTCCCAGAAATATGGCGCCACCGTAGGTTTGAAGGAGTCAGCTGTCAGACTAGGCTGCACCTCCTTGTCCCTTGTGGACATCAGCAGTGGATCTACGTCAGACTCATTTGTACTCTAGGCAAGGTATGAACGCCCTTCCATCCAGAGTTATAGGTTAGCCCTATAGTTAGCTCAGCTTGGGGTATGTCGGTTAGTAGTATCTCCCACAGTTAGTTTCATGTGCATTGACCTTGTATTCAGTACTCATGTTCAGTATTCAGATCAACATGTTATTTCATGATTTAGACTTGGTCACTGCATTCAGTACAACTCTCGGTTAAAGTTCAGCATGTTTATTCTTTTGTTCAGTTATATATATATATATATATATATATATATATTAATATATATATATATTATATACTATAATATATAGTATATATATATATATAGCTATATATTGTTCAGTCCATCTTGTATCCTGCATGCTCAGTACATTCAAAGTACTGACGCATACTTTTGTGCTACATTATTTCATGATGTAAGTTCAGGCACTCAGCATCCAGATCCCGCCTAACTTGACCTCCGATCTGTACTCAACAGCTCAGTGGTGAGTCCCCAATAGTTCGGGGACAATAGACATGCCTTTATTTCACTATTTATCTTCAGTTTTCAGTTTTGCTAGAGTTAGTTGGGGGCATGTACCAGCAACTCCTATTCAGTTACCCGCTTTCAGATAATTAATTTCTTTAGTTTTCCGCATAGTACATATCTTTAAATTGGTTTTACTTAGATATGCCATGCCATGGTTTAGCTTGGGGTCACTCGTGACACTAAGCACCATGTCACGTCTAGGGGGTAGCCTCAGGGCGTGACAAACTTGGTATCAGAGCATAAGGTTCAAGTGTCCTAGGATGTCTGAAAGCCGCATCAAGTAGAGTCTCCTTTATAGGTGTGAAGCGCGCCACACTTATGGAGGAGGGGCTATGAGACGTTATTAAGAATAACTTCCTTTCTTTCTTTTCCAGCTCGTTCTATAGAGTGTGAACTTAATTAATCTCTCTCTATGCTAACACGTGCTCTTCGCATTTCAAAAAAATGCCTCCAAGAAGAGCTAACGCTAAGAACCAGCCAGTAGCCCCAACAGACCCCTTAAAAAAGCAGGTTACGCATGCTGAATTCAGGGCTGCCTTCCAAGTGCTCACTCAAGCCATGACCGCTCAGGTCAACCAGCAACCTACCGCACCAGCTGCACCTCAGGTAAATACTGCTGCAGCCAGAATCTGAGACTTCACTCGAATGAACCCTTCAGAGTTTCACGGGTCCAGGTCAGAAGAGGATCCCCAAGAGTTCCTTGAGGACATACAGAAGGTCACTGACATTATGGGTGTCACTTCAGTCGAGGGTGCAGACTTGGCCGCTTATCAGCTAAAGGGAGTGGCCTACACTTGGTACCAACAGTGGAAGGAATCTCATTGTATCGATGCAGAACAAGTGACTTAGGATGTGTTCAAGACTGCTTTCCTGGACAGATTCTTTCCACTAGAGCTTAGGGAAGCTAAGGTGTAGGAATTCATCAACTTGAGGCAGGATGACATGAGTGTACAAGACTACGCTCTGAAGTTCACACAGTTATCCAAGTATGCTCCAGCGATAGTAGCTGACTCCCAAGCTCGCATAAGCAAGTTCGTGTCGGGTGTGTCCAATGATGTAGTCAAGGAATGCAAGGCGGCCATGCTTGTGAAGGAAATGGACTTCTCCAGGTTAGTTACTTATGCTCAATAGATTGAGGAGGAAAAGGTCAAGAAAAGGGGAGGTGATGCTAAGAGGACTAGGACAGATGAGTATAGCCACTTTCAGCAGAGGTCAGAGGATGGAAGTCACTCTCAGTATCGACAAGAAAATTCAGCACCAACTCCATCTTCTGCTAGTGCCCCAGTGCCTAAGTTCAGGAATGACCGACGGGGTAGAGCGTCTGGCTCCAAGTCCAAGGTTCGGTTACTAGTGGGTGCACTAATCCGATGTGCAAGAAGTGTGGTAAGAACCACCAAGGTGAGTGCATGAAAGGCAACGGAAATTGCTTTGCATATGGTAAGCCAGGTCACATGATGAGGTATTGCTATAATTTCTCAGAAGGGTAAGGAAGTTCGCCCTCAGACTCAGACCGGTTTTACAGCAGCTCCCATAGGTCACCCTACTCAGCAGGGTGCCTCATCTGGTACGGGTGGCGGTCAGCACCAGAACAGGTTGTATGCACTTCAGGGTCGTCAGGACCAGGAAGATTCTCCCGATGTGGTCATGGGTATGTTACGAGTCTTTAATTCCGATGTTTATGCATTGTTAGATCCAGGAGCTACGCTTTCTTTGGTTACTCCATATATAGAAGTAAACTTTGATGTCAGTCCATAAACTCTTCTAGAACCCTTCTCAGTCTCTACTCCAGTTGGTAACCTAGTTATAGCTAGACGTGTATATAAAAATTGCCCAGTCCAAGTTTCCCAGAAAGTCACCTCAGCAAATCTTGTAGAGTTAGAAATGGTAGATTTTGATATCATTCTAGGCATGGATTGGTTACATTCCTGTTATGCCTCAGTCGATTGCAGAACTAGGATCGTTCGCTTTCAATTTCCTAACGAACCAGCCCTAGAGTGGAAGGGTAGTAATTCATTGCATGTAGGCCATTTTATTTCCTATCTTAAGGCCAGAAAGATGATTTCCAAATGGTATATCTATCATCTAGTTCGAGTTAAGGATTCAAACTCTGAAACCCCAACTCTTGAGTCAGTTCTAGTAGTCAGTGAGTTTCCAGAAGATCTTCATGGAGTCCCTCCAGAAAGGGAAATCGACTTTAGAATTGATCTCCTTCAAGATACCCAGCCTATCTCAATTCCTCCTTATAGAATGGCTCCAGCTAAGCTCAAGGAATTGAAAGAACAGTTGAAGGACCTTTTATAAAAAGGCTTCATCAGACCCAACATCTCACCATGGGGTGCTCCAGTATTGTTTGTGCATAAGAAAGATGGTTCTCTCAGGATGTGCATAGACTACCGTAAGTTGAATAAAGTCACAATCAAGAACAAATATCCTATCCCCATAATTGATGACTTATTTGACCAGCTTCAGGGTGCCAGTTATTTCTCTAAGATAGACCTCAGATCCGGCTATCATCAGCTTAGAGTCAGAAATAGTGACATCCCGAAGACAGCCTTCAGAACTCGGTATGGTCACGATGAATTTGTTGTTATGTCTTTTGGACTAACCAATGCTTCTGCAGCTTTCATGGACTTAATGAATAGGGTGTTAAAATAGTATTTGGACTTGTTCGTCATCATCTTCATTGATGATATCCTCGTTTATTCTAGAAATAAAGAGGAACATGCGACTCATCTGAGGGTTGTTCTGCAAACTCTCAAGGATCGCCAGCTATTTGCTAAGTTTAGCAAGTCTGAATTCTAGTTACAGTCGGTCACTATCCTTGGTCATGTAGTATGCAGAGAAGGGATCCTTGTTGATTCTCAGAAGATTGAGGCTGTAAAGCACTAGCCTAGACCCACCTCTCCTACAGATATTAGAAGTTTCTTGGGTTTGGCCGGCTATTACAGAAGGTTCGTTGAAGGATTATCATCTATAGCATCCCCATTGACTAGATTGACTCAGAAAAAGGTCAAGTTTCAGTGGTCAGATGAGTGTGAGCAGAGTTTCTTAGAACTGAAGACCAAGTTGACTACAACTCCTGTCTTGAATCTACCTGATGGTTCAGATGGTTACGTGGTTTATTGTGATGCATCTAGAGTTGGCCTGGGCTGTGTCTTAATGCAGCAGGGTAAGGTCATAGCTTATGCCTCCATACAGCTTAAGGTCCATGAGAAGAATTATCCGACTCATGACCTCGAGCTTGCAGCGGTGGTATTTGCCCTAAAGATGTGGAGGCACTATTTGTATGGTGTCCATGTTGACGTGTTCACAGACCATAAGATCCTCCAGTATGTGTTCACCCAGAGAGAGTTGAACCTTCGTCAGAGGAGATGGCTTGAGTTCCTCAAGGATTATGACATGAATGTGCTCTACCACCCGGGTAAGGCCAACGTAGTGGCTGATGCCCTCAGTAGACTGTCTATGGGTAGTGTGTCTCATGTTGAGGAAGAAAAGAGAGAACTAGCCAGAGACGTTCATCACCTGGATCACTTAGGGGTTTGCCTTATGGACACATTAGAAGATGGTGTGATAGTTCAAAATGGAGCAGAATCTTCCATAGCAGCAGAGGTTAAGGAGAAACAAGATAGTGACCCTATATTGCTTCAGTTGAAGGGTGCAGTTCATCAGTAGAGAGTAGGGGTTTTATCCCAAGGGGGAGATGGTGTACTTCGCTACCAGGGTCGCTTGTGTGTTTCAAATGTGGGTGAGTTCAGGCAGTAGATCCTTACAAAAGCGCATAGTTCCAGATATTCCATTCATCCAGGTGCCACTAAGATGTACCATGATCTACAGGAAGTCTATTGGTAGAATGGCATGAAGAGGGACATTGCGGATTTTGTGGCCAAGTGTCCCAATTGTCAGCAGGTAAAGGTAGAACATCAGAAACCGGGAGGTGTGACTCAGGATATTAGCATTCCTACTTAGAAGTGGGAAGTGGATAACATGGATTTTATAACAGGTCTACCCCGTACTCGCAGGCAGCACGATTCCATTTGGGTAAAAATGGAAAGAATTACCAAGTCAGCTCACTTCTTAGCAGTCAAGACTACAGATTCAGCAGAAGATTATGCAAGGCTCTACATAAGTTAGATATTCAAGATGCATGGAGTTCCCTTGTCTATCATCTCAGATAGAGGCCCTCAGTTTACATCTCACTTCTGGAAGTCATTCCAGAAAGGTCTTGGCACTCAGGTAAAGCTCAGCACAGCAATACACCTGTAGAAGGATGGTCAGGTAGAGCGTACAATTCAGACTTTAGAGCCCATGTTGAGAGCTTGCGTGATCAATTTCAAGGGTAGTTGGGATGATCACCTACCTCTCATAGAGTTCACCTACAATAACAACTACCATTCCAGCATTCAGATTGCCCCATACAAGGCTCTATATGGGCACATATATAGATCACCTGTTGGTTTGTTTGAGGTAGGTGAAGCAGCCATGATTGGACCATATTCGGTTCATGAGGCTATGGAAAAAGTTCAGCTCATCAGATACAGGCTTAAGACAGCTTAGAGTCATCAGAAATCCTATGCAGATGTTAGGAGAAGAGACTTAGAGTTCGAAAGTGATGATTGAGTTTTCCTGAAAGTGTCACCCATGAAGGGTGTGATGAGATTTGGCAAGAAAGGGAAGCTCAGTCCCAGATATGTAGGCCCTTACAAGATCCTGAAAAGGGTTGGTAATGTGGCTTATGAGTTAGAGTTGCCAGCAGAATTAGCAGCTGTTCACCCAGTCTTTCACATTTCCTTGCTGAAAAAGTGTGTGAGTGATCCGACATCGATTGTCCCCTTAGAAAGTGTGGTTGTGAAGGATAGCATCACCTATAAGAAGGTTCCAGTTTAGATTATTGACCGTCAGGTTCGTCGATTGAGAAATAAGGAAGTCACTTCAGTCAAAGTTTTATGGAGGAACCAGTCCGTAGAGGGAGCTACTTGGGAAGCAGAAGATGTCCAAGTACCCTCACCTCTTTCCCTCTGACTCAGTTTCAGCTTGAGGTAACAATTCCTCTTCAGTCTCTCAGTTTACTCTTGTGTAATTTAGTCTCAAGTACTTTGTTCCATCAGCTTTCCTTGCATTTCAGCTTATGTGCATGTTCATGGAACTCAGTTCAGTCAGGTATCAATTTATAGTACTCAGTTGGTAAGGACTTCAGCTCTTTCCCTCCAAACTCAGCTTGTTCAATCGTCATTCGAGGACGAATGATCCCAAGGGGGAGATATTGTAACACCCCAAAACTTCCAAGCCCAGACTAAGCTCAGAAAACCAGTAGAAAATAAAATTTTTAGATGAAGTTCAAGTTCCTAGGAATCACGGCTCAAACCACGGACCGTCATTCAGAAGAACGGTCCATTGTTTGAAACCATAATCCTTGAACCAGTAGCCCATCAGTTCTGCCTCAGGGACCACGGGTCAGGCAATATACCATTGTTCAGAAGAACGGTCCATCATTCAAATCGTAGTCCCAATTCAAGTAGACCCTCAGCTCTGTCTTCAGAAACCACGAGTCCCTTGACGAGACATCGTTTAGAAGAACGGTCCATCTTGAGGAGTCATAATTTCCCAGAATCAGAGGACCCCAATTCCAGCCCCAGGAACCATGGGTCAAACGACGAGCCATCGTTCAGAAGGATGGACATTCCTGTTGAACCGTCGTTCCTAGGACCAGAGACCTTAAAATGCACAGGCAGAACCACGGCTCCAGTTGACGGTCCATCGTTTAGAAGGACGGTCCATCAACCAAGTCGTAGTCCCTGCGCGAATTTCTGCAGATTCTTTTAAACTTTCCCAGGGTAAGTCCAGTCTTTTCCCAATTATTTTAATTCCGCCCTATGTCATTTTTGGGGTAATTAAAGGTTTTTTAACTCTATTTCTCCCTCATTACTCCAAAATCACTCATACTTAGCAAATCTCTCAAGAACAAAACGCTCTCTCTCAAGAACAAGGAAAAAAGGGTTTTCTCCAAGTTCCTCTCAGAATCCAAAGGTTCAATCGTAGAATATTCATACAGGTATGTGGGATTTCACTAGTGGGTTGGTTTCACCCATTAGGTCCCTATCACTTAGTCAAATCCCTTAAGTTCTCCATAAATGCTAAAAACCTAGGGTTCATAGACCTTAGAGAATTCTTGCTATTCAGATGTTATGGAATTATATAATGCATAGTCCATGTTTCTTAGAGAATCAGTTTAGTTTATGTACATAGTTGAGAACCCTAACTTGTTGTAATTTTTAGTACTCCATAGATTATACATGTTAGGAAGACTCAGTCAGATGATCAGATTTCTGAATTTCAATATCATATCCTACAACTTGGTTGTGTGCATTCTTAGATTATATCAGTATTTTGAGCTATCTAGTGTTATAGTTGCATGCTAGTTTATATTCAATTGGGAGTAGACTTAGTACCGAGCGGACTAGGGATGAGGTCTTAGCTGTCAGCTTAGTCTATGACCCTTAGTAGAAGTCCCCAAGTCCCAGAACTACTGCGCCACCGTAGGTTTGAAGGAGTAAGCTGTCAGACTAGGCTGCACCTCCTTGTCCCTTGTGGACATCTGCAGTGGATCCACATCAGACTCATTTGTACCCTTGGTAAGGTATGAACGCCCTTCCATCCAGGGTTACAGGTTGGACCCACAGTTAGCTCATCTTGGGGTATGTCGGTTAGTAGTATCTCCCACAGTTAGATTTATGTGCATTAACCTTGTATTCAGTACTCATGTTCAGTATTCAGATTAGCATGTTATTTCATGATTTATACTTTGTCACTGCATTCAGTACAACTCTCAGTTAAAGTTTAGCATGTTTATTCTTTTGTTCAGTTATATATATAAATATATATTGTTTAGTCCAACTTGTATCCTGCATGCTTAGTACATTCAAAGTACTGACGCATACTTTTGTGCTACATCATTTCATGATGTAGGTTCAGGCACTCAGCATCCAGATCTTGAGCTCCAGTCCGTACTCAGCAGCTCAGTGGTGAGTCCCCAGTAGTTCGGGGACAGTAGACATGCCTTTATTTCAGTATTTATCTTTAGTTTTTAGTTTTGCTAGAGTTAGCTGGGGGCATGTCTCAGCAACTCCTATTCAGTTAGATGGCTTTCAGACATAGCCTAGATTCAACACTTTTAGTATTGTTATTCAGTCAATACTCAACCAGATTCTTATATTCAAATTTCATTTGGGCTCTTCCCGCTTTCAGATAATTAATTGCTTTAGTTTTCCGCACATTACATATCTTTAAACTGGTTTTACTTAGATATGCCATGCTATGGGTCAGCTTGGGGTCACTCGTGACACTAAGAACCGTGTCGCATCCAGGGGTAGCCTCAGGGCATGACATTGACCTCCCACTGATTTGGCAATAAAGAAAACATACCCACTCCAGTAACTCGGTCATGCCTTAACACCCTACAATCTTTAGACTCGCCCAAGTCTACCCACCATAATAATCTAAAAGGGTGACACCCTTCACTCGTCAGTTCTGTTACAAAACCAAGCCTGACACTGTCACAAGTTGACATGCTACTCCCAACAAGACCCTGAGTTAACAACCCTGACAATCAATCAGTATTCCAAGTCAACCAACATAACTCAACACAACAACTTACACTTCGTACCAACTACACCAGAATTGGACACTATGGAATTAGGTCACATTATGCCATTGACCCAAACTTATCAAGGATCCCTAAGACCAGAACTATGGTAAATTACATGCATCCCAGGGTACCTAAACACCACCTTTAGAAACACACCCAATGTAAGGTAAATAGTTAACCCCGGTTCACATAAGGAACGAACATATATGATTATCAAATAACAGATAAGCCCGGTTCACACAAGAAACCAACATATATGAATATCAAATAACAGATAAGCTCGGTTCACATAAGGAACCAACATATATAAATATCAAATAATTGATAAGCCTGGTTCACACAAGGAACTAATATATATGAATATCAATAAACTTGTACACATATGATAAGGGTCTTATGGTCGCCCACTAGCCATGACCTAGGATTTTCTGAATACTTTAAATGGTTTTGGATTTATTGAAGGAAAATGTCCTATTTTAGCACCAATTTGAGTCCAGGAATGCATATTTTATTTTAGCCCTGGTTAGAGTCTGGGCATGCATATTTACTATTTAAGCCCCAGTTTGAGTCCAGGTATGCATATTTACTATTTAAGCCCTGGTTCGAGTCCGAGCATGCATAATTACTATTTAAGCCCCAGTTTAAGTTTGGGCATGCATATTTACTTATTTAAGCCCTAGTTTAAGTCTGAGCATGCATATTTACTATTTAAGCCTCGGTTCAAATCTGGGCATGTATTATCACTGCAATCATCTAATATGGCATATCATGGTACCTTTTTGCATTTACTTACTTTTAAGCTTGGATGATAATTAGTATTATTTGTTGTTTGCATCTACCATGCTTATGGGGGCCGATTGGGTTTATTTTCTATTTTTTTTACTTTCTGGTCTTGGGGATCCGATTGGGTTGTAGCTAGATTATTATTTTACGCTTTTCGAGTAATTTACCTATATTATCCTTAATTGTCTAGCTTCAATTGGTTACCCGCTTGTGACCCCTCTTTTCTTACCTTTAGTATATACTTGCCTCTTATTATACTTGTATCGTATTTTGGCTTAATCGGCCATGATGTCTACTGGGTATTGCATGTTTTGGTGTTCATGATACACTTTTGCATCTTTTCTCTGATGCAGATCCTATTACAAGTTATCATTATTAATGACATCCTCATTCAGAGCTGCTGATCAAAGACACAGGGTGAGCTCTTTGCGACCGAAGTTGATCCATCTCCCTCTATTTTTGGACTAATCTCCTTTTATATCTTTGGAGATTATTCTGTATATATTGTACCTATCTAGTACCCTTATATTATAGTCGCTCTTGTACTGACTGACACTAGGATATAGAGGATCTTCTTGTCTATCTTGTTCCTCTCCTTTCTTGTATATACTAATGCATGTTTTGCTTACTTTTCATTCTTATCTCTTTCTCTTATTAGACCATTGCTTTTCATTCAGGGATAAGGGTTGGCTTACCTACTGGTGGATTATAGTAGGTGCCATCATGACATGAGTTTTAGGGCTGTGACATAGGGTTTTGATCAAATCCTGAGGGTTCAGTTGAGAAATTAGGGAAGCTGGAAATAACCATTGAAGTGTTGTCAAGTGGTGCATAAACACCCTTCTTCTCATATCGTGAAGTGTCGACCCTATTTATGAAGAAGGACCTAGTGGTCCCTCATAATTGCAAGACCCTTATCGCATTTGCGAAGAGGAGTAGGATCAGGGTCAGATTGTTGGTTCATTATGTTTACATGAGGGGGTGTCACGATTGAAATGGGTTGAGTCTAGGTCAGTCTTATGATTGTTGCCTCTTTTTGCACACACAAGTGTACGTGGTCATACAAGTAATGAAAGATGTAAGTCCAGATATCTACCCCTATGGATTTGACTAATGGAATCTTTAGTTTGAATTCTTATTTTAGCTATTCATTAGGTAACAAGTAATTGAGAGTGTCTTTGGTTCAAATGTAAGTTACTAACAAATTGTAAACAAGCTATGCTTTGATGTTTTGTAATTCAGTTGTGAGAAAAGATCCAAGGTTGTGGTATTATAGCAATCAGGTTGAGCTATCCAATCATACGTTTAATTTGATTTCCTGAGTTACTAGTTCCAAGTTGATTTTAGCTATATTAAGTATTTTACAAACAACTCTAAGCCTACTCAACTATTCCTAAAACCTATATTCCTATGATCTTCAATTGATATTGAAATACATGTGATTTCTCTTCTGTATCAATCGGGTGAGGCTAACGGGTATATTCCTATCCACGTAGAATGGATAAACCAGTAAATGTACTACAGTTACTTCGTTGCCAAAAGTCCCCAATCCCTCTAGCATAAAAGAGTACAGACCGATAGTTTGTTGCACAATGTTATACAAACTGATATCTAAGATGCTAGTTAATAGGATGAAACCAGTTATTGTCATGACCCAACTACCGGGCAGTGCGAAAACCTACTCTAAGCACCTAGATAGGAGAACCCTTACCACTCGATCCAACAGGTAAATGTGGAAATTAAGAATAAAACATAAGAAAGTAACCCTTTACTATTGAGAAAGAAAACATTACAAATTTGAATACAATAAAATCCTTTTCAATTTTTAAACAATCCTCCCTAGGAACTAGTCTAAATAGGTACAAGAACTTTATAGTAGAAAATACAAGTACAAAAAGAAGACACAACTTCCACCATAGAAACAAAGAGTAGAATCTGCTGGAGATCACCGTCATCTTGTACCTATGAAACATCATTGATCCTACAACCAGACTATACCCTAAAAGGTATAGCAAGAGTAGGATCAATACAAACAACACGTACTGGTAGGCATCATCGGTCGACCCGAATCCACCGCATACCATCATATAAGAAGTCAAGAGAAAATATGTAATAGGGTATAATAAATCCAGTATCTCATCATCCACCTTTACTTTAGTACTATTACCACTAAAACTTGTACGTTCTTCCCCAAGTATTCCTACCCGGTTCCACTGCCAACTCTTAACACTAGAACTTTTTCAGTCACTCTCAATACTAGACTTCCCAAGTCATATTTAACACTAGAGTTCTCAAGTCACACTTAACACTAGACTTCCCAAGTCACACTTAACACTAGACTTCTCAAGTCACCCTTACTACTAAACTTCCCAAATCACACTTAACACTAAACTTCTCAAGTCATACTTATTTCGTACACCTGATAGCTAAGTCTGACCTAGACTACCATCCCTTGTTCAGGTCAACCGCTCTGACTCAACAACCCAAAGTACCTCCAACTACATTAAACAGTTCCAATAACTACCATGGTAACAAACAATAATAATAAGCACACCATCCTTTATAAGTAACCCGGTTAAATCAAGGATCCTTAGAATAATACCTATGTGTTTAACATGCAATTCCTGATCTATAAAAGGACCAAATCCACCTTTAATCTCAATTACCCGACCTCTCATGGACCAATATGCAATAATCATAATTTCAACAATCAACCCGGTCCAGTCATGGCACCATCGATAGTTACAATCAATAATATAAATAAACCCATACTAGGTGTGGTACCCGAGCCAACTGATAAGTATCCCATACCAGGTGTCACACCCCGAAGATACCCCCTGGACGCAACACGGTGCTTACTATCACAAGTGACCCCAAGCTAACTCATGGCATGGCCTATCTATAAGGAAAAGTAACCTACAATAATTCACTGAGCAGAAACTGAAATAATATAATATCTGAAAATTAGAAGTAACCCAGAAATTTGAATAATAATAGTATAGTGTTAGCTAAAAATAACACCAACAACTGCTGAGTCTAATCTATGTCTGAAAACTATCTAACTGAATAGGAGTTGCTGTGACATGCCTCCAACTAACTCTAATGAATCTGAAAACTGAAGATAAATACGGAAATAAAGGCATGTCTATTGTCCACTGAGCTGTTGAGTACGTATTGGAAGTCGAATTATGCGCGATCTGGAAGCTGAGTGCCTGGACCTATATCATGAAATGATGTAGCACAAAAATATGCGTCACTACTTTGAATGTACTAAGCATGCAGGATACAGGATGGACTGAACAATATATATATATACATGCAACTGAACATGGACTATAGATATGCTGAAGTAAACCTGAAAGTTGAACTGGATGCAATGACCAAGTATAAATCATGATATAATATGCTAAACTGAATACTGATAATAAATCTGCTGCATACATGGTCAATGCAAATAAGAGTCTGACTGTGGGAGACACTACTAACCGACATACCCTAAGCTGAGATAACTGTGGGGCCAAACTGTAACCTTGGATAAAAGGGCGTTCATACCTTGCCAAGGGTACAAAAAAGTCTAACATAGATCCACTACTGATGTCCACAAGGGACAAGGAGGTGCAGCCTAGTCTGACAGCTGACTTCTTCAAACCTACGGTGGCGCCGTAGTTCTGGGACTTGGGGATTGCTACTAAGGGTCATAGTCTAAGCTGACAGCTAAGCCCTCATCCCTAGTCCGCTCAGTACTAAGTCTACTCCCAATTGAATATAAGCTAGCATGCAACTATAACACTAGACAACTCAAAATACTGATATAATCTAAGAATGCACATAACCAAGTTGTAGGATATGACATTAAAATTCTGAAATCTGATAATCTGAGTGAGTTTGCCTAACAAGTATAATATATAGAGTACTGAAAATTATAACAAGTTAGGATTCTTAATATGTACATGAATTATACTTATTCTCCAAGAAACATGGACTAAGCCTTATGTAATTCCATAACATATGAATAACAAGAGATCTCTAAGGTCTATGAACCCTAGGTTTAAGAATTCATGGAGAACTAAAGGAATTTTGACTGAGTGATAAGGACCTAATGGGTGAAAGAAACCCATTAGTAAAATCCCACATACATGAATGAAGATTCTACGGTTGAACCTTTGGATTCTGAGAGAAACTTAGAAGAAAACCCTCTTTGCTTTGTTCTTTAGAGAGAGCATTCAAATAACTGGGAAAAGACCGGAGTGCCCCCACTTAAAGCTAAAATTTCCTGGAGAAAGTCTCCACCGTACAGGCTGCCCGACGGGAATCGGACCTGCGATGGCCCGTCGACCCTGGCGTCAAAAAGGGGTAGGTGGGGCTGGTCCCCTGGACGTTTCCCACGGGCGGCTCCCACGGCCCGTCGCCTCCGCAACACCCGTGGCGCAAGCCTGTCGGGGAAAAATAGCCTGGGTTAGGGCGGCTGGCCCTTTCTTAGTGGCTACCCAATGGCCCGTCGGACTTTCAACTCCCGTCGGGTCCCCTTCGGATTGGAGCCAGCTGGGAAGGGCTCCTTAACGCCTCTCATAGGCACCCTGACGGGCCATCGGACCTCCGATGCCCGTGGGTCGGCCCGTGGGGCTTTCTTGGGATGAGATTTTTCTGAGTTTTTTTCCCAAGTTCTGAGTTTTAGAAGCTGGTTTAAATTTTGGGGTGTTACAATATCTCCCCCTTAGGATCATTCGTCATCAAATGAAGACAGGGTAAGCTGAGTTTTGAAGGGAAGAGATGCAATCCCTACCAACTGAGTACTAGAAACTAATACCTGACTGAACTGAGTTCCCTGAACATGCACATAAGCTGAAATGCAAGGTAAACTGATGGAACAAGGTGCTGAGACTGAATTACACAAGAGTAAACTGAGGGACTGAAGAGGAACTATTACTTCAAGCTGAAGCTGAGTCAGAGGGAAAGTGGTGAGGGTACTTGGACATCATGGCTGCTTCTGCTTCCCAAGTAACTCCTTTTACGGACTGATTCCTCCACAAATCTTTGACTGAAGCGACTTCCTTATTTCTCAACCTACGAACCTGACAGTCAAGAATCTCAACTGGAACCTCCTCATAGGTGAGGCAATCCTTCACAGCCACACTTTCTTAGGGGATAATCAATGTCGGATCACCCACACACTTTTTCAGCAAAGAAATGTGAAAGACTAGATGCACCGCTGCTAGTTCTGCTAGAAACTCTAACTCATAAGCCACATTACTAACCCTTTTCATGATCTTTTAAGGGCCTACATACCTGGGGTAGAGCTTTCCTTTCTAGCCGAATCTCATCACACCCTTCATGGGTAACACTTTCAGGAAAACCCAATCATCACTTTCGAACTCTAAGTCTCTTCTCCTAACATCTGCATAGGAGTTTTGATGACTCTTAGTTGTCTTAAGCCTGTCTCTGATAAGCTGAACTTTTTCCATAGCCTCATGAACTGAATCTAGTCCAATCGAGGCTGCTTTACCTACTTCAAACCAACCAACATATGATCTACACCTGCGCCCATATAGAGCCTCGTATGGGGCCATCTGAATGCTGGAATGGTAGCTGTTATTGTAGGCGAACTCTATGAGAGGTAGGTGATCATCCCAACTACCCTTGAAATCTATCACGCAAGCTCTCAATATATCCTCTAAAGTTTGAATGGTACGCTCAGCCTGACCATCTGTCTGCGAATGAAATGTTGTGCTGAGCTTTACCTGAGTACCAAGACCTTTCTGGAATGACTTCCAGAAGTGATATATAAACTGAGGGCCTCTATCTGAGATGATAGACAAAGGAACCCCATGCAACCTGACTATCTCACTGATGTAGAGTCTGGCATAGTATTTCACAGAATCTGTAGTCTTAACTGCCAGGAAGTGAGCTGACTTGGTAATTCTATCCACTATTACCCAAATGGAATCGTGCTTCCTATGAGTACAAGGTAGACTTATTATGAAATCCATGTTAACCACCTCCCACTTCCAAGTAGGAATGCTAATCTCCTGAGTCACACCTCTTGGTTTCTAATGTTTTACCTTTACCTACTGACAATTGGGACACTTAGACACAAAATCTATGATGTCCCTCTTCATGTCATTCCACGAATAGACTTTCCGTAGATCACGATACATCTTAGTGGCACCTGGATGAATGGAATACCTGGAACTATGGGCTTCTGTAAGGATCTGCTGCCTTAACTCACCCATATTTGGAACACACAAGCGACCCTGGTAGCGAAGTACACCATCTTCCCCTTGGGAGAAAACCTCTACTCTTTGTTGATGAACTGCACCCTTTAACTAAAGCAATATAGGGTCACTATCTTTTTTCTCCTTAACCTATGTTGCTAACGAAGATTCTGCTCCATTTTGAACTATCACACCACCTTCTAACGTGTCCATAAGGCAAACTCCTAAGCGAGCTAGCCGATGAACATCTCTATCTAGTTCTCTCTTTTCTTCCTCCACATGAGATACACTACCCATAGACAATCTGCTGAGAGCATCAGCCACTACATTGGCCTTACCCGAATAGTAGAGCATATTTATGTCATAATCCTTGAGGAACTCAAGCCATCTCCTCTGATAAAAGTTCAACTCCCTCTGGGTGAACACATACTGGAGGCTCTTATGATCTGTGAACACATCAACATGCACACCATAAAAATAGTGCCTCCAAATCTTTAGGGCAAACACCACCGCGGCAAGCTCGAGGTCATGAGTCAAGTAATTCTTCTCATGGACCTTAAGCTGTCTGGAAGCATAAGCTATGACCTTACCTTACTGCATAAAGACACAGCCCAGGCCGAATCTGGACGCATCGCAATAAACCACATAACCATCTGAACCCTCTAGTAGAGTCAAGACAGGAGCTGCAGTCAACCTGGTCTTTAGTTCTAAGAAGCTCTTCTCACACTCATCTGACCACTAAAACTTGACCTTCTTCTGAGTCAACTTGGTCAATCGGGAAGCTATGGATGAAAACTCCTCAATGAATCTCTATTAGTAACCAGCCGAACCCAAGAAACTTTTAATGTTGGCCGGAGAGGTGGGTCTGGGCCAGTGCTTTACTGCCTCGATTTCTGGGAATCAACACGGATCCCTTATTTGGATACCACATGACCAAGGAAAGTAACAGACTATAACCAGAATTCACACTTGCTGAACTTAGCGAATAGCTGGCGATCTTTCAGAGTTTGCAGAACAACCTTTAGATGGGTCGCATGATCTCCCTCATTCCGAGAGTAAACAAGGATATCATCAATGAAGACAATGATGAATAAGTCCAAATACTATTTGAACACCCTGTTCATTAAATCCGTGAAAGCTGCAGGAGCATTGGTTAGTCCAAAAGATATAACAACAAATTCATAGTGAACATACTAAGTCCTGAAGACTGTCTTTGGGATGTCACTATCCCTGACTCTTAGCTGGTGATAGCCGGATCTGAGGTCTATCTTAGAGAAATAACTGGCACCCTGGAGTTGGTCGAATAAGTCATCAATTCTGGGGATAGGTTATTTGTTCTTGATTGTGACTTTGTTCAACTGGCTGTAGTCTATACACATTCTGAGAGAACAGTCTTTCTTACGCACGAACAACACTGGGGAACCCTATGGTGAGATATTGGGTCTGATGACGCCTTTATCCAAAATGTCTTTCAACTGATCTTTCAGTTCCTTAAGCTCAGCTGGAGCCATTCTGTAAAGAGGAATTGAAATAGGCTGGGTATCTGGAAGGAGATCAATTCCGAAGTCGATTTCCCTTTCTAGAGGAACTCCAGGAAGATCTTCTGGGAATACCTCTGGAAACTCACTGACTACTGGAACTGACTCAATAGTTGGGGTTTCAGAGTTTGAGTCCTTAACCTGAACTAGATGATAGATATACCCTTTGGAAATCATATTTATGGCCTTAAGGTAGGAAATGAAATGACCTACATGTACTGAATAACTACCCTTCCACTCTAGAACTAGCTCGTTAGGAAACTAAAACCGAATGATCCTAGTTCTGCAATCGACTGACGCATAACAGGAATGTAACGAATCCATGCCTAGAATGATATCAAAGTCTACCATTTCTAACTCTACAAGATCTACTGAGGTGACTTTCTGGGAAACTGTGACTGGGCAATTTCTGTATACCCGTCTAGATATAATTGGGTTACCAACTGGTGTAGAGATTGAGAAGGGTTCTAGGAGAGTTTCTGGACTGACAACAAAGTTTACTGCTATATATAGGGTTATAAAGGAAAGTGTAGCCTCCGGGTCTAACAATGCAAAAACTTCAGTATTAAAGACTCATAACGTACTCGTGACCACATCAGGAGAATATTTCTGGTCCTGATGACCCTGAAGTGCATACAACCTGTTCTGGCATTGGCCACCATCTATGCCAGATGAGGCTCCCTGTTGAGTAGGATGACTGGCTGGAGCTGCTGTAGAACCGGTCTGAGGCTAAGGGCTAACATCTTTACCCTTCTGAGAAGCTGTGGGACAATCCCTCATCATGTGGCCTGGCTTACCACATCCAAAGAAATTCCCGCTGTCTGCCATACACTCACCTTAGTGGTTCCTACCACACTTCTTACATATTGGATTAGTGCGCCCACTAGTAACAGAACCTTGGGACTTAGAGCCAGACGCTCTACCCTGTCGGTCTTTCCTAAACTTAGGCACTGGGGCACTAGCAGAAGATTGAGCTGGTGCTGAATTTTTCTGTCAAAATTGAGAGCGATTCCCACCCTCTGACCTCTGCTGAAAGTAGCTATACTCATATGTCCTAGCCTTCTTAGCAACACCTCCCTTTTCCTTGATCTTCTCCTCGTCAATATGTTGAGCATAAGTAACTAACCTGGAGAAGTCCATTTCCTTCACAAGCATGGTCGTCTTGCATTACTTGACCATATCATCGGACACACCTGACACAAACTTGCTCATGCGAGCTCGTGAGTCAGCTACTATCACTGGAGCATACTTGGATAACTATGTGAAATTCAGAGCAGATTCCTGTACACTCATGTCATCCTGCCTCAAGTTGATGAACTCTTGAACCTTAGATTCCCTGAGTTCCAGTGGAAAGAACCTGTCCAAAAAATCAGTCCTGAACATGTCCCAAGTCACTGGTCCTGCATTGGTACAACGGGATTCCTTCCACTGCTGGTACCAAGTGTAGGCCACTCCTTTTAGCTGATAAGCGGCCAAGTCTGCACCCTCGATTGGTGTGACACCTATAATGTCAGTGACCTTCTGGATGTCTCAAGGAACTCTTGGGGATCCTCTTTTGACTTGGACCCATGAAAATCTAGAGGGTTCATCCGAGTGAAGTCTCAAATTCTGGCTGCAGTAGCATTGACTTGAGGTGGAGCTAGTGCGACAGCTTGCTGGTTGACCTGTGCGGTCATGGCTTGAGCGAGCACTTGGAAGATAGCCCTTAATTTGGCATGCATAACTTTCTCATTCAAGGGGTCTGCTGGCTGATTTCTAGCATTAGCCCTTCTTGGAGGAATTTTTCTGAAAAGCGAAGAGCACGAATTAGAATAGAGAGAGATCAAATAGAGTTCACACTCTATAGCATGAGCTGGAAAAGGAAGAAGGGAAGTTATTCCTAATATAGTCTCATAGCCCCTCCTCTATAAGTGTGGCGCGCTTCACACCCATGAAGAAGACTCTACTTTATACGACTTTCAGACATCCTAGGACACTTGAGCTTTATGCTCTGATACCAAGTTTGTCATTCCCTGAAGCTACCCCCTGGATGCAACACGGTACTTAGTATCACAAGTGACCCCAAGCTAAGCCATGGCATGGCCTATCTATAAAGAAAAGCAACCTAGAGCAATTCACTGAGCAGAAACTGAAATAATATAATATCTAAAAATGGGAAGTAACCCAGAAATCTGAATAATAATAGTATAGTGTTAGATGAAAATAACACCAACAACTGCTGAGTCTAATCTATGTCTGAAAACCATCTAACTGAATAGGAGTTGCTAGGACATGCCCCGAGCTAACTCTAATGAATCTGAAAACTGAAGATAAATATGGAAATAAAGGCATGTCTATTGTCCTTGAACTAGTGAGGGCTCACCACTGAGCTGCTGAGTACGTATCGAAAGTCGAATTATGCGCGATCTGGAAGCTGAGTGCCTGGACCTACATCATGAAACGATATAGCACAAAAGTATGCATCAGTACTTTGAATGTACTGAGCATGCAGGATACAGGCTGGACTGAACAATATATATATACATGCAACTGAACATGGAATATAGATATGCTGAAGTAAAACTGAAAGCTGAACTGGATCCAATGACCAAGTATAAATCATGATATAACATGCTGAACTAAATACAGATAATACATCTGCTGGATACAAGGTCAATGAAAATAAAAGTGTGACTGTGGGAGACACTACTAACCAAAATACCCCAAGATGAGCTAACTGTGGGGCCAACCTGTAAACCTGGATGAAAGGGCGTTCATACCTTCCCAAGGGTACAAAAAATCCTGACGTGGATCCACTACTTATGTCCAGAAGGGACAAGGAGATGCAGCCTAGTCTGACAGCTGACTCCTTCAAACCTACGGTGGCGCCGTAGTTCTGGGACTTGGGGATTGCTACTAAGGGTCATAGCCTAAGCTGACAGCTAAGCGCTCATCCCTAGTCGGCTTGATACTAAATGTATTCCCAATTGAATATAAGCTAGCATGCAACTATAACTGTCACACTCCGAGGTTACCCCCTAGACGTAACACGGGACTTGAGACCACAAGTGCCCCAAGCTAACCCTTGGTCATAGCATTCTCAAGCATAACAAAGATAAGCGAAAACATAATATGGAAACCCAATAAGGAAATATCAATAAGGGTCTAAGGTCCACATAACATACAATATCAAAAAGGGAAACTCGAATACAGACTATGTCTGAAAGCCTCTAGTCATAACATAAGAGTTGCTAGGAAAAGACCCTAGCTAACTCGGAGTATAGAAGTAAAGCTAACATAAGGAAAACCATAACTAGTCCTCGCACTATGAGGACTCACCAAAGCTAGACGTGAGTGGCTAGGAACTCTAGCCACAAAGCTGTGAAGGGACACCTGAATCTGCATTATCAAAGGATGCAGCGCAATATGCGTTAGTACTATGGAATGTACTAAGTATGTGGGATATGCATAGGTCATGATAAAAAATATACTTGGAAGCCTGTTTAAAACTGAGATCATGCATAACTTGTGGTAAAATATGCTTAAATCATCCGTGAAGCTAAAATCATGTGGTAATAGTAAAATCTGTAATGTAATGAATCAGTGCAATATCATAAGCTAAAAACATAATCATAAGTAGTAAGTCTTAAATCTTAAAGCAAAGAATCAATACATTTTTAAAGCATAAACTGTTTCTGTGGGAGGTTCTCTAACCAACATAGACCATGTGAGCTACATGAAATCTGATGTATCTGCCCCATCAAAAGGACCCAATATATCTTGCCAGGGTATAAAGGCATTACTTTGGCATGATCACTAAAACTGATGCCCAACAGAGGGGACTTAAGACCTACGGGGGCATGTAGTTCTGGGACCTTTTGGGTACTCTCACCCTGTCCAACTCGGTGCTAATACTACTCCCAAAACATATATATAGCTCATATAATACTAGGCATATCTGATGCCAAATCTGTTTGAAAAGCATAAGAGTATATCTGATACTATGCAATTCACTTAGCTTAGGTGGTCATATCTAGATGCCATACCTTTCTTAAAACATAGGGACATATCTGATGTCCAAACTTTCTTTAAACATAGGGACATATCTGATGTCCAAACTTTCTTTAAACATGGGGACATATCTGATGTCCAAAACTGTTGAAAAAGCAAAAAGGACATATCTGATGTCATGCAATTCACAAGTCATGAATCTTAAAGCTTTGCTAGACTATAATTCAAAATATACTTTTTTTTGCTAAATTCATACTTAAAGAATTAGTCATGCAATTTCATAAATACATAGAGGCCATGATATCTAATCATTCCAACTTTCACTTGAAAACATGTAAATTCATAGTTTCATGCTAGAAATTAGCATTCATGCTTGGACTTTTAAATCCAATGAGAGAATCATAATCAAATCATGAGTAATCAAGAGAAAACCATGAATTTAAACATAGAAACTAATTTCATAAACTCTCCCCAATTTTAGATCAAAATTCTAATTCCATAACTTCATAATTCAAATTAAGACTTGGGGATTTTGGGAACAAGGGTGAAAGGAACCCATTGTTAGAGACCCACATACCTTGGTGGAAGATTACCCACTTGATTGGAAAAGAATTAGAAGACTTGACTTGGAGCTTTGTAGTCTTGAGCTTGAGAGCAATTTTCCTCTTTGAGTGAAGAATGATGAACTTAAGAGGGACTTAGGGTAATATGGGTGAAAACCCTTCTAAAAGCAGTCAAAATGACATCACTTAGTACATAATAGGGTGGGAAATGACCAAAATATCCCTAGGAATTAATTGAGAAAAAGCTGGAGATTGGTCAACTTTCAGTGACCACGACTCAGTCTACGAGTCATGGTTTGGGTGACGGTTCATCGTCTGGACTCGTAGAACTCAGGCTAAAATTTCAAGTTGTTGATTCACTTCTACGGGTCAATAGGACGGACCCGTAGAAGGAATGACCGATCGTCATTAGGAGTCATCGTCAGGGGTTCAACTGCCTCTAGGTTGAACCACGACTTAAGACTATGGTCTCTCATTCAAATGACAAGTCGTAGACTTGACTCGTGGTTCCTGAAGAGACTTAGGAAAAAGTCATTTCTCAGAAGACTTTCCATGAGTAGACAGGACGGACCCGTCATTTGAACGACGAGTCGTCGTTTGGATTCGTGGTCCCTGGGAACACTTAATAGTTCTCAGGTCTAGTTCCACGAGTGGAACTATGACTCGTAGAATGAACTACAGTCAGTAGAACCCACTCGTGGTTCTCAGACCAGAGGCTAAACTTGCAGGGACTAAACCACAGATCCATTCCACGAGTTGTGGTTCAAACCACGGTCAATGATTTGGACCCGTCATTTCTGAAACATGGATTTTTCTGAGGATTTTAACTTAGATAGCTGGATATATTTCTGGGGTGTTACAATAACACTGGATAGCTTAAAATACTGATATAATCTGAGAATGCACATAACCATGATGTAGGATATGACATTCAAATTCTGAAATTTGATCATCTGACTGAGTTTGCCTAACAAGTATAATCTATGGAGTACTGAAAATTATAACAAGTTAGGATTCTAAATTCTGTACATGAATTATACTGATTCTCCGAGAAATATGGACTAAGCCTTATGTAATTTCATAACATCTGAATAGCAAGAGATCTCTAAGGTCTATGAACCCTAGGTTTAAGCATTCATGAAGAACTGAAGGAATTTTGACTGAGTGATAGGGACCTAATGGGTGAAAGAAAGCCACTAGTGAAATCCCACATACCTGAATGAAGATTCTACGGTTGAACCTTTGGATTCTGAGAGAAACTTGGAAGAGAACCCTTTTTTCCTTGTTCTTGAGAGAGAGCGTTCTATTCTTGAGAGATTTGCTAAGTATGAGTGATTGGGGAGTAATGAGGGAAAAAAAAGGTTAAAACCCTTTAATTACCCCCAAAACAACTTAGAATGGGAGTTAAATTAACTGGGAAAAGATCGGACTGTCCCCACTTAAAGCTGATATTTCCTTGAGAAAGTCTCCGCCGAACGGGCTGCCCAACTGGTGTCGAACTTGCGATGGCCCATCGACCCTGGCGTCTAAAAGGGGCAGGTGGGGCTGTTCCCCTAGATGTTTTCCACGGGTGGCTTTAACGGACCATCGCCTCGGTGACTCCTGTGGCACTAGACCATCGGGGCAAAGAAGGCTGGGTCAGGGCGGCAAACCCTTTCTTACGGGCTCCCCGATGGCCCATCGGACTTTCGACGCCCATTGGGTCCCCTGTCGGATTAGAGACAGCTGGTAAGGGCTCTTGGTCGCCTCTCACGGGCACCCTGATGGGCCGTCGGACCTCTGACGCCTGTGGGTCGGCTCGTGGGGCTTGCCTGCGATTAGATTTTTCTGAGTATTTTTCCCAAGTTCTGAGTTTTAGAAGCTGGTTTAAATTTTGGGGTGTTACACCAGGCGTGGTACCCAAGCTAACTAATATGTATCCTGTACCAGGCATGGTACCCGAGCCAACCGAATATCACACAAGTCCAATAGTCAATAAATAAATGAACAATATCACACTTGTAAAACCAACAAGCAACAAAACCAAGTTCATTTCACATGATTGACACCTTGACACTTAGACATTCCTAATTTTATTCCCTAAACATGCAAAGCACATACATTACTAAGCTAAAGTTACATGCACATACATTGCATTTGGAAAGACAATAACCATCACCTACACATAACCTGGTTCATAGCCCCAACACTAAATTATTGTCTGAATACTAATTCCCAATTTGCCCCCTAGACACATATTCAATCTATACACCAACTCTGGAACCCTTCCCTAAGGGTAAACACAGTCCAGAGAGAACACCCCTACATTGAGACCCCAAACCCTTCCTGTTTTATCCCATTCCCTTTAACCGAATTATTCCCAATGTCCACTATAACTAACCACTTACTTATTCACAATAATTCTGGTTCCCCGAACCTACTCTACAGTTTGGTTCCCTAGGATCTAGATTCACTCACGAATCAACAAGTATAAACAAATCCAAAATAAAAACACATCACCCCGACCCTATCATTTCCTATTCCAGCAACCATCCAGACAATACAATAATCCTCCAGACTCCATGTTCGAAGGCCCAAACATGAATTCTCTTGTTATTCTATACAATAATATACAAGGGAAATATGGGTATACAACTACTAAACTAAACCTAGCCTACCTGGACGCCAAGCATCAGCTGTATGGATCTAAATGCTAGATTTTGGCTCCATGAAGGCAATTCCTGATAGAGAACAGACCTGGAATCCATGGTTTCTCCCCTCTTTAGCTGAAGTCTCCCCTCCCCATAGCTCCCAAGCCTTGGAGCAGCCTAGGAGAGTTTTTAGAGCAACCCTTGTATGTTTTCCAATTGAGAGGGAGAAGTTTAAAATATAAAATCATGTTTCAGCTACTACCTCCATCATTCTGCTATTACGGCCGACTGACTATTACAGCGACACTACTATGGCGGTAAAATTTCTGCTATAGAAGGGTGACTTCAGTTCAGATAAATTTTAAAATCTGAAATTTTCCATCATGTCAACCCCACTTAAATTAAAATCGTACATTAATCATTCCCAAAATCCGCAATATGGTAATTTTAGAATAACGATAGAATAGGTCATTATAGTTATAGTCTCTGTAATTCCTGATACTCAAGCTGGCCTTATAAATGGTAGAAAGGTTTTAGCTATAACTATTGTTGCTTGACAACCACATTTTATACACAAAAGATGTTAGTTTTATTCAAATTGGAATACTCTCTAAGAGGTCTCTTAACCTCTCAGCCTCATTATCAACCAACTCCAAACTAGCAAATTCAGATTCTATAGTTGATCTTATAGTTATGATATGCTTAGTTGATTTTCATGTTGAAGTCGCACCCCTATCAAGGGAAAAAAGTCAATCACAGATTGATTTTATCTCTTCTAAATTTGAGATCCACTTTTCATCATTGTACCCCTTTAATATAGCAAAAAAATTACTATATTTAATATAAATATTGTTTGACAATAAAAGGGTAAAAGTTATCATGAAAAGATTTTTTTTCCTTTTGATTTTATTTGAAATTATCATATCTAAATCCTTTTCGAATAACATGAACATGAGAAATACTACTACTCTTCAAAAAAAAATTCAAAAAATTTAATACCTTTTTTCTGTTTCAACTATAATGTTACGTTCAATCACATCAAAGGAAATTTAAAGTGGTAGATCAATGGTAGGTATTAACCTATTCATGTTTTGAAGTGTATTTCAGAGACTTAATTGAGGTCCAGTGACATCAATTGAAACCAAGAGCAGTGACGGGATGTTAGGATAATGAGCTTGTGAATAAAGGGAGTTTTCAATAGGTATGCTTGAGTAAAAGTATGTGAGAATATTAGTAGGTATGTGCATGCAGTAATTGATTTTTTTATAGGATTGAACAAGTACATCTATGGTTTGAGGTATCATATCGATGATAAAATCAGTTTTGTAGGATGATAAGGGCTACAAAGTACTTTTAATGAAAATACTTGTAATGGACTGTACATGTGGTGCATTTCAATTGGAAGAATTTTTAGTTTAGGTTCAAATGAGGCAAGGAAGACATTCAACACTTAAGATTTTCATTTTGTCACTACTTTTGTGACTGGTTTAGCTTGTATGGATAAACTTATGAGATTTTGAAACACTACCACAATAGACTTTTTGAAGGAATTATCAACTTATAAGGGTAAAAGTGATTGTAAATGGAATATGACATTTAGAAAATAAGAATAAGGGTATCTATTTCGATTTGGAAGGTTAAGGGTTCATCTTCCAGAAATGAGATTTGAATTCATCATACTATGCGGATATTATCATATCTTGACCAGATAGGGTGTAAATTAGTTGAGTATGCTTAGAGAAGAAAGTCTAAAGACGTTTAGGTCAATGGTTGTGATAAGTTCCATGACGATTTTGAATTTGGTAACTAGCAAGGTTTAGAATTCAAATGATGGACATGATAAGATCAATGGGAAAATAATGAGTGGTATACTAAAGTGTGTGATTTTATAGCATCCATAAGTGAATGGGCTATTGTTGGTCGGTAAGGAAAGTTGACTACATGATTTGGATCAGAATTCATGGTTTATGTGCTAAGGCTACATTTCTGGTAGTGGATTATGTTTGGGTGTCAATTGGTAAGATAAGAAAGATTGAGCATGTCGGTTATAGATGACTTAGAAGAACTTGTGCATGGAAAAGAACATGGGTTGTAGTATTTATTACTTTTGGGACTATTAAAAGAATAATAAAGTGTTGCACTGAAAGATTTTGGTTTAGAATATGGGGTGATAGGCCATAGACCTAGTGTTAAAGAATTTAGAATGGTGAACGAGCTAAGGGAAGGAAAAATAGACTCATATATTGGAGAGTTGGAGGTATTTAGAATTATATGAAGTCCTAGCAACATTGCGTGATGGGTAAGATTTGAGTAATATGAATAAAGAAGACATCAGATATAGATCCTCGGTGTGGGAGCTTCATTTGAAACATCTTCATTGGATTTCAGGAGTTCAGTAGATGTTGAATGCTTTTTTGATAAAAATGTGTCATGCCCAGAGGCTACCCCTAGATGTAACATGGTGCTTAGAGTCATAAGTGACCCCAAGCTAACCCATAGTCTGGCATATACTAAGCATTCTGATTAAAGATAATATCTGCGCAAAAGCTAAACTGATGAACAACATAAGTCTGGGTATATAAAACTAATGATTCTGAATATAATAAATAACAATAAATCAGGAATCTAAATTGATTGCATAAGCTGAAAAACAAATTCTATATCCGAAAGGATCTACTGAGATGAGTTGCTAGGACAAGCCCCCAGCTAACTCTACTATTTGAAAACTGAAGTAAAAGATTAAAATAAATGAAAAAAGTCTTGACCTTGAAATATGAGGACTCACCTACTGAGTTGCTAAGAAGTATGAGAAATTGAACAAGGTAGGGTCTGGATACTTAGCACCTGGACCTGCATCATGATAGGATGCAGTACAAAGTATGCGTCTGTATTTGGAATGTACTGAGCATGTGAGATATGCCATAATTTATATATACTAGATATGATGAGATGAACTGAACATGTAAGATATACTGAACATGAAACTAAAAGATATAACCTGATGCAATGACCAAGTAGATAAACCTGCAACTATGCAATAATGAACAGAATAACTGACTACAAGGTCATGCAATAATTGAATCTGAACTGTGGGAGGTACTATTAACCGGCATACCCCAAGCTGAGCTAACTATGGGTCCAACCTATAACCCTTGACGGGAGTGTGTTCATACCTTGCCAAGGGTAAGAACATTAGCTTGTGTAGATCTACTAAATTGATTCCCAATAGGGCTAATGTGTCAAGCCTGATCTGACGGATGATCCTTTAGAACCTATGGTGGTGCCATAGTTTTGAGACTCAGGGACTTCTACTAAAGGTCTCAGTACTAACTGATGGGTGAGCCTTCATCCCTTTGTCCGATCGGTGCTACGTTCTACTCCCAACTCAATTATAGGTATATATATAAACTAATGTACTGGACAATTCAAAACACTGACTTTCAGATGATAAATAATGCTAAGACTGGGAGCATCAAAATCATGTAATTCTAAATAACTGAACATTTGTCTAAAAATGCATGAAACAAACTGATCGGGTGTTTTTAACCCACCATCCTAAGAAATTAAATTAACCTAATGAATTCTAGGACCTGAACAAAATATATAATTCAAGAGCATAATTCAAAGTCATGGGTTAGATGACATACTGAGGGTTTGAGAATTCGGAGTATATAATGATGCTAGATTTCAAGAAAACATGTAATAAGATTCATACATAACAATGGAAACTGAGATACGAAAGGTTCGTGAAGTTCAGAAACCCTAGGTCCTGAAGATTAAACTAAAAACTGGAGAACTGAGTTGACTAAGGGACTCAATGAATGAAAGAAAACCCATTGATGAAATCCCACATAACTGTGGGCAAAACCCTTAAAGAATTTCTTGGGTTTGGAGCCTGAAGTTGGAGAATTCTTCAACTTGCTTTTGAGAAGAAAGAACGCTCTTTTTTCTCAATATTTGCTAAGTATCGGTTGAAATCTGAGGGAATTAGGGGTTTGGGTAGGTTTAGGCTTGGTAAATATGCTTAGGGTGGTTAAAACATCGTGGTTAAGCATTTTAAAAGAGTGGGAAAAGTCGAAAATACCCATGGGAATTAAATAGAAAATTGTTGAAATTTATAGATCGGTGAACTACGGTTGGGTCGATGGGCCATGGTTCTATATGATGGACCGTTGTCTGTCCCATGGTTCTATTCCTAAATTTTGAAGGTCATCTTATTAGCTTATTCACAAGTGACATGATGGTCCGTGGATTGGAAATGATGGACCATTGTTTGAGCTGTGGTTCTTGGACCTTAATTTGAGGGTCCTCTGAAGAGTTGGACAATGGTTGACAGGATAGATCATGGTTCTAAACTACGGTTCATAGGTCCATCTGTGATTTTAAGGAGAAAAGCTAGCACCTCTCTGATTGCCAATCCACGAGTCATAGGATGGGCCATGGTTTCAAATCGTAGTCTATGAAGTTACCCGTAGAATCAAAAGGGAATGACACTGGAGCCAAACCACGGGTAGGATCATGGGCCGTGGACAAGAACGACTTTCACTGAAGCGACCTCCAAGTAACTCCCTCAATGGACTGGTTCCTCCAAAGGACTTTCACTGAAGCGACCTCCTTGTTTCTTAACTTACGAACCGATGGTCAAGAATCTAGACTAGGACCTTGTATAGGTGAGATTATCTTTCACACCCACACTCTCCGATGGCATAACCAAGGCTAGATCACCAATGCACTTCTTCAACAAGGATACATGGAAAACTGGTTGAATTGATTCTAAGTGTGCACGCACTTCTAACTCAAAGGCTACCTTGCCAACTCTCCTCAAAATGTTTTAGGGGCCTTGTAATGACCCTTTCGGTTATTTCCACGTATACGTTTTCTTTGAACCGTTAGAGCTTGTTGTAGCGGACCCAAGCCACTTAAGGCTCTTCAGGACCGGTATTTCAGTGTCGGGCCCATTTGTTTGGTCGCATTATAAGTTTTGAAGTCAAGCAAATCGACAAAAGTTATCGTAAGTTCTTTAATAAATTTCCTGAACTTTGGGTAAAATGTCTCGGAGCTTTTCTCTCAATATATAAAGAGTTAAAAGTCCCCCGAAATACCAAATCGAAGGTCTACGAGTCTAGTTTCCTACGCATAAAACCTCACGTCTAACTGATCTCGGAGTAAAAAGTTATGACTGTTTTACCGCGGACTGTCTGGCAGAAAACGGGTTACGTACCGGGTCGCGAACCGGGTCGGGTTAAACTCGATTTAAACCTCAACTTCACGTTTTAAAATGCCATTTTAGTTCCGAAACAGTGATAAAACATAAGGGAGGATCCCGAGATAATTCTTGAGTATCAAAATCGTGCGTTGGTGAATTACGAGCCTAGGCTTAAGAATTTTATTAGCATCGCGCGTGTATTTGAAAATATTTTATTTAAAAGTTGAATTTGGTAAAAATTATATTATTATTACCTTTTCAAAATATTTTAAAGGTTTATGAAGAATATTTTGTTACGTTATAATTGTATATGTATTTATTTTATAAGGTTTTTATACATTGTAATATTTAACGGAGATAGTAAATTTAGTTATGTTAAAAGTTATTATTATAATATAGTAGGTTTTATTCGAAATAATTTTCTATGAATTATGGTATATTTAAAAAGTTATATTTATTTTACCATGAGTTTATGCAATACCCGAGTATATACCTAACGGAGAGAATTGGTTGCCACCTCCACTTCCACGTGGAAGTGGAGGCATTGTACAACAAAGTTAGGCAGCAATTAGTGTACAAATAGGTGGCATCCAATGAATGCCTTGACTTTTTGGTTAGTGGTTAGTTGATTAATTAATGTGAAAAAACATTCACTTTGTTCATAAGACATATATGTTAATCAATTGCTGCCAACATGCATAATATTGCTTTGGGATGTAATTTTGGTGCAAAATTGTCACAATATATCATTCATTTGTCACGTTAAAAGTTGATTCCAATAGGCAAGATCTTGATAATTTATTGGATCACCGGAAAGGAAATCAATTTTCTACGTCAAGTTATTCAAGCCCGAGTTTAAGTTTGATTTCATTTCGGAGCTTCTTTTCTGAGAGGTTAGAGCTTGTCGTCGGACGACAGGTAGGTTACGGTTTATTTTCCCTAGACTCCGCATATATAGAATAAAATTGTATAAATGGGCATCCTTGGGTTGGTTTATTAGGTTGCTACCACAGACCTCGACCGCTTTATTAATGTCCGCCTACTTTTGTTCCTCCGTTGCTTGTAGTATTTGCTGATATATTTTATTTACCCTTGTGGTCCTGTGAGGCCTTGTTGACTCTGAAACATAGAAGGTGGGATTTTGGGAATGTCCGCGAGTCCCGGGCATAGAATTATCCTTCTAGGCTGGTTATGCTTGCTGAGTAGCTGTGGGCCTGTGCAGGGTCGATAGGTTGATTGTGAGCTGCGGGGCAGCTGTTGTGTGTGATCATACCATTTCCATGCATATAAAGAGGTTTTATCCATGTTTTACTGTGGTTTTGGCTTTGGGCCTACTGGCACTGTTTTCTAAACCTTGCATGGCCCGGGGGGGCCCGTTTTTGATGGAAATGATTTGGAAATGGTTGATTTCACTTGTGGAGATTTTTGGGCAAGAAAGTAAAATTATGTTTAAAATCATCAGTTTTATGATTATCGCTAGACTCGGCAGGGCCGGGGTGCTAGTTGAGTTTTCTTGTTACTTGAGATGATTTTAGCCTCGGTTGGACTGAACACCTGAGATGACTTTTTACTGTTTAGACCCGGCTACGCCCGGGCACCCTGGGAGGGGTTTTTGGGATATTTTCCTACTATTTTTAGTCCTGGACAGGGTCTGGGCATGCATATTCGAGACTGGGTCTCTATCTTGATATCGAGACTGGGTCTCTATCTTGAATACACTGTTCTGATACTGAGATTTAGTAATGGGGTCTGGGACATTTCCATGGACCTTGCTATCCGGGCCAGGGTTACGGCTGCGTGTGCCGGAAGAGGGGTATACGGGCAGAGTCCTTCCATGGGAACCTACCTGCTGGCCGGATCGGCGCCGGAGGAGGTACATACAGAGATACTATGGCACTTGAGATCTTCATGCATCATATCATTCATGGTTTGAGGTTCCACCCTTGTTTGCTGTTTGCTGATTGTACGCTCCGGTAGTATGGGATGCCGGAGGGTTTGTTTTCATTTGTTTGTGTTCCTCGGTTGTATGGGCGGCCGAGGGACTGTAGGTAGACTTTTGCTTTTTACTTATAGAATTGTTCTTTATTATGGATAAGTATGAGATTGGTGTGATTAGTTGAGTTTGATTCATGTCTCTGAGCATGCCTATTGTCACTCTTTCTCTCTTCTTATTACACTTGAGGTTACCGGTATACCGTCCATTTTGTAAACTTATTTTATATACACTGTTATTGCAAGGACCCCAGGTGCGTTATTTCTTACTTTCACCTGTGCCTTTGGTGTGTATATTCTGCTTACTAGCCTCATATGTGGTTCTGTTGGTTTCCCTCTGGGCTAGTTCCTGTGTACCTTTCGTTGATTTCTGTGACTACTTGCTTCTATTTTGTCTATTACTGCGCTTTTATCTTATATGTGCCCAGTCGGCCTATGATACCTACTGGGTACCTTATGCTTCACATTTGGTGCTCACCCCTACCCCCTGCATCTTTGGGTGCAGATCCTAGCGTGGGCCATCGCCGATAGATCATTGTGATTCGTGCTTGGAGATCTGTTGGAGACTACTTCAGGCTGAGGGTGAGCTCTTGGCGATCGGAGCTTAGCTTTAGTTTATCTTTTGCTTCATGTACTCTATTACCATTCAGAGACATCTGTATATATTC
Organism: Jaltomata sinuosa; assembly: GCA_003996215.1. NCBI lineage: Eukaryota > Viridiplantae > Streptophyta > Magnoliopsida > Solanales > Solanaceae > Jaltomata > Jaltomata sinuosa. The sequence goes on from QJPP01007248.1 coordinate 654,944, forward strand.
TTTTGGTTTATTTGCACTCCATGTATGTAGTTGGGCTCTGTCCTATGATACCAGGTCTTGGGGTTTGGTTTAGTTTCCGCATATGTATATATTTATATACCTATTATCTATTTTATTCGTCTTGTTCTCTTATTTGTTGGATAGTAGCCCATTACTAACTGTTTTGGGCTACAGGGATTGGTTCACCTACCGGGGGTTGTAGGTGCCATCATGACCGAGAAATTGGGTCGTGACAACTTGGTATCAGAGCTTTAGGTTCACCGGTGTCATCAGTATAGGAGCCAATGTCTAGTAGAGTCCTACGGATCGGGGCGGAGACGTCCGTACTCAATCTTTGGGAGGCTACAGTGGCATTTTAGGAAATTCAACTCTTTCATTGCTTCTGTGTCGTGCGTACAACCCTTGAAGTTTCTGGAGATCTCATTTGTTCTACTTCATTCTTCCGCAGATGGTTCGTACGAGATCATCGGCAGCACGCGAGGATGAGCCTCCCACTCCAGCTAGGGGTCGAGGACGCCCTCGAACAGTGGCACCTGCTAGAGCTGCTAGCGTGGAGATAGAGCCCGAGCAGCATGTGGTTCAGGGGGCAGCCCAGGTACCACCAGCTCCAGCGCCAGCTCCAGTACCAGCTCCAGTGCCCACTTATGTGCCAGCTCCAGCCGCAGCTCCGTCTCCAGATATTCGGGGATTACTATTACAGCTTTTGGGTGTGATTGGAGAGCGGCCTTCTGAGGTAGCGCAGACATCCGCTCAGGGGGCAGCCCTGGGTGCACAGAGCCCAGGAGCGCAGCCTGCTACTATGGCTCCCCGTGCGGAGGTTATTCCGGTTCCATCTGTTGCCAGCCTCTTGCTCCTCGCCCAGCTATGACAGAGTCAGAGCAGAAGGCGTTGGGTAGGTTTTTGAGGTTAGCACCTCCGAGGTTTGCGGGTACTTCTGGACAGGATCCACATGACTTTATTACCACCTGTGAGGAGATGTTGCATCATCTGGGTTTGTTGGAGACTCACGGGGTTGGTTATACTACCTACCAGTTGGAGGGCCCAGCGAAGTTATGGTGGAGGGCTCAGGTTGCTTGTAGACCACCATCGTCACCTCCTTTGACCTGGTCTGAGTTTTATGAGCCTTTATGGCCAAGTTCCTACCCCAGAGTGATCGGGAGCGTCGCAGGGAGCAGTTTACTCACCTTGTGCAGGGTCTACGACTATCTCGGAGTATGAGACCCGTTTTCATCAGCTAGCACCGTTCGGAGCTATGATCATTCCTACTGAGGCTGATAGGATTCGCAGATTTGTATGGGGTTTGAGGCCAGAGATCAGACAGCCAGCTGAGATATTGATTGCCAGTGGTCGGTCATTCCAGGCCATTGTAGACTATGCTCGCACTGTGGAGGACTTACAGCGACATGATCAGGGGCCCAGAGATAAGAGGCCTCGGCATCAGGGTGTTTATAGTGGTTCCAGATATGGGGGTAGAGGTCCTGGCCAGTGGAGTCGGAGTTATCAGCCACAGCAGTACCAGGGTCAGTCCAGCCGTCCGGTTTAGGCTTCCCTTCAGACTTTCGATAGTACCCAGTTCGAGCAGGGTCAGGGCAGCCATCAGGGCTATAGCGGCCAGTCTTCGAGGGGTACAGTTTCTGGGGCATCAGGTCGTGGTGGTCATACGGGATTTGCTGGTTCTTCTCGACAGAGTAGGCCATCAGGGGCTTGTTTTACTTGTGGTGCAATAGGTCACTTTGCTAGAGATTGCCCACAGCAGGGGACAGTCCAGTTGGCCGAGCCTTTACGGGTAGTTCAGCCCCCGGCTAGAGGGGGTGGTCGTCAGAGTAGAGGTAGTGCTCCGCGTGGTAGAGCAGGTGGTAGGGATGGCGGTCGGGCAAGTGGAGGTCGTCATCAGTTTTATGCGGTCCCTAGGAGACCAGAGGCAGAGGCCTCTGATGCTGTGATTACAGGTACGATTTCTGTGTGCCATCAGTCTGCTATGGCTTTATTTGATCCTGGATCCACTTGTTCATATGTATCTGCCTACTTTGTGCCTTGTTTGGGGTTGGCTAGTGAGCCATTATCTGTTCCTGTTTCTGTTTCGACCCCAGTAGGAGATTCTTTAGTAGTGGATCGGATTGTGAGATCCTGTATGTTATCTGTTGGTGATTCAGAGACTTGGGGTGATTTGATGATTCTTGATATGCTAGATTTTGATGTGATACTGGGCATGGACTGGTTATCCCCTCACCGTGTGGTTTTGGATTGTTATGCCAAGACCATTACCATAGCTGTGCCCGGTGTATCCCCGGTTGTGTGGCAGGGTTCGGTTAGCCATGCACCATCTGGGATCATCTCTTGTCTTCGAGCTAGGAAGTTGATTTCCCGTGGGTGTTTAGCTTATCTGGCATATGTCCGAGATGTTAGTGCTGAACCCACTTCTCCTGAGTCTGTTCCTGTGGTTAGAGACTTCCTCGATGTGTTTCCTACCGACCTGCCAGGCCTTCCACCTGAGAGAGATATTGATTTTGCTATTGAGCTAGAGCCGGGCACTAGGCCCATTTCTATTCCTCCTTACCGTATGGCTCCTGCTGAGTTGAGGGAGCTTAAGGAGCAGCTCCAGGATCTGTTAGCTAAGGGGTTTATTAGACCTAGTGTGTCACCGTGGGGTGCTCCTGTTCTCTTCGTGAAGAAGAAGGATGGGTCGATGCGCATGTGTATTGATTATCGGCAGCTGAATAGGGTGACAATGAAGAATAGGTATCCGTTGCCGAGGATTGATGATTTGTTCGACCAGCTTCAGGGTTCAGTCGTGTTTTCGAAGATTGATTTGAGGTCTGGCTACCATCAGCTGAGGATTAGGGCGGAGGACATCCTTAAGACAGCATTCAGGACACGTTATGGCCATTATGAGTTCCTGGTGATGTCTTTTGGGTTGACTAATGCCCCCGCAGCCTTTATGAATTTGATGCACATGGTTCTTGGCCCGTATTTGGACTCGTTTGTGATAGTTTTTATAGACGACATCTTGGTATACTCGCATAGTAGAGATGAGCATGAGCAACACTTGAGGGTTATACCCCAGACTTTGAGAGATCATCGGCTTTATGCCCAAGTTCTCAAAGTGTGAGTTTTGGCTTGAGTCAGTTGCATTCCTAGGGCACGTGGTGTCTAAGGATGGGATTAGGGTTGATCCGGGAAAGATTTCAGCGGTTTGTGAGTGGCCTAGACCTACTACTGTTACTGAGGTTCGCAGCTTTATTGGGTTAGCAGGTTACTACAGACGGTTCGTTGAGGGATTTTCTTCCATAGAAGCACCCTTGACTATGCTGACTAGGAAGGACGTCCCATTTCAGTGGTCGGATCAGTGTGAGGATAGCTTCCAGAGGCTTAAGGTCTTATTGACTTCAGCTCCAGTTTTGACTTTGCCGGTTGAGGGTCAGAGCTTCTCCGTGTATTGTGATGCTTCTGGGGTTGGTCTTGGTTGTGTGTTGATGCAGCAGGGTCGAGTAATAGCATATGCGTCGAGGCAGCTGAAGGTTCACGAGCGCAACTACCCCACTCATGACTTAGAGTTGGCGGCGGTAGTTTTCGCGCTCAAGATCTGGAGGCATTACTTATATGGAGTTCACTGTGATATCTTCACCGATCACCTGTAGTCTTCAGTATATCACGAGTCAGCGGGAGTTGAACTCGAGGCAGAGGAGATAGGTCGAGTTACTGAAGGACTATGACTTCACTATTCTGTATCATCCGGGCAAGGCAAACGTGGTAGCGGATGCCTTAAGTCGGAAGACAGTGAGTATGGGTAGCCTAGCTTCTCTTTCAGTTTTAGAGCGACCGTTGGCCTGGGACATCCAGTCCTTGGCTAACCGTTTGGTTAGGCTTGACTTGTCGGATCCTAGCAGAGTTCTCGCCAGTATTGAGGTTCGTTCTACTTTGATTGATCAGATTCAGGGCCGTCAGTTTGAGGATCATCAGTTGTGTGACCTTCGTGATCGGGTTGTTCAGGGTGAGACCGGTCGGGCTACTCTAGATTCAGATGGGGGTCTGAGGTTTGATAGTCGCCTATGTGTTCCGAGGATTAGTGATTTGATTCAGTTGAATATTCGTGAGGCACATTGTACTAGATATTCCATTTCACGCCTGGCTACAGGAAGATGTGATAGAGACTTGAGGCAGCTTTACTGGTGGAGTGGTATGAAGCGGGAATATAAGGCGGAGTTTGTATCTCGGTGCTTGCAACTGTCAGCGGGTTAATTCGGCAATAATGAGAACCTGGTGGTTTGATGGCAGCGACTTCCCATTCCTGAGTGGAAGTTGGGAAGGGATTACTATGGACTTCGTTGTTGGTTTTGCCCGTAACTTCTCATGTGGGTTTGATTCCATATGGGTGATTGTTGATAGGCTGACTAAGTCAGCACATTTCTTGCCCAGTTCAGACTTCTTTATGGGTGCAGAGAGGTTAGCTCAGATCTACCTTCGTGAGATTGTTCGGTTGCATGGGGTCCCAGCTTCTATTATTTCAGACCGCGGCACTCAGTTCACATCTCAGTTCTGGAGGGCTATTCAGCGAGATTTGGGTACAGAGGTTCATCTTAGTACCGCTTTCCACCCTCAGACAGATGGCCAGTCCGAGAGGACCATTCAGATTTTGGAGGACATGCTTCGAGCCTGTGTTCTTGACTTTGGAGGTTCTTGGGATCAGTTTGTTCCCTTGGCAGAGTTTGCTTATAATAACAGCTTCCATTCGAGTATCGGCATGGCACCTTTTGAGGCTTTGTATGGCAGGCGTTGCAGATCACCGGTAGGTTGGTTTGATGGTTTTAGTGCTGGGCCACAGAGCACAGATTTGCTTCGAGATTCCTTAGACCGAGTCCGAGTGATTCAGGACAGACTTCGGGCAGCTCAGAGCAGGCAGAAGAGTTATGCTGATCGTCGGCTTCGTGCCTTGGAGTTTAGCGTCGGTGACTTGGTGTTTCTCCGTGTATCTCCCATGAAGGGCGTGATGAGATTTGGTAGGCGGGGCAAGCTTAGCCCCAGGTACATTGGGCCGTTTGAGATTCTGCAGAGGGTTGGTAGCGTTGCCTATCAGTTAGCCTTACCTCCGATGTTTTCAGCTATACATCCTGTGTTTCATGTTTCGATGCTGCGTCGGTATGTCCCAGATGAGTCTCACGTGTTGCAGTGGGATTCAGTTCAGTTGGATGAGGGTTTAGCTTTTGTTGAGGAGCCGGCAGCTATTTTGGCCAGAGATGTCAGGAGATTGAGGTCTCGAGAGATCCCGGTTGTTAAGGTTCAGTGGAGGCACCGTCCAGTCGAGGAGGCTACCTGGGAGACCGAGAGAGATATGCGGGATCAGTATCCGCAGCTATTTTAGCCTTCAGGTACCCCCTTGACCTTGACTTTCGAGGACGAAAGCCCTTTTTAGTAGTGGATGATGTAATGACCCTTCCGGTCATTCCCACGTTTAAGTTTTGAAGTCAAGCAAATCGACAAAAGATAGCGTAAGACCTTTAACAAATTTTCTGAACCTTGGGTCAAATGTCTCGGAGCTTTTCTCCCAATATATAAAGAGTTAGAAGTCCCCCGAGATACCAAATCGAAGGTCTACGAGTCTAGTTTCCAACGCACAAAACCTCACGTCCAACGGATCTCGGAGTAAAGAGTTATGACTGTTTTACCGCGGACTGTCTGGCAGAAAATGGGTTGCGAACCGGGTCGCGAACCGGGTCGGGTTAAACGCGATTTAAGCCTCGACGTCACGTTTTAAAATGCCATTTCAGTTCCAAAACAGTGATAAAATATAAGGGAGGATCCCGAGAGAATTCTTGAATGTCGAAATCGTGCGTAGGCGAATTACGAGCCTAAACTTAAGAACTTTATAAGTATCGTGCGTGTATTTGAAAATACGTTATTTAAAAGTTGAATTTGGTACAAATTATATTATTATTGCCTTTTCAAAATATTTTAAAGGTTTATGAAAAATATATTTGATACATTATAAGTATATATGTATTTATTTTATAAGGTTTTTATACTCCGTAATATTTTAACGGAGATAGTAAATTTAATTATGTTAAAATTTATTATTATAATATAGTAGGTTTTATTGGAAATGATTTTCTATCAATTATGGTATATTTAAAGTATTATATTTATTTTACCACGAATTTACGCAATACCCGAATATATACTTAACGGGTCGAGTTGGTTGCCACCTCCACTTCCACGTGGAAGTGGAGGGCTAACCCAACACTTACCAAGTGTGAAAGGTGGCAGCATCTCAACATTGAAATGATGCTGCCTAACTCATATGTGATTTACATATGTAATTAAGAATTGCATAATTTGCATACTACTGTACATCACATTTGTTACGTAAGGAGTATTGTGAGAGGAAAACTTTGTGTTAATTATTCAATTTCTGAAAGGAAAATCAATTATCTACGTTAAGTTATTCCGTCCCAAATCCGAATCCGATTCCGATTTAGTTTTGGATTTTCTCGGAGTGGTTCGAGCTTGGACATCGTTGTTCCAGCAGCTTGTCGTCGGACGACAGGTAGGTTACGGTTTATTTTCCCTAGACTCCGTATATATAAAATAAAATTGTATTAATGGGCATCCTTGGGTTGGTTTATTAGGTTGGTACCACAGACCTTGACCGCTTTATTCATGTCCGCCTATTTTTGTTCCTCCGTTGCTTGTAGTATTTGCCGGATATATTTTATTTACCCTTGTGGTCCTGTGAGGCCTTGTTGACTCTGGAACATAGAAGGTGGGATTTTGGGAATGTCCGCGAGTCCCGGGCATAGAATTATCCTTCTAGGCTGGTTATGCTTGCTGAGTAGCTGTGGGCCTGTGCAGGGTCGATAGGTTGATTGTGAGCTGCGGGGCAGCTATTGTGTGTGATCATACCATTTCCATGCATATAAAGAGGTTTTATCCATGTTTTACTGTGGTTTTGGCTTCGGGCCTACTGGCACTGTTTTCTAAACCTTGCATGGCCCGGGGGGCCCGTTTTTGATGGAAATGATTTGGAAATGGTTGATTTCACTTGTGGAGATTTTTGGGCAAGAAAGTAAAATTATGTTTAAAATCATCAGTTTTACGACTATCGCTAGACTCGGCAGGGCCGGAGTGCTGGTTGAGTTTTCTTACTACTTGAGATGATTTTTAGCCTCGGTTGGACCGAGCACCTGAGATGACTTTTTACTGTTTAGACCCGGTTACGCCCGGGCACCCTTGGAGGGGTTTTTGAGATATTTTCCTACTATTTTTAGTCCTGGACAGGGTCTGGGCATGCATATTCGAGACTGGGTCTCTATCTTGATATCGAGACTGGGTCTCTATCTTGATACATGTTCTGATACTGAGATTTAGTATGGGGTCTGGGACCTCCATGGACCTTGCTATCCGGGCCAGGGGCTACGGGCTGCGTGTGCCGGAAGAGGGGTATACGGTGGAGTAGAGGTATACGGGCAGAGTCCTTCCATGGAACCTACCTGCTGGGCCGGATCGGCGCCGGAGGAGGTACATACAGAGATACTATGGCACTTGAGATCTTCATGCATCATATCATTCATGGTTCGAGGTTCCACCCTTGTTTGCTGTTTGCTGATTGTACGCTCCGGTAGTATGGGATGCCGGAGGGTTTGTTTTCACTTGTTTGTGTTCCTCGGTTGTATGGGCGGCCGAGGGACTGTAGGTAGACTTTTGCTTTTTACTTATAGAATTGTTCTCTATTATGGATAAGTATGAGATTGGTGTGATTAGTTGAGTTTGATTCATGTCTCTGAGCATGCCTATTGTCACTCTTTCTCTCTTCTTCTTACACTTGAGGTTACCGGTATACCGTCCATTTCGTAAACTTATTTTGTATACACTGTTATTGCAAGGACCCCAGGTGCGTTGTTTCTTACTTTCACCTGTGCCTATGGTGTGTATATTCTGCTTACTAGCCTCATATGTGGTTCTGTTGGTTTCCCTCTGGGCTAGTTCCTGTGTACCTTTCGTTGATTTCTGTGACTGATTGCTTCTATTCTGTCTATTACTGCTCTTTTATCTTATATGTGCCCAGTCGGCCTATGATACCTACTGGGTACCTTATGCTTCGCATTTGGTGCTCACCCTACCCCTGCATCTTTGGGTGCAGATCCTAGCGTGGGCATCGCCGTTAGATCGCTGTGATTCGTGCTTGGAGATCTGTTGAAGACTACTTCAGGCTGAGGGTGAGCTCTTGGCGATCGGAGCTTAGCTTTAGTTTATCTTTTGCTTCATGTACTCTATTACCATTCAGAGACATCTGTATATATAGTTTTGGGTTATTTGTACTCCATGTATGTAGTTTGGCTCTGTACTATGATACCACGTCTTGGGGTTTGGTTTAGTTTCCGCATATGTATATATTTATATCCCTGTTATCTATTTTATTCGTCTTGTTCCCTTACTTGTTAGATAGTAGCCCATTACTAACTGTTCTGGGCTAGGGGATTGGTTCACCTATCGGGGGTTGTAGGTGCCATCATGACCGAGAAATTGGGTCGTGACATTTGAGTATATCAGAAAATTAGATGATCAAAAGAAATCATTAAATATGATTGTGAATAAATGGTATACTAAAACTAAGGTGGTTGAATCTATAATTCCCCCATTAGAGGAAATTAGTTTACCCATAGATGGTAGAGTTATTACTGCTACACCCTTTAAACTTATTATATTAGATACTAAGGGTGACCCTACAAATAAAGATATAAATTGGATAATTCTGTAAAATAACTATACAAATCAACTGCTATATGTAGTCTCCAATCAAATCCTTAAGGCTGATAATAAATCAACTTTTAAAGATAAACCAAGTTCTTCCTATAATGATAAGGATAAGAAGTTAAAAACTCACCCAATATTTAAATTACCAGAATTTTAAAAGATAAATTCTCAAAATTTCAGGAAAAGTTTTAAATCACAGATGATCTTAAGAAAACAATTAACGGAAGATTAAAATCCGAATTAAAATTTAAAGATGATAAGTTCATAAGAACCATATCTGAAAAAACTAATAATGATATTAACAAGTTAAGTTCTAGATATTCTAATAAAAAGAACTATTATAAGAAACCCTCTTTTCGGATATGCAGTATGAAAAAATAAATTTTTATCTCGTACTTTATATTCTTGAAATGAAATTGCTAAATGAAATATTAATGGACTCGCGGAACATCAAATATACAATAAACTGCATAAAATGGAAATGACCATTATGGCATATCGAATGAAAAACTCTACGGATAAATAAGCTGTCACATTAATTATAGCAGAATTTATGGGAATTTTAAAATATTGGTGGGATAATTACCTCACCGAGGATAATAAACAAAGTGTACAAAATGCTACTACTATTACTCAAGTTATTAAGACCGAACCTATGGAATAAACTTCTGAAAATAAAATTTCAAAAGATGCCACCGCTACTTTAATTTATAGCATAGATAAATATTTTATAGGAGAACCCCAACTTTTCAAAGATAGGAGTCTAGAGATCTTATTAAACCTATCTTTTTTTAAAAAAATATTCAAGGTGGCCATGCCACATATTATTAAAGGAAATTTTTTACAAAGATGCAAATCAAAAGAAGCAAAGCGCAAAAATAGGCCCAAAAAATAAAAATAAAAATAAAGCATCAAATCATGCCCAAAGTGAGCCCAACCCGATTCATACAAAAGAACAAAAGTCAGGGGTCAAGGGTCCCTTTTGGAAAGTGCTAGACCCTTGACTTATCAATGTCCTCCTTCATCGCTGGGATTCTGGTGAGCTGCAAGGAGTCGAGTGGTTGCTCGGCGGTTGTCCAAGAGAGTTTCGGTACAACTCTCTTCTTCACTTCAAGCCTTCGAATACTTCTCAGGTACTACTGGATCAGTAGCCCCTTTTGCCTGCTTATTTCTATTAAGAGATTTCTTCAACATTTACTGATTTAAGCTCGACCATTGACTCCTATATTTGGATGATTTCATGTCAAGTTGCCTAAAATTCTCATAGGTGCTATGAAATCGGGACTAGTGAAGACCATCTTCAAGCGTCGAGGTGTTTGTCAAGTTCTTATCAGTGAAAGAAAGGTAACTCTTATAGATTTCTGCAAGTTGTAGGAACTATTCCACCAATGTAATCGATGAGGTCCTCAACTGGTACCTCTCCAAAGGGCTGAATCTCATAGAGATTAATACCACCTTTAGAAGAGTGACCAGTTTTGGGTTCACCATTTTAGCTCTATTCTTGTCGACTGTAAAATAGGATTGATTATGTGACCGTGAGACTACTGTTTGATGATTCTTGTTAGTAGTAGTCTTGTTGCTGCTGTAGTGTTTGGTGTGTTTTTGTTCTTGTGGAATGTTTCTTTCGACTAGTCAGGAGCTCTCCTGTTAATCACCCTGACCCTTAGGTGTGGAATGTGCTTCTTGTCTATGTTGATAATCCTCTTGGCCTCAATAGGAAGTTTCTGAAATGATAGATAAGTAGTTGTACCTGCAAAACCAAAAGCTTCGTTAGTTAAAAAATATGCTAGAGTGTTGCTCTTCCTGAGAGTGTGGATGAAAAGTATTTCTCCTTGAACTCTCCACTCCTTTATTTGTCACAATCATGCAAATACTCCAGGGGGTCTCCCATTCCCTTTCCACTATATGCTTCATTGACATTGAGTCAGTCTCAATTACCACAGGAAGTAGTGAATTCTCTACACAATATTTAATACTACTTAGGATCGCCTGAGCTTCTGCTTCAATGCTAGTAGTGTTTGGAATTTGGGCACTACTAGAATACACTAGGTCTCCTCTGTGATCTCTAATGCAGAAAGCCCTAGAGCTAGGGCCAGGATTACCTCTAGAGGCACCATCTGTGTTACACTTGTACCAGCCAAAATGAAGGCTATTCCAGTTCACTTGTTTAGTGCTCAGATCACATTTGTACCTTCCAAGTATTGAGTGATGAGCGGCCAAGTTGCTGGCAAATCATTCATCTATGGGTATAAGATTTTGTCCTGATTGTACAGATTATGGTTAATCTCATATATTGTCCTATTCCAGGACATGGTTTTCCCATGTATAATAGAATTCCTCCACTTCCATATTTGCTAACAAATCAAAGCAGGAGCAGCCTGTACTAGGGGTCTGAGTTTAGCTTTCATTCCATATTCCACCAAAGAATCAAAGTTTGATGTAGTTGAACAAAAGGACCCAGAATTCCTATAGGTCCACTGAAATATCTCCAAACTTTCTTTGAAAAATCTCTGGATAGGAAGAGATATTGAACTGTTCCTAATGAGGTTGTGTGCAACATCTACACTGAGACCATAGCAATGCCACATCTAGACATAATATCATCAACAGGAAAATTTGTTTCCACAATCTCCAAAAGAAAAAAGAAATCTTTAAGGGAATCCCCTTGTTCCAGATTTTCCCTAGTTCTTCTGATTGAGACTATATTTGCCTTATTAACTGCCAGGCCCTTTTAACTGAGAACCTTCGATTGGTTGATGCCATCCACCTAGGAATGTCCCAGTGCCCTACTGCTGGACTTTTATTTAGAGTGCTTCTGATGTGATCCACAATGTCTTCAGGAAGATGTTGTTGCAACCTTACTATATTCCAGGTATCTCCATTCATGAAGAATGCTAAATCTTCTATTCTATCATTAATAGGAAAATCCTCCTCAACCAGATAAGTGAGAGCTTCCAGTTGTGTCCAATTATCAAACCATACATTAGAGGATCCCACAGTAGGTTGCCACTAAATTTCCTGCTCAATCTTCTCTCTGGCCTCTAGCATTCTCTTCCAGACTTGAGAGCCCCCTTTCCACTGTACCACACAAGGGTAGAACTTCTTGCAGTACTTGTTCCACATGTAATATGTCCATAGAGACCTTGTTGTCCTAAACTTCCACCAAAGTTTAGCAAACATGGTTTTTGAGACATCAAAAATGGATCTGAATCCAACCTCTCCTTCACTTTTGGGATAACACATATTCAGCCATGCAGACCAGTGCTTGTTTTTCCCTTCTTCTTTAGTACTCCATAAGAATCTGTTAAAGATCTTATGTAGTTCATATATGATGAATTTTGGGGGCACAACTTCTGATAACAAATACATAGGTATACTCTATAGTACACTGTTAATCCGCACAGTTTTACCTCCAAATGAGATTAGTTTCCCTTTCCAATTTTGCAGCCTATCTCTCACCTTTTTGAGAATTTTATTGTAGTCTACTTTCTTCTTTTTTGCATGGGTGATAGGATAACCTAGATAAATAAAAGGGAACTGTCCTTGATTAAACCCTGTGCACTCCTTTACTTCTTCCATCAGATTTGCTAATGCTTTCTTGTACATGTAGAAAGCACTTTTTGACTAGTTAATCAACTGTCCAGAAATAGCTTCATAATCTTTTATGACAATAATTATCTTCCCCAGTGATACCTTGTCAGCTGAAGCAAAGATGATGGTATCATCTGCATAAGCAAGATGATTGAGATTCCTACTCCATTTAGGCAATCCATAGCTTTTGTACATACCGTTATCAAATAAAGCATTTAGGGATCTAGATAATACCTCAACTGCTAAAATAAATAGAGTTGGGGAGAGTGGATCACCTTGCTTCACCCCCTAGTAGAGTTGAAGAAACCATGTGGATGGCCATTGATTAGACTAGAGTACCAGTTATTATCTACTAACCTCCAGATAATATCTATGAATATCTCCCCAAAACCTATCTTCCTTAGAACTCTGGTAAGATATAACCAATTTATTCTGTCATAAGCTTTGGACATATCCAGCTTAATGACAACATTTGTTGGTTTGCCCCTGAGTCTGATGTCAACCACAATCTCCTGAGTCAGTAAAACATTCTCAATAATGTTTTTACCTTTCACAAAGCCTGATGGATTAGGAGATATTAAGTCAGGAAGAAGTCTTTCCAATCTGTCATGTACCACCCTGGAGATCACCTTATTGATGAAATTACTTAAGCTGATTGGTCTAAGATCTGAAAATGACTCCATCATATTCTTTCTAGGTAAAAGAACTAGGTTGGTGTGAGTTATGTCCTTGGGTAGTGAATTTCCAGCAAGAAAATCAGTTACCATCTCCACTACATCAGTACCCACAATGTCCCAACAATGTTGGTAGAATAGACCTGATAGTCCATCTGGTCCACATGCACTAGCACCCCTAAGGTTAAACACAACATTTCTGACTTCTTCATGACTAGGAGGCATACACGGAGTACTGTTGTTGTCTTAATTCATTAGTTGTGGAATGTGATTTAACAAAGCAAAATCATTTCCTTCTTATTCTAGGGTGAACTGTTTCTTATAGAATTTAATGGCTTCTTTTGCAATCTGCATCTGATTTTTTGTGAACCTCCCATCTACTTTTTGAATTCTATTGATGTGCAGTCTTTTCCTTCTACCTTTCACCAAATTGTGAAAAAAATTGGTGTTCTTATCCCCCTCTGTGAACCAAGTTATACTTGTTTTTTGCCTCCAGTACTCTTCTTCAAAGTGCAAGTATTTTTTTAATTCAACTTGAGCAAGTTGCAATACTGCTCTATTTTCATGGGTGGGGTCTTTTTCAAATAACTGCTCTTTAACTTTCACAATATCATCCTTGATAATGAAATGATTGAAGATGTCTCCATAAGTGTCTCAACTCCATTTGGATAGAGCCTTTTTGGTCTGCTTTATTTTGTGCTTGAATTTCCAAAAGGAATTCCCTTCCTCATCGTGTGCCAGTTCTGCCGCACTACCTCCTTTAGGGACTCCTGTTCTACCCAAAATTCCAGGAACTTAAAAGTGGTAGTGATATGTTGTTCCTGTTGCCCTAAAGTTATGAACAATGGAGCATGATCAGAACCCACCCTAGATAGGTGTTCAACTTCCATTCTAGTAAACCATTCATGTAGTTTTGAATTAGTCAAGACCCTATCTAGCTTTTAATAAATGCAGTTAGATGCTGCTCTACCGTTCCACCAAGTAAAAGGGCTGCCCTTATGACTAATTTCCTCTAGTTCACAAGAATTAACACAAAAGTCAAAATCTTCATAGTCTTAGGGTTATCTCCTATCAACCATGGATCTTCACACGAATTAGTATTTTGGTACACACTTTCCCATAAGTCATGTCTCTTTACAACATCACACTTAGCATATACTAGTATAGATGTTAAGAATCTCTCTTCTGCCTGGAGATGCAGTCTAATAGTAATATCCTGCTCTGTATTAGTGATCACCTCCACCTCTATGTTATCAGTTGTGAAGATCCAGATCTTTCCATTTCACTTGGCCCATGCATTAGCCATTCTAACGCCCAAACATACTCTCCTATTAGGAGGTATCGATGATCGTCAGAGCAATACACATTTATATTGGGAGTCGGGGTAGATCCCACAAAGAATAATGTAATCGCGATTGAGCTAATAAAGAATCTAAGTAACTTATTGAAGTTCAAGGAACAAAATAAAAGATATCTATTGGGGTTTTTTAAACTAAAACAAAAGATAAAAGAAAATCAAATAAAAGATAGGTTGATCAATGGCTTTCACCAAGTAAGGATAACAAGGGAGAATTGGGAATGAAAATTCAATTCACAAGACTTGCACCCAATTAACACGTGTAGTCTTGGTCAAAGGTATGCCTAACCATCTCTCAACAAATCAAGCATATATCTCGTGTGTTCTCTCGAATCACCAAGAGTGAGCAATAACCAACCAATTCAACGTGGGTGAGTTGTCTATCTCTAGGTCCAACTCCTAAATGGGGGTTTCTGGCGAATTGAGCTATTCCTAGCCTTAATCTAGAGTAGAATCCCAAATCCCCACTGTTGAACCTTTTCGAATTAAGGAACTCCTCTCTCAAGCAAGTACCCAATTAGAATTCCAAGTCAATGTTTGCAACCATTAACTATAAATTCAAGCATGAAAGATTCAATAGATCCACATAACTAAGCAAGAGCAAATACAAAACATGAATTCAATACCCAAATAAGTATTATCTCTAATACAAAACTCAAATCTCAATTCAATAATTACACCTACAAATTAACAATTAAGAACAAGAGTTGAAGAATGGAAACTAAGGATTTAACAATAAAGAGCATCTAAATCTTCACTCCAATGGTGTAGGGTGACGAAATTGCTCTCCAAGCTTGTCAAGGGTTGTGAAATTTTCCAAAGATGCTTCCCAAAACAGCTAGGAAGTATTTTTATATGGATTGGGGTTTCCACAAATGGACATTTCTACATGAAAGGCACCTCGCGTACGCAAAGTGTCTTTTTCTGGTTGACCTTCGGGTATGCGGTTACTTCAGTGCCTTCGTGGAGCTCTGCGGGAACTGACCTTTGCATTCACGTGTGAGGTCCCGCTTTTACATAGGTCTATTTCACTGCCAGCTAATTGCTTCTCTAATCAACTTCCTTTTGACTTGTTTTCATTCGAGTTCCTCTGAACTCTTCTAAAACACAGAGACCTGCAAAATAGAAGTAATCCGTGTCAATTGCACTATTTATCTACTTATTACTAGAAAAATTATAAGATTAAAAGTTAAATAAGTAGGTAGAATACCAACTTATCAAACCCACAAACTTGACCTATTGCTTGTCCTCAAGCAACTAAAAATTCTAACTCAAGAGGCACACAACACAAGTGCAATGACAATACTATGAGCCAAGGAAAACCCATTCCAAGCACCAAGCATGAATTCAGTTGGTACTAATGATTAGTCAATTGCATGATAACTTAATTTAAGCATTCCCTATTATTTAAAACACAATTCAAAGATGCAATGGAACTTACAAGAACAACCAAGTGACAACAACCAATTTTCAAGAAGTGACTCAAACCACTAGTTTACCAAAAAGGGCTCATTTGACTCATTTTCGGAATTTATCAACATCACCAACTATCTTAATTCGCATGCCCTCACAAGAACGAATGTCCCACAACACATTATGCATAAAAAATGACACAAGGGACAAATTTACAAACACTCACACTCACAAGGAATTTCAAGTACCAACAAGTATCAACCATAGGCTTGCCCTTATTTTCATTCGCCGCTAGCTAAAAAATAATTGGTCAGAGATCTTAAAAGGATTTTCTAAGCTTGTAATGTAGGCTCGGGAAAGGGTAGGATACACATTTAGATTCAAGTGACTACATCCTCCTCGAACTCTACACAACCTTTTCAATTCTAAACCAAGGTCATTTCTTGTCATTCTCATTCAATACACGGCACCATCACTCATTTTAAATGGGGTTCAATTTTTTTTAATCATTATATTCACCTTGGAGGATTTATTTCCTTTCTTTCCTTTCCTCTTTTCCTTTCTTCTTTGCTTTCTTTTTCATATTCTTCCTTTTTTTGAAATTATTTTTACCCAACAAACCAAGATAAACTCATTCAACACTCCTCCAAGGTACCTTTTATCAAACCCCAAACTTAGGCTTTTAGCCTTGATTTCACACTTGTGGAGTTCAAGGAGGGACGAGTTCAAAGAGGGACGGGTTCAAGAGAGGGATTCATTTTCAAAATGGTTCAAGGCTTGTATCGAGATTGCCAAAGAAGAGGTATTAGGATCAAGATGGGTGACTAGTGATTCAATTTAAGTGAAATGGTGGCTTTTAAGGCTAAGTGGGATTCAATAATCATAAAGAAGGCCTGGGATCATTTCTCCAACCAAGAGTAATCAAGACTATCATTAAAGACTAACTAGACAAGTTCTAGTTGACACAAGCAAGTACACAAATTATTCACTAAATCTCACCACACATGGCATGCAAAATATTCAAGAAGGATCAATTTTTTACCTCCTTAACAAGAACAAATGGAGTCACATTCTTCAATTTTAATTATTACCGCTAGTGAGCTAAGAGTCACAAAAAGATCAAAGGAGTTTTCAAGAACATCATTCTTTGCCATGCACTATTCACCATTTTTTTTGGAGGGTATGCCTATTTCACTTAGCATGCAATACTAACTTCATTAGTACCAAACAAGTCAATCGCAACCAAAATCTCAAAAGATGACAATTTTCCCTTAAGAATGGCGTCAATCAGTCTATCATTGGGCCAGTTCATCTATCTAAATCAATATGGCTACTCAAGGTTTATCAACACAACCATCCCAATACATAGGCATGTGCGATTTGCACATGTCAAAGTGCAGGTCTCACATGAAACGCACAGGCCAGACAATGGGCATGTGCGAAGCTCGTGAGGTTCACACATTGACATGTGTGATACAAAGTTCCCAGCTCAGACAAGTTCTCAATAGCCTAACGGGTACTCAGACTTCCCCTGGCTCCAAAACATCCAAAACACTAACTACAAAAGAAACTAAAGAAGCTAAAAGTAAAGAAAACTAAAGAGCTAAACCATCAACTTCTTCCATAGCATCTCCAAAACCCGACAAGGGCATAAATCCACAAAACAAACCTGACAAGGGCACAAAGATATCCAAACAAACAAAACAAGTCTAGCAAGGGCATAATAGTATCCAAAATGACAACAACAATCCCAACAAGGGCACAATAATATCCAATAATAAAGCTAAGCTAGATAGAGTGCGGTACAAGACGCCACCCCCAAATAATATAGCGCAGTGCCCTCACTGTATCAAAACAAGAGATAAGTTTGAGGAGGCTCCCTGAGGTATCTCAATTTGAACTAGAGGAGGAGGGAAATTGAAGTCTCTCCTCATCCTCATCTTCATCATCCTCCGGTGTACCCGATCCATAAAGAGACTTCAATCTATCCATAATCTTGTTCAAGAAATTTCTCTTCTTATTCTCATGCTCGTTGAACTTCCTTTGGAACTTTTAAATTTTCCTTGCCTGTGGCTCATGTGCTCCAATTGGGTGTTCATAGCATTCAGTCGCCCATTGATCAACTTCTGCTCAGTGGACACCTTGGCAAGAGCTGGTGTGTCGGCTCCAGCTGAGCTAGTAGGAAGTCTAGCTAACAGTTGTTGAACATGTGCATCTACTCGCTGAATCTGGCTAGAGAGATGGTGCAAAATATAGGGCCCAGACTATAGTGGTCCAACAGAGTGAGATGATCCGAATGCAATCGTGGAAGGATCAATAGGCTCAGTAGAAGATTTGGGAAACTACCTGAAAGATGGAGAAGCTACATAAATCTTTCTCTTCTTAAGATTTGCTTCTGGAGACCTTTTCAACAAAGGATGAATCAGGGTCGCTGGGTTCTTCTCAACATCATTAGGGAGTTTCGACACCCCATCATCATAGCACAATTGGGTCACCAATGAAGGGAAGAAAATGCTCTTCGACCTTCCCATAGCTACCTCTTCCATATGAGGCATAATATGGAGCCCAATATTCATATCTATCCCATCAATGAGTGCTGCAATCATCAATGCTCGGTCAGGAATCACAATAGTGTCATGAGAGGATGGTATGATCCTCACATATATAATTGAAAACCAATACTTGGCTTCTGCAGTGAACTCATGTGAGTCAACCCCCTTTTGCAAAGTTAACCAATTCGGAGTCACTCCATCGTGCAACTTGTCAACCAACTATTGGTGTCCTTCTGCTTTAGATTTTTCCACATAGACCCTATTATCCGCATTCAGAAGGTTTTACAGTGCATTGATGATCTCCGGGTTGAAACTCACTTGGACACCCCGAACGGTAGTAACCAATGCGCCCTTAAAATCGGTGGTCGAAGCATTAGCATAAAAATCTGTGACCACTATGTGATTTGCCTTGATAGGTGGAGGAGCAAAGCAAATCCACCTACGCTCCACCAATCTCCTATAGAATACCAGCATTTTACTCTCAACTTTGGCCATGTTGATTCCTTTTTCCCTAACATAGGGATTGGATAAGAGTTCATCATACCGCTACTCACATAATGCCACTAGAAATTAGTCCTGATCATAATTCTTATCCATTTCCAGCTCTGGAACATTTTCAACTTCATTGTCACTACTGTTGGAGGCCATTTTTAGGATCAAAGTACCTACAAAACAACAAACATGTTAAAAGTTCTTGGGGACACTTAAAACAATGTATTATAAAGTACTTAGGCCAAATAAATGGTTGAAAAATAAGCCGAGGCAGTCTGTGCGAAGCTACTATTTCGTTACTGCCAGGCACGCCTTCTTCACGTACGCGGCTAAGTGGCTGCATTCATGAAGACAAAATTATTTTTTTAAACAATTTTCTCCTTCGCGTACGCAACCTATCGACCACGAACACGAGGGTCATCATGCTCTCCCAGGACAACAGCCCTTTGAAGCTTTTTCTCAAACACATGGGGGGCACAATTTGTTCAAGCCATTTATGCACATTAGGATCATGCTAAGCACAACATTTTTGCACAATTTTCACCCACTTTCACCCAACCTCATTTGATAATTACCCAACGGTGAACACACAATTTTTAATTCTAAAATCACAATTTTCACCATTGTGATAGCACAAAAAGTGGAGAGGAGTACAACTTAGCAAAAATATTAAAGTGTATGAGTCTCATACCTAATGGATTGCACTTGATAAATCAATGATAGAAGACTTGATGAAATTATTTTGTGCTTAAGGAAGAGGGAGAGAAACCTTCATTTACAGAAGCATTTAGGGCCTTCTATGATTTTCTAGGCATTTTAATTACCTGGAAACTGCTAAAACTTCCGCGTACGCAGATGGTCCATCACTGTCATGCCTCAAGGATACCCTCTGGCCGTAACATAGGATCTGGAGCACAAGTGCTCTAGATTAACCCTTGGTCATAGCATACTCAAGCAAAACAATAGATAAGCGTAAGCATAGTAAGAAGATTCAAAATCAAACGTACAGATAACCGAGTCAAAAGACATACAACTCCAAGGAAGAGACTCGAATACTGTCTATGTCTGAAAATCTCTACATATAACATAAGGAGTTGCTACGATAAGACCCTAGCTAATTCAAAGTACGGAAATAAATAACCATAAACTAACTAAGATCATAACTAGCCCTCAAACTATGAGGACTCACCAACAGTGGACTGGGAATGTCCTGAAATCTCTAGCCACATGTTTGAGGGAAGGAGCCTGAATCTGCATCATCAAGAGGATGCAGTACAAAATATGCGTCAGTACTGTAGGATGTACCGAGTATGTGAGACATGCATAATCATGATGAAAACATACTAAAAATGTGCTTAAAATTGAGTTCATGCATAAAAGGGATATCATAAGTAAATATCATAACTTGAATGGTAAACATGAGATAAGAGTCAAAACTTCAAAATAGGTTTCATAAGCTTAAACAAATCAAAACATTCGTAAGGGAGTTTCTTATAACCGATAATAGACCATGCGAGCTACATGTAATCTAACTATATAACCCTAGTTAGCAAAGCTGACTTGAACCGTGCCAAGGAACGAGTCACCATATCCAACTATATAACCCTAGTTGGCAAAGCTGTCCTAATGCCTGCTAAGTACAGGACACCATGATCAATATGTGCTACCACTCTCATAATCCCATAGGGCACTTCATTTCATAACCTACACTAGAAATGTAGTTTTGGACTTGTAATCGAACCCTCATCTCTTGGTGCTAAATACTACTCCCAAAACATATACATATAGCTCATAATTTCATAGTGGCACAATCTCATGCCAAATCTTGTTTGAAAGGCATAAAAACACATCGAGCATCATGCAATTCTCATATCATAAGTTCATGAAGCTTAGCATAGCCTTAATTCAAAATATACTTTTCTTTCTTAAATCATACTTGAAGAATTGGGGATGCAATTTTGTAAATACATGAAGACATGTTATCTAAACATGTGAACTTTCACTTGAAAACATGCAATTCAATAGAATCATGCTAGAAATCAACTTAATGTATGGGATTTTGAAACAAATTAGGGAACCTTATTCAAATCATAAATTATCCAGGAGAAACCATGAATTGATGCATAAAAACTGATTTCATAAACTTTCCGCAATTTAGATCAAAACCTTAATTTTGTAAGTTTATAATTCAAAATAAGAATTTAGAGTTTTGGGCACAAGGGTGAAACGAACCCATTGTTAAATACTCACATACCTTGATTGAAGATAACACACTTGAAATTGAAAAGAAAGGAGACTTGATCTTGAAGCTTGAGAGAGTTCTTTTCCTTTTTGGAAGATAAATTAAGATTTGAGAAGGGACTTAGGCTAATAAGGGTTAAAACCCTTCTAAAAATAGTCAAACGACTTCATTTAGGAGTTAAAAGGGTGGATAATGACTTAAATACCCCTGGGACATAATTAGAAAAAAGCTGGAAAAAGTTGACTTTTAGGGACCACAGATGGGTTTCACGGGTCGTAGACCAAACCATGGCTCGTGGTTTCCATCCGTCGTTCTTTGAAAAAAGAGCAAGCTGTAGAAGCCAGTCTACGGGTTAACATGATAGACCTGTAGAAAGAATCACGGGTTGTTGACCCAAGTCATAGTTCCTGGGGAACATGCAATCCTATGAATCAAGTTCAATGAGTTACATGACGGTCTGTGGTTCAAACTATGGATCGTAGACTTGACTCGTGGTTCTTGGGAATCAGTCAGCCCTCAGGTATGGTACCACAAGTTAACATGATGGGCCATAGATTGAACTACGATCCGTAGAACCAACTCGTGGTTCTCAGACCTGAGTTTCAAACTAGCAATCTCAACCTACGGCTCCATTCCACGACCCGTGGTTCAGACCATGGTCTGTGATTTGGACCCATCACTCCTAGAAATATGGAATCTTTCAGAGTTTCAAACTTAGAAAGATGGTTTAATTTTTGGGGTGTTACAATTGCATTCACAAAGACGGGCAGTTTTCTTGGCTTTTCGTACGCGGCCGGTCCACCGCGTTTGCGAAGAAAGGCTGTTGGACCAGTTTTGAAATATTTTGCCCAGTCCACTATTTTAGGGTGCGATGGTCAGTGCGACCCATATAATTGAAGGTGCAAAATGGACCAACTTTGCATGGGATGACTTTTTCATTTAGTTTACTGGTTCCTTGTGCGATGGTATATGCGACAGGCACTCTTCCAGGTGTGAAACACATAGTTTTCAGGTGTATTTTTGGTGGTTCTCAACACTTGATTCCTCTTTTAATTCCCTTGAGCACCTAAAAGCAAATAAAAAAGAAAACAAAGAGTGAGTAAAGTATAAAAACAATGGGTTGCCTCCCATCAAGAGCACAATTTAACATTGCGGCGCGATGTAGGATATGTCACCATTTGGATGATTTAAAACTTCGACCCAAACTTAAATCAAACTTCCGATGACAATCTCGGGGTGAAGGTGTGAACATGAGAAGGCCATTTTCTTGATTTTGCGTTTTGCAGTTTTTCGCCTTCAAGTGAAGAAGGTCACTTTGCCTTCTTTTTCGCGAAAAACTTAAAACTGGATAAACTTTGATCCATCCTCCTTCCACTGTCTTCCAAAAGCTTGATTACTTCAATTTTCATCCATTCAACCAAACTCAAGGTCAAAAAGTGGTTGGAGTAGGATTTGGGTGTCTCCACCTTCAAACTTGCCTCATTCATAACATCCTCACTTTTGAATGAACTAAAGTCTTTCAAGATGAATCATTGGACTTTGCCTTGCAACTCTAGTATCATTCGCTTGATCTTGGCATCATGATTTTTATATAAGGTAGTTGGTTTCCACAATACCATCGATTCATGATCATCCCTTGTGTCCTCTTTTTTAATAGGGAATAACTCAAAACTACTACCCATGATCGTGCATCTTTCAACACGAGCATTCACATTGGTGTTCAAATTTAAGATAGCAATTTCAAGTAACACTTCTTTTTTCCTTTTCTTAGCATGCCTTTTCAACAACATCCTGAATATTGGTAGCGTTCTTTCACATTGTTCCCCATAGGCCTCTAGTTGGTGAGCTCGATTTAACACCCATTCTAGGTTCACAACCTCATCTAATAATAATTTCTCTTCTTGTTGAGGCTCAAGCACTATCGGTATGAATTCACTTTTAGGGGATCCTATATTTTGCAAATCTTCATCATCATCCCCAAAGTGAATTTGATTGAGGTCAATGTTTGAGACATGTTCATTTGCTTGGCTTGGAGGATTTTCTTCATGAATTTGACCAAGAGGAATGGACAAATCCTCCACGAGTTGCATGGAATGATTTCTCTCCTCTTTTTATTTAGCTCTCGCGTCCACAAAGCCTTGATTGATAGATTGCACATCTTTCTATTGGGTTTCTAGCGAGGCCAAGAGGGTTTAGAGCTTGGCACAAATGCCTTCTTCGCTTGCTAAGTCATGGTTCCTATTAAGATCACAAGCACCACTAGCAACATTGTTAGCACAAGAGGAGGGAGGAGGATAGTCATCATTAGGGCATTTTCTCCAATGTCTCTCACGACCACCACACAAATAGCAATTGCGCCTATCATAAGAGCGAGTAGGTAAATAACTCCCTCTCCTAGGACCAATTTTACAATTCCACTAAACGTGGTCCCCTCCATAATAACAATAAGGATTCTTATAAGGCGGGGTCCAACCCCCAAAGTTTCTATCGTTTTGAGATGCCATGGAATCAATCAAATAAATAAAACTAACCAAAATAAAAACAACTATTCACAAAATTGAACTAGAGTAAGTAAACTCAAATTCTAAACTAACTCAATACGCCAAATTGTTCCTCATCAATGGTGCCATTTTTGATAACGCTCAAACATACTCTCCTATTAGAAGGTATTAGTGATCGTTAGAGCAAAACACATATATATTTTTGACACGAGTCGAGGTCAATCCCACAGAGAATAATGTAATCGCGATTGAGCTAATAAAGAATCTAAGCAACTTATTAAAGTTCAAGGAACAAAAGAAAAGTTATCTATTTGGGGTTTTAAACTAAAACAAAAGATAAAAGAAAATCAAATAAAAGATAGGTTGATCAATGACTTTCACCAAGCAAGGATAACAAGGGAGAATTGGTGGGAATTCAATTCACAAGACTTGCACCCAATTAACACGTAGGTAGTCTTAGTCAAAGGTATGCCTAACCATCTCTTGACAAATCAAGCATTTATCTCGTGTGTTCTCTCGAATCACCACGAGTGAGCAATAACCAACCAATTCAACTAGGGTGAGTTGACTATCTCTAGCTCCAACTCTTAGATGGGGGTTTCCAGCAAATTGAGCTATTCCTAGCCTCAATCTAGAGTAGAATCCCAAATCCTCACTATTGAAACTTCCCGAATTAAGGAACTCCTCTTTCATGCATTTACCCAATTAGAATGTGTAATGATCCTCCAGGTTATTTTCTATTTTTCATTCTTTTTCTATATTTTGAGCTTTCCCTTAGCAGCTACAAGTCATCTATGACTTACCGGGATTGACGGATCAGTGCCCAAGCCATTCGTTAGGTCGTTATGAATATTTCCCTATTTTAGAACTTGAATTTAGAAAATCTTTGACTTCGGTCAACTTTCTTGGTAAACGTGCTCAAAATCAAATTCCAACAGTTCCAATTGGCTCCGAAATAGAGATTTTGGTCTAGTGGGACCATTGGTCTGGGTCTGAGTGCTTTTAGTTTGGTTTTGTGTTGCTTTCTGTGTTTTCAAGCCAAATTGGCTGGTAGGGTTGACTTTGATCAACATTCAGAGAAGACAGCCTTAGATAGAGAATTCGTCAGTGCTGTTAGCTCCGAAATGTTGACTTTGGGATAGGGGGACCTTTGGTTCGAGTCCTGAGGCTTCCAGATTATTTTGAGGTGTTAAGTTTTGGGTTGATTTTGGGCATGGAGCCCACTTTTTCCTTAAAAAAAACTCTGTTGGGAGTTTTGTCAATTCCATTGAGTCCAGAATGTTGTTTCTGTTAGGGTAACATGGTTGGTTTCTGTTCATAGGGTTCCGAATGAATCCCGAGGGTCCATCGAATAAACTTTTGGCCTTGGTGAATTGATGGTTGCTTCTATAAAAGTTGAAGACCAGTTCGTCATCGTGATTGCAAGGTGGCTATCGCGTTCATGATGGTCTAGTTTCTTGACCATCTCAATCGTGTGGGTTGCCCTTCCCCACTGCGATGAAGCTGGCTAGGACCCGACCCAGTTTTCTCTTCGCGAACACGGGGCTGGACCATCGTGATCGCGATGGTCTGGCCAGTGTTCCCTCACGAATGTGTGGGGTCCTTCGCGATCATGATGAAGGACCCCAGACAACTATATAAGCTGTTCACTTTGTTTCCTCCTCCATCATTTTGTCATTTCTCCATTGATAATCTTGTAAGCTTCGATTTTAGCTCCCTTATATCAACATTTTTCATCTGGTAAGTCCTCTCTTCACCCCCTCTCCTTTTTTTCGTGGGTAATCCTCGTTAATTCCCTCTAAAATGTATTGTTATTTAATCCTTAGAGATTGGTTAAATGATTGTAGAATCTGTTCCTTGTGCTTCTTGTTCGTGAGTTCATATGATGCCTCCCATGACGTTATTCTCTATCTAATAGGTAAGTTTTTCCGCTTTTAAAAATCGTTAAATTTCCATTGTTGGTTTCTTGAATAAGTAGTACTTCGAGGCTATTTTGATCCCCAAAACAAACTCCGTTCGCGCTAAAACTTTGAGCATGAATTCCTAAATCCACCGCAGGCATAATTGTAAATTTTATTTTCTGTTTTATTGCGCTGGCCTCGAGGGTCATTTTCTGACCCAATTTTTGGCCTGACTTTCCCGTATATCAATATGGGTGTCTTTCTTCTCTTCTTGACACCTATATTATGTTCTTGATAGCATGGCAATTTTTTAAGGCTATTCGGAAGAGGAAGGTACACGAGTGATGGTTCATGTTTGTAGTTCATCCCCGAGGTAGGTTACGGTTTACCCTCTAGACTGAATTTAGTTGGATATTATATATTTGTATGATATAGGAACGTTAGGCTGGATATTAGCTAGATTTAGGCTTGAATCTTGTTTATCACTTGAAATTGGCCATTTTGGATTTTAGTTTAGAATTGTCATGCTTATCCTTAGCCTAGGAGCTTGTAGTATCTTTATGGCTAGTATAGAATCCTTAGTATGCTTTTAGGAGGCTTTAGAGGTAGAGTAGATCTTCTTAGTGCTTTTCACTTTATTTTTGGTATCTTTTCACTTTATTCTATTGTTATGTGTTTAACTATGGACCCGAGGCCATAGCTTGGATTTGGACGGAGTCCCAGGTCAGTTCACTTGGTTTGGAGGATGCTTTGCCCTATTTTGCCTTGTTGTGTGTTTTCTCTGAACATGGAAATTTATATGCTCATACTGCATTGTCATGCTACAGGTACAGAAAAGAAAGATTTTAAGGCTTTTTGGTTCTACACTTGACAACTATTGGGTTTTCATGATCTTTGGGCTTTTAAAAGGATTTCTTTGAAATTGTTACGGAGTTTTGGGAGGAAAAAGGGGAAATACTACTTTTATTGCATACATTGATGAGTCCATGGTTAAATTCTGGGCGCTCGATGTGTTATATAAGGTTTTACTTTTTATACATACGTTGATGAGTCCAAGGTCAATTCCAGGCGCTCGATGCTCTATTTCAGGTTTTTCCTTCTTGCACTCATTTGATAAGCTCGATGTTCCATCTTGGGCGCTCGTGTACTAGATGTCGGGTTTGATATGTACACATTCATACATTATAGCATTGTCACATCGCATTGCATTATCATTGGGTGTGTTTGGATTGACGATTGATTTGGGTTGATCTTGTTATTACTTTACCCTTTTCATTGTTTTGGGTTGTTTCGATTTTTGGATTTATAACTAGATTTAGGTGGATCCCTGTATATTGACTGCTTTCTTATATCTTATTATAAATATTATCTTTCTATGCTTGGTTGGCCTATGATGCCTACTGAGTACTCATTGTCTTGGTACTCATACTACATTCTGCATCTTTTTCTGATGCAACACCTAGTATGAGCCACCCTCACTGACCTTCCTATCATTTGAGGCCTGTGGCAGTTTAGATCGCAGTGAGCTCCCCGCGCTTTTGGAGACTTTACATGTTTTCCATCTTGTATATTCTGTTTGTATGTTTTATTTTGGATAGACAGAGTCTGTTGTATAGCTACTCCTTACTTTAGTCACCTTTGTACTAGTGACACCAGGTTTGGGTTGGTTCTTCTGTTGTTTTGTCTCTTTGGTCACTTTAAGGCCATCATATGTATATTTTGTACATTGGTATGTATATATGATATTGGCCCTGTCATTCCTTTATATCTTCCGTATTACCTTAGTTTAATTATTATTAATTGTCTTCCATATCATTGGGTTTTGGCTTGTCTACTGGGGGGTTTACGTAGACACCATCACGACCCAGTTTTGGGTTGTGATGGAGTAGTATCAGAGCTCTAGGTTGACCGGTCTCGCCAGTACATGAGCAAAGTATCTAGTAGAGTTTCATGGATTGGTACGATAGCGTCCGTATCTAATCTGCGAGAGACTATAGGACATTCCTAGGAAATGTGTCATGTTGTTTGATTCCTTGTCGTGCGTTATTGACTTGTTCAACTTCTAAGTATCTTTGTTTAACTCTTTCTCAGATGGTTCAGATGAGATCTGCAACGAGTGAGAATGAGGCCTCTGCGCCTACAATTAGAGCCCCTACTAGGGGACGGGGTAGAGATCGACCTAGAGGTCGAGGTAGGGCACAGGTTGTGGCTCCAGCTCAGGCCCGAGCTAGACTACTGACACCAGAGCCTGAGGTTAGAGTGGATAAGGTTTAGTATAAGCTGGAGCATATGGGTCCAACCTAGCATCCGACAGGTTTTGTGGTTACTTTTGTGTTGCAAGACACTTTGGTTTCATTATTGGGGTTCATCGGCCAATACGATTGGTTCTTAGGTTAGAGATGAGTGTCAGACTTTAGCTCAGGTGGTAGCACAGGGTACAAGAGTGTAGCCTGCTACTGCGGCTCCTATATTAGAGGTATTACCAGTTCCTACAGTTTCTCCACCTCTTCCAGCCGTGCCAGTTATGTCTTCTGAGGAGTAGAAGATGCTTGGTAGGTTCTTGAGATTGGGCCCTCCAAGGTTTTCAGGTGCTTCCTGGGAGGATGCACATGAGTTTCTGACTAGCTGCAAGGAAAGGTTACATAATTTGGGGTTAGTGGAGTCACATGGAGCAGATTACACCATATTTTAGCTGGATAGTCCAGCGAAATAGTGGTGGAGGTTATATGTTGCTTGAGATTTCTGGTGAAAACTTCAATCTTGAAGCATGGGACAAGACCTGGAGATATCATAAGTGAGAATGCCCTTTTTTACTAGTAAGGACGCCAGAAGCAAAAAAACTTCCCTAGAAAGAGGAGCAACTAAGAAGAGGCAGCAAAATAGGAACTTTCGATCAGGGACAACCAGCCGGGTCACCTATGCTTACTTAGACCCAATTCTCTATAACATTTTTTAGAGAATATGTACCATATAGCATGAGAGAGTGTTTGATAGATCAGTTCTCCGGGTTGGAGTAGGGCTCCACAACTATGACTGAGTATGAGGTTTGCTTCCACTAGTTGTCCAGACATGCCACTATGATTCTGCCCACCGAGCACGAGAGAGTATGCTGGTTTGTTAAAGGTTTGACCTTGCATCTTTACTTGGCAACAGAGAGTATGGTAGTATTAGGTTAGTGTTTCCTTGAGGTTGTGGATCATTTCCGTACCATTGAGGGAATACTTCGCGAGGGCCAAGGGTGCAGCGATAAGAGGCCCCACCATCAGGGCAATTTCAGCGGTTTCCAGACCCGTGGTAGAGGCTACTATTGTAGACGTTAGCACCAACAGCGCTTCTACCCAAGCCGGCCTGTTCAGGCAGCATTACAGACTTCTGAGGGTCAGAGTAGCAACATTATTATTCCTGCTCCACAAGGTAGCCATTCAGGGTCCATAGGTCAGGGTGGTCGTTTTGATTCAGCCGAGTCTTCACAACAAGGTACGTATGGTCGGGTTTTTTATGAGTGTAGGGTGATAGGCCACTTTCCTAGAGATTGTCCATCAGTATCGCACCAGAGGAGACATAATTAGTTGGTTCAGGCCCTCAGGGCTCCAACACCACCAGTTAGAGGTGGTTTACAGGGTAGTAAGGGTGGTCTCCAGGGTACTAGAGATGGTCCTCAGTCCAATAGGTCAGGTGGTCATGGCGATCAGAGCCACATTTATATAGTTTTGGGCCATACAGAGGCCGAGGATTCAAATGCTATGATCACAGGTACGATCTCCATTTGTCATCAGTCTGCTTTTGCTTTGTTTCATCTGGGGTCTACATTCTCATGTGTATCTGCTTATTATTCTACTCATCTGGAGTCTGCTTGTGAGTCTTTGCATGTACCCTTGCATGTATCTACCCCAGTAGGTGATTCTTTAGTAGTGGATCAGGTGTATTGGGCTTGTGTGGTGACTATCTTGGGGTATGACACGTGGGTAGACTTGGTTGTACTTGATATGATTGACTTTGATATGATCTTGGGCATGGATTAGCTGTGTTCTTATCATGCGGTCTTGGATTGCTTCGCTAAGACTGTTACTCTTTGGATGCTTGGTATACCTCTTATTATATGGAAGGGAGATGATAGCCACATGCTGAAGGGATTTATATCTTTTCTGAGCGCCCATCGGTTGGTTGGAAAGGGGTGCTTAGCTTATCTTGCCTACATCTGTGATACTAGTGCCACCACACCTCCTCTCAGTTCCCGTGGTTTGTGAGTATTGAGATATGTTTCCTTCTGATCTTCTAGGTCTTCCTCCTGATTGTGACATTGATTTTGGTATTAATGTTGAGCCGGGCACCAAGCCTATTTCTATTCTGCCATATCGGATGGCACCTGCTAAGTTAAGGGAGCTAAAGGATCAACTCCAGGATCTATTGAGTAGAGGGTTCAGCAGGCCTAGTGTGTCTCCGTGGGGTGCTCCAGTTCTATTTATGAAAAATAAGGACAGATCTATGCGTATGTGTATTGACTATAGACAGTTGAATATGGTGACACTTAAGAACATATATCTGATGCCGCATATTGATGATTTGTTTGATCAACTATAGGGTGCAGCGGTATTCTCTAAGATAGATTTGAGGTTCGGTTATCACCAGTTAAGGATTAGGACTGAGGACATCCCAAAGACTGCATTTAGGACTCGATACAACCATTATGAGTTCCTAGTCATGTCTTTTGGGTTGGCTAATGCCATAGCAGCATATATGGAGTTGATGAACAGTGTGTTCAGTGCCTACTTGGACTAATTTGTGATTGTGTTCATCGACGACATTCTGATTTATTCGAAGAGTAGAGAGTAGCATGAGGAGCATCTTAGAGTTGTACTTCAGACCTTGCGAGACCATCAGTTGTATGCCAAATTCACTAAGTGCGAGTTTTGGCTTGAGTCTTTGGCATTATTGGGGCACATGGTGTCCAAGGATGGGATTATGGTAGATCTCGCAAAGGTTGTAGTAGTTCATGATTTGGCTAGGCCTACTTCTCCCACCGAGGTTCGCAGTTTCGTTGGGTTGGCAGGTTATTACAGACAGTTTATGGAGGGACTTTCTTTGATAACAACTTCATTGACTAGATTGACTCAGAAGAATGTTTCCTTCAGGTGGTCAGATGAGTGCGAGGTGAGCTTTCTGAGGCTCAAGGCCTTGTTGACTTCAACTCCAATTCTTACTCTCCTGGTCGAGGTTCAGGGTTTCACCGTGTATTGTGATGTGTCAGGGATTAATTTGGGTTGTGTGTTGATGCAGCAGGGTTGGGTTATTGCATATGCTTTTAGATAGTTGAAGGTTCACGAGAGGAACTACCCCACACATGACTTGGAGTTAGCAGTGGTAGTCTTCACATTGAAGATGTGGAGGCATTAGATTTATGGCGTGCATTGTGAGATCTTTACTGACTATCGTAGTCTTCAGTATATTTTCAGCCAGAAGGATCTAAATTTGAGGCAGCGTAGGTGGTTGGAGTTACTGAAGGACTATGACATCTCTATTCTTTATCATCCGGGTAAGGCAAACGTGGTGGCAGATGCCTTGAGCTGAAAGGTGGTGAGCATGGGTAGCTTGGATTTCTTAGCAACAGAGGAGCGACCTTTAGCTTGGGACATCATGTCCTTGGCTAACAGGTTGGTTAGACTTGATATTTCTGAGCAGGGCCATATTCTTGCCTGTATTGAGGATATATATTCCTTGTTGGATAATATTCGGGCACGACAGTTTGATGATGTGAGGTTGAGGATCATTCATGACTAAGAGTTGAGCGGTGAGACTAGGAAGGCGACTTTGGATTCAGAGGGTATTCTGAGGATCGAGGGTCGTATCTGCGTTCTTAGAGTTAGTGACTTGGTCAGATTGATATTGGAGGAGGCTCATCATTCAAGGTATTCCATTAATCTCGGGGCAGGTAAGATGTATCGTGACTTGAGGCAGCACTACTGGTGGTGTGGATGAAGAGGAATATTTCAGATTTTGTATCTAGGTGCTTGAACTGTCAGAAGGTGAAGTTTGAACACCAGAGGCCAAGTGGTTTGTCTCAGAGGCTACCCATTCCAGAGTGGAAACGGGAGCAGATTGCTATGGACTTTGTAGTCGGTTTGCCATGTACTTTGCAGAGATTTGATGCTATTTGGGTTATCATGGATAGGTTGATGAAGTCTGCTCACTTTCTATCGGTTCAGACTTCTTACAGTTCTGAGATGTTGGCTAAGATCTATATTCGGGGGATTATCTATTTGCATGGTGTTCTAGTGTCTATCATCTTTGACCGAGGTACGTAGTTCACTTCGCACTTCTAGAGGTCTATTCAGAAAGATTTGGGTACTAGGGTTGAGCTTAGCACCGCTCTTCATTCGCAAATAGACGGTCAGTCAGAGCATACTATTCAGGTTCTGGAGGATATGTTGCGATCCTGTGTTATTTATTTTGGGGGTCAGTGGGCCAATGTGTTTAGCCTTGGTAGAGTTTGCATATAATAATAGTTACCATTCCAGTATTCAGATGGCTCTATTCAAGGCTTTGTATGGTAGGCAGTGCAGATCACCGGTGGGTTGGTTTGACGCTTTCGAGGTTAGGCCATGGGGAACCGGCTTGCTTCGTGATCCTATAGATAGAGTTTGGGTTATTCAGTAGAGACTTTTCACTGCCCAGAATAGGCAAAAGAGTTATGCTGACCAGAGAGTTCAGGATCTAGAGTTCATGGTGGGTGACAGTGTGTTCCTTCAGGTATCGCCCATGAAGGGCGTGATGAGGTTCGGGAGGAAGGGTAATCTTAGTCCGAGGTTCATTGGTCCATTTGAGATCCTTCTTCATATTAGAGGAATTGTTTATGAGTTAGCCTTGCCTTCTACTCTTTCTAGTGTGAATCTTGTGTTTTATGTCTCTATGCTGCGATGGTATATTTCGAATGAGTCTCACGTGCTTCAGTTAGAGTCAGTTCAGTTGGATGAGTGCTTAACCTTTGAGGAGGAGCCTGCTGCTATTTTGGACAGGCAGGTTAGGAAGTTGAGGTCCAAGGAGATTCCATCAGTTAAGGTTCAGTGGCGGCATCATCCTGTCGAGGAGGCTACTTGGGAGATCGATACCAATATGCGGACCCGTTATCCTCGTCTTTTTGAGTCTTCATGTACTATATTTGTTCTAAATTTCGCGGATGAAAGTTCTTTTAGTAGTGGATATTGTAATGACCCTCCAGGTCATTTTCTATTTTTTGTTCTTTTTTCTACATTTCGAGCTTTCCCTCAGCGGCTATAGGTCATCAATGACTTGCCGGGACTAATGGTTCGATGCCCGGGCCGTTCGTTAGGTCGTTATGACCATTTCCCTATTTTAGAACTTGAACATAGAAAATCTTTGACTTTGGTCAACTTTCTTGGTAAACATGCTCAGAATCAAATTTTGACAGTTTTGTTGGCTCCAAAATTGGGATTTTGGTCTAGTAGGACCATTGTCTGGGTCTGAGTTCTTTCAGTTTGGTTTTGTGTTGCTTTCTGTGTTTTCAAGCCAGTTTGGCTGGTAGGGTTGACTTTGGTCAATATTCAGAGAAGACGACCTCTAATGGAGAATCCGTCAGCGCTGTTAGCTCCGAAATGTTGACTTCGGGCTAGGGGGACTTTTGGTTCGGGTCCCGGGGCTTCCAAACTTGTTTTGAGGTGTTGAGTTCCAGGTTGGTTTTGGGCATGGGGCCCACTTTTTCCTTGAAATGATCTCCGTTTGGAGTTTCGTCGATTCCACTGAGTCCGGAATGCTATTTCTGGTAAGGTAGCTTGGTTGGTTTGTGTTCACGGGGTTCCAAATGAATCTAGAGGGTCCATCAGATGAACTTTTGGCCTTGGTGAATTGCTGGTTGCTACTATAAAGGTTGCAGACCAGTTGGTCATCGTGATCGCGAGGTGGCCATCATATTCGTGATGGTCTAGTTTCTTTACCATCGTGATCATGTCGGTTGCCCTTCGCGATCGGGATGAAGATGGCTCGGACCCGACCCAATTTCCTTTTCATGAACGCGGGGCTGGATCGTGGCAATCACGATGGTTTGGCAAGCGTTCCCTCGCGAATGCATGGGGTATTTCGCGATCACGATGAAGGACCCCAGAAAGTCATTAAGCTATCCACTTCGTTTGCTACTCTATCATTTCGTCATTTATCTATTGATAAGCTTCTAAGCTCCGGTTTTAGCTCCCTTATATTAGCATTCTTCATCTGGTTAGTCCTCTCTTCACGCCCTCTCCTTTTTTTTCCGTGGGTAATCCTCGTTAATTCCCGCTAAACCCCATTGTTATTTAATCCTTGGAGCTTGGTTAAATGCTTGTAGAGTCTGTTCCTAGTGCTTCTAGTTCGTGAGTTTGTGGGACTCCCTCCCCTGACGTTATTCTCACTCTAATTGGTAAGTTTTTCCGCTTTTAAAAATTGTTAAATCTCCGTTGTTGGTTTCTCGAATTAGTAGTACTTTTGGGATATTTTGAGCCCCAAAACAAACTCTGTTCGCGCTCAAACTTTGAGCATGGGTTCCTAAATCCACTTAGGGCATAATTGTAAATTTTATTTTTTGTTTCATTGCGCGAGCCCTGATAACGCTCAAATCGTGCTCCCCAAATTGGAGGTCACAGTGATTGTCAGAGAAAAACACATTTATATTCCCAACGGATGTCGGGGTCGTACCCACAGAGAACAATGTAGTCGTGATCGAGCTAATAGAGAATCCAAGCAACTTATTGAAGTTTATTTAACAAAAAGGGGAAAATATATCTATAAAGGGGGGTTTTAGACTAAAACTAAGGATAAAAGAAAATCAAATAAAAGAGAGGTTGATCAATGTCTTTCACCTTGCTTTCGCGAAGAAAGGACAACAAGGGAGACTTGGGAATGGGAATTCAAATCACAAGACTTGCACCTGATTAACACGTGGGTAGTCTTGGCTAAGGGTATGCCTAACCGTCTTTTGACCAATAAAGCATATATCTCGTGTGTTCTCTCGAACCACCACGAGTAAGCAATAACAAACCAATTTAACTTGTGTGGGTTGGGTTATCTCTAACCCCAACTCTTAGATGGTAGTTTCCGGCAACCAAACTATCTCTAGCCTTGGTCTAGAGTGGAAACACCAAATTTCCACTATTGAATCTTCCCGAATTTAAGGAAATTCTCTCTCAAGCAACAACCCAAATTAGAAAGCTAAGTCAATATTAACCATGGACTATAAATTCAAGACTGGAGGATTCAATAGACCCAAATAATCAAACAAGAGCAAAATCTATATATGAGTTCAATACCCAAACAAGTATTATCTCTAATACAAACCCAAATCTCAATTCAACAATTACACCAATAAAATAACAATTAAGAGCAAGAGTTGATGAATGGAAACTAAAGATTTTAAAATAAAGAGCATCCAAATCTTCACTCCTATGGTGTTGGTTGATGAACTTGCTCTCCAAGCTTGTCAAAAGTTGTGAGAATAGCCAAAGATAGCTTGCAAAATGGCTGAGGAGTCTTTTGTATAAACTGGGGTTTCCAAAAGTGGGAATTTCCAAATCTGTCCTGCATTTGACGATGCCTTCATCGCGGTTGTGTGATCATGCTTCGCGATCGCGAGGTTCTGAGTATTCTCTCCATGTGGTCGCGTGGTCTCAACCTCGCTGTCGCGTGGTCTCAACCTCGCTGTCGCGTAGTTTTGACTTCTTCCTTGTTCATCGCGGTCGCGCGATTTACTCTCGCGGTCTCGATGGGTAACTTGGTGTCAGTGATAAACAACTCCATTTAGCTCCCATTTGACTTGTTTTCACTCGAATATTTCCCAAAAACTTCTAAAACATAGAAACCTGTAAAAAATGAAGAAATTCGTGTCAAATTGCACTATTTATCCACTTTATACTAGCAAAGACATAAGATTAGAAGCTAAATAAGTAGGTAGAATACCAACTTATCAAATCCCCAAACTTGAACTATTGCTTATTCTCAAGCAACCGAAAAAATTCTATTTCAAGAGGCACACAACACAAGTGCAAAGACATCACTTCAAGCCAAGTAAAACGCATTTCAATCACCAAGTATGACTTCGGTTGGTACTAACGATGAGTCAATCACAAGACAACGTACTCTAAGCATTCCCCTCATTTCAAAACACAATTCAATGATGCAATGGAACAATAACAATAAGCAAGTGACAACAACCAAACCTTGAGGTGTGACTCAAACTACTAGCTTACCAAAATATGCTCATTTGACTCATTTTCGGAGTTTATCAACGTCACCAACTATCCTAATTCGCATGCCCTCACAAGAACGAAAGTCCCAAAACACATTATGTACAAAGGCAATCACAAGGTAAAAATACAAACACTCACACTCACAAAGAATTTCAAGTACCAACAACTATCAACCATAGGCTTGCCCTTATTTTCATTCGCTGCTAGCTCAAATACAATCGGTCGGAGATCTCAAAGGGCTTTTCTAAGCTTGTAATGTAGGATCAGGGACGTGTAGGATATGCATTTGGATTCAAGTGACTACATCCTCCTAGAACTCTACACAACTTTTTCAATTCGAAACTAAGGCCATTCCTTTCATTTTCATTCAACACGAGGCACCATTTCACTTCTTTTTATTTGAAGCCCCAATTTTTATCATTTTCTTCACCTTGGAGGATTCATTTATTTTCTTTACTTTCCTCTTTTCCTTTAGTTTTTCTTTGTTTCCTCCTTTTTTTTTGGCAATTCTTATTAAGCAACAAAGCATGATTTAGTCATTTAGCACTCCTCCAAGGTACCTTTATCAACTCCCAAACTTAGGCTTTTAGCCTCGATTTAACACTTGTCGAGTTCAAGGAGAGACGGGTTCAAGAGAGGGACTCATGTTCAAAAATAGTTTAAGGCTTGTATCAAGGTTGCCAAAGAAAAGGTATTATAGAACACCCCGTACACGTATCCAGCTATCTAAGTTAGAAACTTTAGAAAAATTTCATGTCCCAGGGTTCACGAGTCCAACCACGGATCATAGTTTAAACCATGACTCATGGAAGGTACTCGTGGAATGCCTTCTACAAGTCGGTCTGCCAACCACGAGCCACTTCCATGACTCATAGAAGTTTCTACGGGTCATGCTGTTGACGCGTGGAATTCCATCAGAGGCCAATCATTTTCCCTGACTTCCACGACTCGACCCTATGGCTCATGGAAGCTTCCACGAGTCATCCTGTTGACTCGTGGAAAGTCTTTTGCATACTGACTTCCTAGCCTGAGTTCTACGACTCCTGTGCACGACTCATCATCCAAACCATGACTCCTACACTGAGTCGTAGTCACTGAAAGTTTACCAAAT
Source organism: Jaltomata sinuosa (assembly GCA_003996215.1). Lineage (NCBI taxonomy): Eukaryota > Viridiplantae > Streptophyta > Magnoliopsida > Solanales > Solanaceae > Jaltomata > Jaltomata sinuosa. Next base: position 691,755 of record QJPP01007248.1, read on the forward strand.
TTCCAGCTTTCCTCAAGTTATTTCCCAGGGACATTTTAGTCATTTTCCACCCTATTATGTACTGAGTGAAGTCGTTTTGACTACTTTTGGAAGAGTTTTCACCCATATTATGCTAAGTCTACCTTAACCTCCTCATTACTCACTCAAAAAGCTAGATTTCTCTTTAAGCTCAAGCTCAAGCTTCAAGTTCAAGCCTCCAAAACCTTTTCCTATCAAGTGGGTAATCTTCACCCAAGGTATAGTCTTCAACAATGAGTTTCTTCCACCCTTGTATCCAAAATCCCCAATCCTTATGTTGAATTATGAACTTATGAAATTAGAGTTTTGAACCAAAAATAGAGAAAGTTTATGAAATCAGTTTCTATGTTTAAATTCATGGTTTCTTAATGATTATTGATGATTTGATTATGTTTCTCTCATTGGTTTTGAAAGCCCAAGCATGAAAGTTAATTTCTAGCATAAATCCATGAATTTTTATGTTTTCAAGAGAAATTGTCATGATTAGATATCATGGCCTTCATGTATTATGAAATTGCATTGCCTAACTCTTTAAGTATGAATTTGGAAGGAAAGCATGATTTGAAATTTAGGATTTGCTAAGCATTATGAACTATGTTATGAAAGATGCATGATACCCGATGTGTTTTCATGCTTTATGAAATGATATGAAAGATGCATGATACCCGATGTGTTTTCATGCATTATGAATAAGTTTTGGCATGAGAGTATGCCCTTATGATATGATTATGAGCTATATGTATGCATGTTTTTGGGAGTAGTATTTAGCACCATGTTGGACGGGGTGAGATTGCCCTTAGTCCCAGAAACTATGTTGCCAGTGTAGGTTATGAAATGAAATGTGCCCAAGGGGATTATGAGAGTGGATCCACGTCTTGATGGATGGTGTCCTTACCTGAGAGGGGTATAGGACAGCTTTTCCAACTAGCGTTAGATAGTTGGAAATGGTGACTTTTGCCTTGGCAAGGTTCTAAGTCAGCTTTCCTAACTAGGGTCAGATAGTTAGATTCCATGTAGCTCACATGGTCTCATGTCGGTTATAAGAAACTCCCACATATGTTGTTTTCGAGTGTTATAAGCTCCATGAAATCTTTTATGAAATCCCTTTGAAGATTTTCTTATGCTTCATAATTTGGATTTACTTTGTGATATTTTCTCATGATATCCTATTATGCAAGGATTATGATTTAAGCATGTTTCAAGCATGTTTTACTTTACTTATGCATTGCTCACATATTTAGTATATTCCAAAGTACTAACGCATATTGCGCTGCATCCTTTTATGATTCAGACTCAGGTGTTCCTACTCAAATTCGTGGCTAGAGATCCGTCCACTCCTACTCAGCTAGTTTTGGTGAGTCCTCATGGTTCGAGGACTAAACCTTATTTCAGTCTTTAAGCTTACTTTATGTTTAAGATTGTTGAGTTAGTATGGGTATTGTCCCATCAACTCTCTATGATAGTATTAGAGGCTTTTTAGACATAGACCTTATGAGATGATTTCTGAGTTGTACTTCACACTTGACTCCTATTTATGATATTCTGAGTGTTTACATATGATTGCTTCTGCTTATCTTTGTTATTCTTGAGAATGCTACGACCAAGGCTTAGCTTGGGATCCTTGTGGTCTCGGGTCCCGTGTTACATCTAGGGGGTAACCTCGGGGTGTGACATATTAGGCTCAAGAGGGGTGACTAATGATTCAATTTAAGTGCAATTGTGGCTTTTAAGGCTAAGTAGGGTTTGATTATCACAAAGAAGGCCTAAGATTATTTCTCCAACCAAAAGTAATCAAGGTTAGCTTTAAAGACTAACTGGTAAAGTTATAGTTAACACAAGTAAGCACAAGAATTATTCAACTAAACATCACCACAAATGGAATGCGAATCATTCAAGAAGGATCGATTTTAACTTCCTAAATAGGAACAAAGAGGATCCATTCTATATTATCACCACTAATGAGCTAAGAGTCACAAAAAGATAAAAGGGTTCTCACAAGCATCATTCTTCGCCATGCACTTTTCACAAAATATTTGGAAGGGTATGCCTATTTCACTTAACATGTAAGACTACTTCATTAGTACCATACAAGTCAATTGCAACTAAAATTTTAAAAGACGATGATATCTCCTTAAGAATGACGTCACTCAGTCTATCATTGGGCCAATTCATCTATCTAATTTGGTATGGCTACACAAAGTGGATCAACCCAACCATCACAATCAAAAGGCACATGCAATTCACAAATGCCAAAATAAGGGTTGCACGTGCAACGTACATGCCAACAGTGGGCATGTGCGAAGCTCGTGTGGTTCGCCCATTGACATATGCGATTCTGTGTTCCCAGCTCCGACAAGCTCAATCTAGCCTAACGGGTACTCAGATTACCCCTGGTTCCAAAATATCCAACACATTTACTATAAAAATAAAAACAAAGAAGCTACAAGAAAATAAACTAGCAACCTAAAACATCAACTCCATCCATATCAACAAACAAACCCGACAAGGGCACATCAAAATCCAACAATAAAAAAAATAAGCCCGGCAAGGGAGCAATATACAAAACAACATGCTAGATAGAGTGCCAGCCTCTCCCAACCAATAATGTGCAGTGCCCTTACGACAACAAAATAAGAGAAGAGTTTGAGGGGGCTACCTGAAGAGTGTATCACTCAGAACCAGAACTGCTAGGTCTAGAAAGGACCCAGTCTCCCTCATCAACATCATCCTCAGTGTCAGACCCACATAGCTTCCTCAGAGTGTTCATCATCTTCGTGAGGAACTTGCTTTGCTTCCTATCATGGTCCATTTTCTTTTTCTGTCGCCTTTACAACTTAGCCAACCTCTCCTTGATGTGATATTGCTGGCTCGCTGCACTAGCTAGTGTAGGGCCACTGAGAGTAGTGTAGGATGCTGGTCCTAATGTAGGTGTGGTGGAAGTCTCACCCGGATCCGAAGGTAAGCCTGCTACAATCTGACAAAGATGGGCATCCATTTTATAGACCTAGCAGAAGATGTGGTGGAGTGTCGGAGGCCCTATCCCGAGAGGCCCAATAGTCTTAGCAGCAGTAGGTGACTCACGTGTCTCGCTAGGCTCGGGAAATAGACCAAATAATGGTGAATCCATCTCTATCTTTCACTTCTTCGATGCTTGAATGGGGCCTCTCTTCTTCAGAGGGCGAATCAATTTTTCGGGCTTCCTCTAATTTTCACCATCCCTCTTTGCAACCCCGGCTGCATAGCATAAGTGAGTGATCAACGAAGGGAAAAGTAGACTCTTGTTACCTCCGAGCACTACTTGTTGAATTTCTTGCATAATCAATTTCCCCACATTCACCGAAAGACCCTCCATCATAGCACAAATCACCTTTGCTTTGTCGGTGGTCACATCAGATTCATTCTTGGATGGCATAACTCGGGCACCAATGATCGAGAGCCAACTGCGAGCTTTGAGGATAAACTTAGATGACTTAATCCTTGTGTTCAACGCTATCCATTGCGGGATTATGCCATCATGCTAGTTCTCCACAAACAAATCAGTCCCCAACTCTGTAGCTCAGGCTTTGAAGCTGGCATTGTTGACATTCGGGAGGTTATAATATTCATTGATCAACTCCAGATCAAACCAAACCAATTTTCCCTGCACCTGCACCATCAAGTTATTTGCAAAGTCCATCTCAGCCGCATTAGCATAGAACTCTTGGACTACAACAAAGTTTTCCTTGATAGGTTCGGCGGTGAAGTATAACCACCCACTGTCAACAAATTTCCCATAGAAGTCAGCCCATTTCTCTTCTAATCCATACAACATAATACCTCACTCCCTCATGATTGGCTTCGTCAGGAGACGATCATATAGTTGAGAGCACTTGAGGGAGACGAAGGTTCCTTGGTTAAAGTACTCCTCGTCGGCCACTTGGTTGGCATCTTCATGTTCAATCTTGACCATTTTTAAGCTTGAAGTACCTAAAAAAGGAACAAAATTGTCAAACAATGATATAGGCATATAAATCAATGTATTGGGGTATGATTAGGCCAAAGAAATGAGCCAAAGCAAGCCCGAACAGAGCTGGGCAGAGTTGCTATTTTTGAGACTGTGAAAAATGGTCATCACGATTGTGGGATTGGGCATCGCGATCACAAAGACCAAATATATTATTTTTGAAAATTAAAGCATCGTGATCGCAGAATGGGGCATCGCGATTGTGGTGCTCAGGGAAGTTGGTCATCGCGATCGCGGTATTTGGGCATCGCAATCGCGATGGTCATCTTCTTGCCCGAAAAAATTTCTTTTCAGACATTTCATCAAGCAGGTGCTTTGCACCCCTTAGTTCACCATTTTTATACCACATGGGCTTCACCTTTTATCCCAAAAATCAGCAAACCAACAGATTTCTAACCCCCAACAAGATTTCACCCCTAAATTTATACCACACACCCAATTCACACATGTTGTAAGCAAGAAGGATACTACTTGAGTGCTTAAAATCACTTACTTTAGCACAATAAAAGTGAATTGAAGAAGAGAAAATGGAGATCATACCTGAGGAGTTGCAAATATGCTTATGAAATTGAAGTTGATAGAGTGTATTATTCTTGACTTTAGGAGAAAAGAAGCCAAGTTTCAAAGCAGTTTTTTTGGTTTTGAAACGGCTTGTTTGAACTTTTAATACCTGGAAACTGTTCGTTGTTTCGTGATCGCATGGCCTTTTCACGCGATTGCGATGAGTCAAAATCACATGACTTCACGCGATCACGAAGGTTTCATGCGGTCGCAAAGAGTCAGTGTGATTTTCTTCATCGCGATCGCAAGGGTCATGGATCGTGATCGTGATGCCTTAGCATCAACTGAGTTTCTGAATTTTTGCACAGTGCACTACTTTGACGTGTGATGCCAGGTGTGATGGGCACTTTGTGAAGTGCGAAGTGCACCGTGTTTGCACATGCTAATGTTTTTGATCAGTTCACTGTTTGATTGTGCGATGGCATGTGCGATGGGCACTCTTCCAGGTTTGAAAAACATATTCTTCAGAGGTATTTTTGGTGCTTCTCAACACTTGGTTCCTCTTCTCATTCCTTCGGGCACCTAAAAACACAACAAAAATAAACAAAAAGTGAAGTAAAGCATAAAAAATGATGTGTTGCCACCCATCAAGTGCACAATTTAACGTCGCGGTGCGATGCTGGCTACCTCACCATCGAGATTTCCACTTGGAAGATTTGAACCTTCGACCCAAACTCGAATCAAACTCCGGTGACAATCTCGGGGTGAAGGTTTGAGCATGAGAATGCCATTTTCATGGTTTCGCATTTTGCACTTTTTAGCCTTCAAGTGAGTAAGGTCACTTTGCCCTCTTGCAACAACAAACTTGAAATCGGGTAAACCTTGATCCACCCTCCTTCCAAGGTCCTCAAAGAGCTTGATTACTTCAACTTTCATCCATTCAACCAAACTCAAGGTCGAAGAGTGGTTAGAGTCAGATTTGGCCATCTCCACCTTCAATCTTGTTTCATTCATCATATCCTCACTTTCGAATGTACTAGAGTCTTTCAAGATGAATCGTTGGACTTTGCCTTGCAACTCTAGTATCATTCGCTTAATCTCGGTATCACGGGTTATATATGAGGTAGTTGGTTGCCTCAACACCTTGAATTCATGAGCATTTCTTGTGTCTTCCTCTTCAATAGGAGGAAACTCAAAACAACTATCCACGTCCGTGCATGTGTCAATTCGAGCATTCACATTTGTATTCATGTTTTGGATAGCAATTTCAAGTCGCTCTTCTTTTTGATTTCTCTTGACATATCTTTTCAACAATATCTCAAACATTAGTAGCATTCTTTCACGTTGTTCCCCATAAGCCTCAAGTTGGCGAGTTAGTTCCAACATCCATTCCAGGCTCACCACCTCACCTAACACAACTTTTTCCTCTTGTTGGGGTTCAACGACCACCGGTACAAACTCACTCTCGGGGGATGTCATATTTTGCAAATCTTCATCATCATCCTCAAAGTGAATTTGATGGAGTTCAATGATCGAAATATGAGTTCAATACCCAAACAAGTATTATCTCTAATACAAACCCAAATCTCAATTAAACAATTTCACTAATAAAATAACAATTAAGAGCAAGAGTTGAAGAATGGAAACTAAAGATTTTACAATAAAGAGCATCCAAATCTTCACTCCTATAGTGTTGGTTGATGAACTTGCTCTCCAAGCTTGCCAAAAGTTGTGAGAATAGCCAAAGATAGCTTCCAAAATGGCTGAGGAGTCTTTTGTATAAATTAGGGTTTCCAAAAGTGGGAATTTCTATCCTGCAGCTGACGATGCCTTCATCGCGGTCACGTGATCATGCTTCGCGATCGCGAGGTTCTGAGTTTTGTCTCCACGTGGTTGCGTGGTCTCAACCTCATAGTCTCATAGTTCTGACTTCTTTATTGTTCATCACAGTCGCGTGATTTAATCTTGCGGTTGCGATGAGTAACTTGGTGTCAGTGATCAACAACTTCATTTAGCTCCCATTTGACTTATTTTCACTTGAATATTTCCCGAACACTTCTAAAACATAGAAACCTATAAAAAATGAAGAAATTTGTGTCAGATTGCACTATTTATCCACTTTATACTAGCAAAGGCATAAGATTAGAAGCTAAATATGTAGGTAGAATACCAACTTATCAAACCTTCAAACTTGAACTATTGTGTGTCCTCAAGCAACTAAAAAAATTCTATTTCAAGAGGCACACAATACAAGTGCAAAGACATCAATTCAAGCCAAGGAAAACCCATTTCAATCATCAAGTATGACTTTGGTTGGTACTAACGATGAGTCAATCACATGACAACTTACTCCAAGCATTCCCGTCATTTCAAAACATAATTCAATGATGAAATGGAATAATAAGAATAACCAAGTGACAATAACAAATCCTCGAGATGTGACTCAAACTACTAGATTACCAAAACATGCTCATTTGACTCATTTTTGTAGTATATCAATGTCACCAACTATCCTAATTCGCATGCCCTCACAAGAACGAAAGTCCCAAAAACACATTATGTACAAAGACAATCACAAGGGACAAATACAAACACTCACACACACAAAGAATTTCAAGTACCAACAAGTATCAACCATAGGCTTGCCCTTATTTTCATTTGCCGCTAGCTCAAATACAATCGGTCGGAGATCTCAAAGGGCTTTTCTAAGCTTGTAATGTAGGCTCGGGGATGGGTAGGATATGCATTTGGATTCAAGTGACTACATCATCCTCAAACTCTACACAACTTTTTCAATTCGAAACCAAGGCCATTCCTTTCATTTCTTTTCAACACGAGGGACCATTTCACTTCTTTTTATTTGAAGCCCCAATTTTTATCATTTTCTTCACCTTGGAGGATTCAATTCTTTTCTTTCCTTTCCTCTTTTCCTTTCGTTTTGCTTTGTTTCCTCCTTCTTTTTGGCAATTCTTATTAAGAAACAAACCATGATTTAGTCATTTAGCACTCCTCCAAGGTACCTTTATCAACCCCCAAACTTAGGCTTTTAGCTTCGATTTCACACTTGTGGAGTTCAAGGTGGGACGGGTTCAAGAGAGGGACTCATGTTCAAAAATTGTTTAAGGCTTGTATCAAGGTTGCCACAGAAAAGGTATTAGGCTCAAGAGAGGTGACTAATGATTCAATTTAAGTGAAATGGTGAATTTTAAGGATAAGTAGGCTTCGATAATCACAAAGAAGGCCTAAGATCATTTCTCCAACCAAAAGTAAACAAGACTAGCTCTAAAGACTAACTGGGCAAGTTCTAGTTAACACAAGCAAGCACAAGAATTATTCAACTAAACCTCACCACACATGGCATGCGAATCATTCAAGAAGGATTGATTTTAACTTTAATTTATCACCGCTAGTGAGCTAAGAGTCACAAAAAGATAAAAGGGTTGTCACAAGCATCATTCTTTGCCATGCATTTTTCATAAATTTTTTGGAAGGGTATGCCTATTTCAATTAACATGTAAGACTACATCATTAGTCCCAAACAAGTCAATTGCAACCAAAACCATAAAAGACGATGATTTTCCCTTAAGAATGACGTCACTCAGTCTATCATTGGGTCAATTCATCTATCTAATTCGGTATGGCTACACAAAGTGGATCAACCCAACCATCACAATCAACATGCATATGCGATTCACACATGCCAAAATGTGGGTCACACGTGCAACAGATATGCCAAAAGTGGGCATGTGCAAAGCTCGTACGGTTTGCATATCGACCTATGCGATTCTGTGTTCCCAACTCCAACAAGCTCTATCTAGCCTAACGGGTACTCAGACTTTCCCTGGCTCCAAAACATCCAACACACTTACTATAAAAAGTAAAACAAAGAAGCTATAAGAAATGAAACTAGCAACCTAAACTATCAACTCCATCCATATCAATAAACAAACCCGACAAGGGCACATCAATATCCAACAATAAAGAAAACAAACCCAACAAAGGCGCAATATCCAAAACAACATGCTAGATAGAGTGCCAGCCTCCCCCAACAAACAATGTGCAGTGCCCTAACTGCAACAAAATAAGAGAAGAGTTTGAGGGGGCTCCCTGAAGGGTGTATCACTCAGAACCAGAACTGCTAGGTACAGAAAGGACCCAATCTCCCTCATCAGCTTCATTCTCAGTGTCAGACCCACATAGCTTCCTCAGAGTGTTCATCATCTTCGTGAGGAACTTTCTTTGCTTCCTATTATGGTCCCTCTGCTTTTTTTGTCGCCTTTCCACCTTAGCCAACCTCTCCTTGATGTGCTATTGCTGGATTGCTACACTAGCTAGTGCAGGGCCACTAGCAGTAGTTGGGGATGACACCCCTGATGCCGGTGTGGTGGAAGTCTCACCTAGACCCGAAGGTAAGCCTGCTAAAATCTGATGAAGATGGGCATCCATTCCATTGACCTGGCTGGAGATGTGGTAGAGTATCGGAGGCCCAATTCTGTGAGGACCAATAGTCTCAGTAGCAGCAACTGACTCACATGACTCGCTAGACTTGGGAAATAGACAAAATGATGGTGAATCCACGTCTATCTTTATCTTCTTTGATGCTTGCATGTGGCCTCTATTCTTCAGAGGGTGAATCAATTTTTTGGGCTTTCTCTCATTTTCACTATCCCTCTTTGCAACCCTGTCTGCATAACATAAGTGAGTGATCAATGAAGGGAAAACTAGACTCTTGTTACCTCCGAGCACTACTTGTTGAATTTCTTGCACAATCAATTTCCCCATTTTCACCGGAAGACCCTCCAACATAGCACAAATCACCTTTGCTTTGTCAGTGGTCACATCAGATTCATTCTTAGATGGCATAACTTGGGCATAAATGATCGATAGCCAAGTGCGGGCTTTGAGGTTAAACTCGGATGACTCAATCCTTGTGTTCAACGCTATCCATTGAGGGATTGTGCCATCATGCAAGTGCTCCACAAACCAATCAGTCCCCAACTCTATAGCTCGGGCTTTGAAGCTGGCATTGTCGACATTCGGGAGGTTTTAATATTCATTGATCAATTCCAGATCAAAGCAAACTAATTTACCCCGCACCTGCACCATCAAGTTATTTGCAAAGTCCATCTCAGCCGCATTAGCATAGAACTCTCGGAGCACAGCAAAGTTTGACTTGATAGGTTCGACGGCGAAGAATAACCACCCACTGTCAACCAACTTCCCATAGAAGTCCGCCCATTTCTCCTCCAATCCATCCAACTTAATACCTTTCTCCCTCGTGATTGGCTTTGTCAAAAGACGATGATATTGTTGAGAGCACTTGAGGGAGACGAAGGTTCCTTGGTCAAAGTACTCCTCGTCGACCACTTGGTTGGCATCTTCATGTTCAATCTCCGCTATTTTCAAGCTTGAAGTACCTATACAAGGAAAAAAATTGTCAAACAATGATATAGGCATATAAAGCAATGTATTGTGGCATGATTAGGCCAATGAAATGAGCCAAAGCAAGCCCGAGAAGAGCTGGGTAGAGTTGCTGCTTTTGCGACTGTGAAAACTGGTCATCGCAATGGCGGGATTGGGCATCGCGATCGCAAAGACCAAATATTTTTTTTAAAAAATTAAAGCATCGCGATCACAGAATAGGGCATCGCGATTGCTAAGCTCAGGGAAGTTGGTCATTGCTATCGCGGTATTTGGGCATAGCGATCGCGATGATCTTCTTCTTGCCCAGAATTTTTTTTCCATACATTTCATCGAGCAGGTTCTTTGCACCCGTTAGTTCACCATTTTTATACCACATGGGCGTCATTCTTAAACCCAAAAATTAGAAAACCAACAGATTTCTAACCCCCAACTGGATTTCACCCCTAAATTTATACACACACCCAATTCACACATGTTGTAAGCAAGGACACTACTTGAGTGTTTAAAATCACTTACTTTAGCTCAATAAGGGTGGATTGAAGAAGAGAAAACAGAGATCATACGTGAGGAGTTGCAAAGATGCTTATGGAATTGAAGTTGATGGAGTGTATTATTCTTGCCTTTAGGAGAGAAAATAAGCCAAGTTTCAAAGCAGTTTTTTTCCTTTGAAATGGCTTGTTTGAACTTTTAATACCTGGAAACTGTTCGTTGTTTCGCGATCGCGTGGACTTTTTCACGCAATAGAGATGAGTGAAAATCACACAAATTCACACAATCGTGAAGGTTTCATGCGGTCATGAAGAGTCAGTGAGATTTTCTTCATCGCGATCGCGAGGGTCATGGATCGCGATCGCAATGCCTTAGCATCAGCTGAGTTTCTAAATTTTTTCACAGTGCACTTCTTTGACGTGCGATGCCAGGTTTGATGGGCACTTTATGAAGTGCGTAGCGCACCATGTTTGCACATGCTAATATTTTTTATCAGTTCACTATTTGATTGTGTGATGGCATGTGCGACGGGAACTCTTCTAGGTGCAAAAAACATGTTATTCAGAGGTATTTTTTGTGCTTCTCAACACTTGGTTCCTCTTCTCATTCCTTTGGGCACCTAAAAACACAACAAAAAGAAACAAAAAGTGAAGTAAAGCATTAAAAAATGATGTGTTGCCTCCCATCAAGCGCACAATTTAACGTCACGGCGCGACGCCGGCTACCTCACCATCAAGATTTCCAATTGGAAGATTTGATACTTTGACCTAAACTCGAATCAAACTTCCAGTGACAATCCTGGGGTAATGGTTTGAGCATGAGAACGACATTTTTCGTGGTTTCGCATTTTGCACTTTTTTTCCTTCAAGTGAGGAAGGTCGCTTTACCCCCTTGCAACAACAAACTTTAAACCAGTTAAACCTTGATCCACCCTCCTTTTAAGGTCATCCAAGAGCATGATTACTTGAACTTTTGTCCATTCAATCAAGCTCAAGGTCGAAGAGTGGTTAGAGTTGGATTTGGCATCTCCACCTTCAATCCTGTTTTATTCATCATATCCTCACTTTCGAATGTACTAGAGTCTTTCAAGATGAATCGTTGGACTTTGCCTTGCAACTCTAGTATCATTTGCTTCATCTCAGCATCACGAGTCATATATGATGTAGTTGGTTGCCTCAACAACTTCAATTCATGAGCATTCCTTGTGTCTTCCTCTTTAATAGGGGGCAAATCAAAACCACTATCCACGTCCATGCATGTGTCAATTCGAGCATTCACGTTAGTATTCATGTTTCAGATAGAAATTTCAAGTTGCTCTTCTTTTTGTTTTCTCTTGGCATGCCTTTTCAACAATATCTCGAACATTGGTAGCATGGTTTCACGTCGTTCCCCATAAGCCTCAAGTTGGCAAGTTAGGTCCAACATCCATTCCAGGCTCACCATCTCACCTAACATAACTTTTTCCTCTTGTTGGGGTTCAACCACCACCGGTACAAACTCACTCTCAGGGGATGTCATATTTTGTAAATCTTCATCATCATCCTTAAAGTGAATTTGATGTAGTTCAATGTTTAAAATTTGTTCATATGCTTGGCTCAGAGGGTTTTCTTCATCAATATGGCCACAAGGAGTAACAACTCCACCATGGGTTGTGAGGCATATTTTTTCTCCTCTTCTTGTTTAGCGCTTGCATCCACAAAGTCGTGCTTTATGGATTGCACACCCTCCTCTAAGACGTCTTGCTTGTCCAAGATAGTTTGCACCATGGAATATAGGCTCTTCGAGGAGGTGTCTTCTTTATCTACCTGAGCAAGAGGCGTGGAAAAATCTGCCATAGATTGCGAATCACATTTTCTCTCCTCTTCTTCTTTAGCTCTTGCATCCACAAAGTCTGGCTTTATGGACTGCACACCCTCCTCTGTGATATCTTACTTGGCCAAGAGAGTTTGAACCATGGCATATAGGCTTTCAGGGTAGGGGTTTTCTTCATCAACTTGAGCAAGAGGCGTGGACAATTCCGCCATGGATTGTGTGGCAAGATTTATCTCCTCTTTTTCTTTCATTCTCATGCCCACCAAACCTTGATTTATGGATTTCACACCCTCCTCTTGGGTTTCTAGTGAGGCGAAGAGCGTGTGGAGCTTTGCATACATGCCTCCTTCACTTGCTACGTCATGGTTCCGATTAGGATCACAAGCACCACTAGTAACATGGTTAGCATAAGAGGGGGGGAGGAGGATGGTCATTAGGGAAATTGCTCAAATGTCCATCATGACCACCATACAAATAACAAATACGCCCATCGTAGGAACAAGAAGGTGAATACCTCCCTCTCCTAGGGAAAATTTTACATTTTTGTCGAAGGTGGGGTCCTCCACAATAACAACAAGGATTATTATAACAAGGGTTGCAACCACCAATACCTCTATCATTTTCATATGCCATGAAATCAATCAACAAAATAAAACTACACAAAAGGAAAACAACTATTCACAATATTGAACTAGAGTAAGTAAACTCGAATTCTAAACTAACTCAATACGCCAAATTGTTCCTCGACAATGGTGCCATTTTTGATAATGCTCAAATCGTGCTCCCCAAGTTGGAGGTCACAGTGATCGTCAGAGCAAAACACATTTATATTCCTAATGGATGTCGGGGTCGTACTGAGATAGAACAATGTAGTCGTGATTTAGCTAATAGAGAATCCAAACAACTTATTGAAGTTCAATTAACAAAAAGTGGAAAAGATATCTATAAGGGGGGTTTTAGACTAAAACTAAGGATAAAAGAAAATCAAATAAAAGATAGGTTGATCAATGGATTTTAGCTTGCTTTCGCCAAGCAAGGACAACAAGGGAGACTTGGGAATGGGAATTCAAATCACAAGACATGCACCTGATTATCACGTGGGTAGTATTAGCTAAGGGTATGCCTAGCCGTGTTTTGACAAATCAAGCATATATCTCATTTGTTCTCTCGAACCACAACGAGTAAGCAATAACTAACCAATTTAATTTGGGTGAGTTGGGTTATCTCTAACCCCAACTCTGAGATGGGAGTTTTCGGCAACCAAACTATCTCTAGTCTTGGTCTAGAGTGGAAACCCCAAATTTCCACTATTGAATCTTCCTGAATTTAGGAAAATTCTCTCTCAAGCAACAACCCAAAATTAGAAAGCTAAGTCAATGTTTGCAACCAATGACTATAAATTCAAGCATGAAGGATTCAATAGACCCAAATAATCAAACAAGAGCAAAATCTATATATGAGTTCAATACCTAAACAAGTATTATCTCTAATAAAAACCCAAATCTCAATTCAACAATTACACCAATAAAACAGCAATTCAGAGCAAGAGTTAAAGAATGGAAACTAAATATTTTACAATAAAGAGCATCCAAATCTTCACTCCTATGGTGTTGGTTGATGAACTTGCTCTCCAAGCTTACCAAAAGTTGTGAGAATAGCCAAAGATAGCTTCCAAAATGGCTGAGGAGTCTTTTGTATCAATTTGGGTTTCCAAAAGTGGGAATTTCCAAATCTGTCCTGCAGCTGATGATGACTTTATCATGGTCGTGTGATCATGCTTCGTGATCATGAGATTTTGAGTTTTCTCTCCATACGGTCGCGTGGTCTCAACCTTGCGATCGCGTAGTTTTGACTTCTTCCTTGTTCATCGCGGTCACATGATTTACTCTCGCGGTCACGATGAGTAACTTGGTGTCAGTGATCAATAGCTCTGTTTAGCTCCCATTTGACTTGTTTTCACTCGAATATTTCCCAAACACTTTTAAAACATAGAAACCTGTAAAATAGAAGAAATTTGTGTCGAATTGCACTATTTTATCCACTTTATACTAGAAAACGCATAAGATTAGAAGCTAAATAAGTAGGTAGAATACCAACTTATCAAGCCTTGAGAGTCATTTTCCAACCTAATTTCTGGCCCCACTTTTCTGTATATCAATATGAGTGTCGTTCTTCTCATTTTAACGTGGCAACTTTTTGAGGCTGTTCAGAAGGGGAAGGCATATGAGTGATGGTTCGTGTTTGCAGTTCAGCTCTGAGGTAGGTTATGATTTACACTCTAGACTGAGTTTAGTTCGATTTTATAAATTTGTATGATACTGGAACATTAGGTTGAATATTAGCTAGATTTAGGCTTGAATCCTCTTTATCACTTTAAATTGGCAATTTCGGATTTTAGTTTCGAATTATGATGCTTATCCTTATCCTAAGAGATTGTAGTATCTTTATGTCTAGTATATAATCCTTAGTATGCTTTTAGGAGGCTTTTGAGGTTGAGTAGATCTTCTCAGTGCTTTTTGCTTTATTTTTTGTATCTTTTTGCTTTATTCTATCATTATGTGTAACTGTGGGCCCGAGGCCATAACTTGGATTTAGAAGGAGTCCCAGGCTAGTTTTCTTGGTTTGGAGGGTGCTTTGCCCTATTTTTCCTTGTTGTGTGTTTTCTCTAAACATGGAAATTTATATGCTCATACTACATTGTCATGCTATCGGTACGAAAAAAAATGATTTTAAAGCTTCTTGGTTCAACACTTGACAACTGTTGGGTTTTCATGATCTTTGGGCTTTTAAAAAGATTGCTTTGAAATTGTTACTAAGTTTTGGGAGGAAAAGGGGGAAATACTATTGTTTATGCATACGTTGATGAGTCCGAGGTTAAATTCTAGGCGCCTGATACGTTATCTCGGGTTTTACTTTTTATGCATATAATGATAAGTCCAAGGTCAATTTTGGGCGCTTGATGCTCTATTTTGGTTTTTTCCTTCCCGCACTCATTTGATAAGCTCGATGTTCCATTCCGGGTGCTTGTGTACTAGATATCGGGTTTGATTTGTACACATTCATACATTACATCATTGTCACATCGCATTGCATTGGCCTTGGGTGTGTTTGGTTTGATGATTGATTTGGGTTGATCTTGTTATTACTTTACCCTTTTCATTGTTTTGGGTTGTTTCGATTTTTGGCTTTATAACTAGATTTAGGTGGATCCCTGTATTTTGACTTCTTTCCTGTATCTTATTATATATATTATCTTCCTGCGCTCAGTCGACCTATGATACCTACTGAGTATCCATTATCTCGATACTCATACTACACTCTACATCTTTTTCTGATGCAGCACGTAGTACGAGCCACCCTCACTGACCTTCCTGTCATTCGAGGCTTGTGGTAGTTCGGAACACAGTGAGCTCCCGGCGCTTTTAAAGACTTTACAAGCTTTCCATCTTGTATATTCTGTCTATATTTTGTATTTTGGATACACAGAGTCTGTTGTATAGCTACTCCTTACTTTAGTCGCTCTTGTACTAGTGATACCAGGTCCGGGTTGGTTCTCGTGTTGTTTTGTCTCTTTGGTCACTTTAGGGCCATCTTATGTATATTTTGTACGTTGGTATGTATATATGCTATTGTCCTTGTCATTCCTTTATATCTTCTGCTTTTCCTTAGTTTAATTGTTGTTAATTAATTATCTTTCGCATTATTGGGATTTGGCTTGTCGACTGGGGGGGTTTACGTATATGCTATCATGGCCCAGTTTTGGGTCATGAAAGAGTGGTACAGAGCTTTAAGTTCATTGGTCTCGCCAGTACAAGAGCAAAGTGTCTAGTAGAGTCTCATAGATCGGTACGATAATGCCCACATCCAATCGGTGAGAGGCTATAGGACATTCCTAGGAAATATGTCATGTTGTTTGATTCCTTATCGTGCATTCTTTACTTGTTCAACTTCTGAGTATCTTTGTTTCACTCTTTCTCAAATGGTTTGGATGAGATCTGTAGTAGGTGAGGATGAGGCCCCTGCGCCTGCAGTTAGAGCCCTTGCTAGGGGACGGGGCAGAGGTAGACCTAGAGGTAGAGGTAGGGAACGAGCTGCGGCACCAGCTTGGGCCCGGGCTAGACTACCGTCACAAGAGGCTGAGGTTAGAGTGGATGAGGTTCAGTATGAGCCAGAGCATGTGGAGACAACCCAGCATATGAATGGTTTTGTGGCTACTTAACTGTTTCAGGACACTTTGGTTCGATTATTAGGGTATCTTAAGGGTATGACTCCACCAGCAGCTTCGGCGGTCACTCCGATTGGTTCTCAGGTAAGAGATGAGGGTCAGACTTCGGCTCAGGCGGCCACATAGGGTACATGAGATCAGCCTGCTGCTGCGGCTCCCAGATTTGAGGTATTACTAGTTCCTACAGTTGCTCCACCTCTTCTAGCCATGTTAGTTATGTTTTTTGAGGAGCAAAAGATGCTTGGTAGGTTCTTGTGATTGGGCCCTCCGAGGTTTTCAGGTGCTTCTAGGGAGGATGCACATGAGTTTCTGACTAGCTGCCAGGAGAGGTTACATAATTTGGGGTTAGTGGAGTTATATGGAGCTGATTACACCGCGTTACAGCTGGATGGTCCAGCGAACCAGGTGGAGGTCATATGTTGCTTGCCAACCAGGCGGGTCACCTCTGCTTACTTTGGCCCAATTCTCCACAGCTTTTCTTTTCATGCCCCGAGGTTACCCCCTAGACGTAACATGGGACTTAGGACCACAAGGATCCCAAGCTAACCCTTGGTCATAGCATTCTCAAGCATAACAAAAGATAAGCGAAAGCATAATACAAAAATCTAAATAAGGGAAAAACATAATAGATAATTCTGAGAGTCACATACGAATACAATATCTAGAAGGAGATTCGAATACAGTATATGTCTGAAAAACCTCTACTCATATCATAAGGAGTTGCTAGCACAAGACCCTAGCTAACTCGAAGTAAAGAAATAAAAAGCTAACACAAGCTAAAAACTTAACTAGTCCTCGACCTAAGAGGACTCACCAACAACTGTCTGGGAGTGGTCGGGAAGCTCTAGCCATGAGCTTGAGGAGGTACACCTGAATCTGCATCATCAAAGGATGCAGCGCAAGATATGCGTCAGTACTATAGGATGTATTGAGTATGCAGATTATGCATAAATATGATGGAAACATGCTTAAAATGTCTTAGACAGAGTTAATACATAATAGGGTATCATAAGCAAATATCACAATGGAAGGACAAAGCATGAGGTAAAAGTCAAATTTCAAAGTAGGACTTCATAAAGCTTAGAAAAATATGAAAACATTCATATGGGAGTTTCTTATAACCGACATGATACCATGTGAGCTACATGGAATCTAACTATATAACCCTAGTTAGCAAAGCTGACTTGAACCCTGCCAAGGAATGAGTCATCATACCCAACTATATAACCCTAGTTGGCAAAGCTGCCCTAATGCCTACTAAGACATAGGACACCATTATCAAGATGTGGATCCACTCTCATAAATAGGGCACTTTATTTCATAACCTATGCTGGCAACATAGTTTTTGGACTTGGGTAATCGAACCCTCATCGCTCGGTGCTAAATACTACTCCTAAAATATGTACATATAGCTCATAAAGTCATGAAGGTATAATCGAATACCAAATCTCTTTTGAAAATCATGAAGACACATCGGGTTCCATGCAATTCTCATATCATAAGTTTTTAAGGTAAAGCATAGCCATAATTCAAATTATATTTTTCATTCTAAATTCATACTTGAAGAATTAGGCATGCTATTTCATATATACATAAGGTTATGATATCTAATCATGTCAAATTCCTCTTGAAAACATGCAATTTAATGGAATCATGCTAGAATTCAACTTTAATGCACGGGCCTTTAAATCCAATAAAGGAATCATAACCAAATCATGAATAAGCAATAAGAAACCATGAATTTAAATATAGAAACTGATTTCATAAGTTTTTCCCAATTTAGATCAAAACCCTAATTTCACAAGTTCATAAATCAATTTGAGAATTTGGGGTTTTGGGCACAAGGGTGAGAAGAACCCATTGTTGAATACCCACACACCTTGATTTAAGCTAACCCACTAGAAAATGAAAAGACTTAGGAGGCTTGATCATGGAGCTTGAGACTTGAACTTTGGAGGAGAATTTTCCTTTTTTGGGGGAAGAGTGAAGTAATGAGAAGGAACCTAGGCTAATGAGGATGAAAACCCTACTTGAAATATCCAAAACGACATCTTTAGGAGTTAAAAAGGGTGGGGAATGACCAAAATACCACTGGGATATATTTATGAAAAATATGGAAAATGGTCGATTTCAGGGACCACGGGTCAATTCTATGGGTCGTCATTTTAATCACGGCTCGTGGTTCCACTCGTGGTTCCTTATAGGAACTTCAGGCTGCAGAAGAACTTCTACGGGTCAACAGGATGGACCCGTAGAATGAACGATGGATCATCATTTAGAGTCATGGTTCCTGGGGACCTAGCTAGTTCTTGGTCAAACCACGAGTCAGTACTACTGTTCATCATTTCGATGACGAGTCGTAGAATTAAGTCGTCATTTCAGAGGGACTTGCCAACCCGCTGATCTGAGTTCCATGAGTGGACAGGATGGACCCGTGGTTTGAACCATGGTCCATAGAACCAACTCGTGGTTCCAGACCAGAGGCCGAATCAATTAGAAGGGAATCATGGTTCCATTCCACAACCCGTGGTTTGAACCACGGTCTGTGGTTTGTGACACGTCATTCCTAAAACATGAAATTTTTCTTTCTTAGATTTTAACTCGGATAGCTGGTTTGATTTCTGAGGTGTTACATTTCTGGAGAAGTATGTACAGCGTAGCATGAGAGATCAATTGATGGATCAGTTCTCTGGGTTGGAGCAGGGCTCCATAACTGGGACTGAGTATGAAGTTCGCTTCCACTAGTTGTCCAAACACGCCTCTATGATTTTGCCCACCAAGCATGAGAAAGTACGCCGATTTTTTCGAGGTTTGACCTTGCATCTTTGCTAGGCTACAGAGGGTATGGTAGTATCGGGTCAGTCTTTTCTTGAGGTGGTGGATCATGACCGTACCATTGAGGGCATTATTCATGAGGCCCAAGGGGGAAGCAATAAGAGACCACGCTATTAGGGCAGTTTCGGAGGTTCCCATACCCGCAGTAAAGGCTACTATGGTAGAGGTCAACACCAACAGCGCTTCCATCCAAGCCGGCTTATTCGGGTGGCATTACAGACTTCTGAGGGTCAAAGTAGCCAGAGTATTGTTCCTGCTCCACGAGGTAGCCATTCAGGGTCAATAGGTCATGGTGGTCAATTTGATTCAGCTGGTGTCCAACAAAGCATACACATTAAGAGAGAAGACTTTCAACATACCAGTAACCACATCTGGAGAACTCTGCTGATACTGCCGGGAGGATATAGCATAAAGATGGTTCTGGCGCTGACCATCAGAACTAGAGGCTGTGCCCTGTTGGGCTGGTCGACCTCCTGGGGCTACTGGAGAAGACTGAGCCCTACTACCTCTCTGCCCCATCTTAGCTGAAGGGGATTCTATGATACAATGTCCAGCCTGACCACATCTGAAGAAACTACCTTAACCGACAAAACACTCACCAAAATGACTCTTCCCAGACTTTCCACAAGCTGGGTAGGAAGATCCCTTAGCAACACTACCTTGAGATTGGGAATAGGAACCAAATTTTCTACCACCTTGATCAAGACGAGGCCTCTGGGCCTGGGTAGGAGCACTAGCAGAAGAATGAGTGAGGCCTGATGACTTCTTCTGGAATGAGGAGCGATGTCCACCTCTGGACCTGTGATGACAAAAACCTGATCCCCCGGATCTAGCCCTTTTGTTCTCCCTTGCCATCTCTCTAAGCTTGTCACCCTCATTATGATGGGCATGGGTCATGAGTCATGAAATGTTCATATCATG
This sequence comes from Jaltomata sinuosa, assembly GCA_003996215.1. Classification (NCBI taxonomy): domain Eukaryota; kingdom Viridiplantae; phylum Streptophyta; class Magnoliopsida; order Solanales; family Solanaceae; genus Jaltomata; species Jaltomata sinuosa. The sequence continues at coordinate 711,983 of QJPP01007248.1, forward strand.
CATCAACAAGGCAGACAACACTCTTTCTTCATCATATCATAAACCCCATAGATAAACTTGCCCATCTGATCATGCGGGTCTGCCACCATGGAGGGAGCATACCTAGACAACTGAGTGAACTTCAAACTTTATTCTTGAACCGACATCAAACCATGTATCAAGTTCATAAACTCTTCCACCTTCACTTGCCTCAACTCTCGGGGAAAGAATATATCAAGAAAGTCCCTCTCAAAACACTCCCAAGTCATAGGGACTGCGTCCCTCACCCTAGCCTCTTTCCATTGCGTGAACCAAATATGAGCTACATCCTTGAGTTGATAGGATGCAAGCTCAACACAATCAACCCCAACCACTTGCATAATTTCGAAGATCTTCTTCACTTCATCAATAAAATTGAGCGGGTCCTCACTCACTTTTGAACACCAGAACTCAGGCGGGTTCATACGAATAAAGTCACGAACTCAGGCTGCTACCCCACCTTGAGGGTGACTAGGGTAGGAGCCTGCTGATTGGCCTGAGTGGCCAAGGTCTGGGCCAGCAATTGGATTGCATTCCTGAACTCCTCGTTTGTGACATCGGGGTGCGAAACTAGAGGAGCAGCATCCCAAGCTAACCTAGACGTAACACGGAACTTTGGACCACAAGTATCCCAAGCTAAACCTTGGTCATAGCATTCTCAAGCATAACAAAAGATAAGCGAAAGAATAATACAGAAATCCAAATAAGGGAAAAACATAATAGATAAGTCTTAGAGTCACATACGAATACAATATAAAGAAGGAGATTCGAATATAGTCTATGTATGAAAATCCTCTACTCATATCATAAGGAGTTGCTAGGACAAGACCCTAGCTAACTCAGAGTATAGAAATACGAAGCTAACACAAGCTAATAAAATAACTAGTCCTCGACCTAAGAGGACTCACCAACAGCTATCTGGGAGTGGCCGGGAAGCTCTAGCCATGAGCTTGAGGAGGTACACCTGAATCTGCATCATCAAAGGATGCAACGTAAGATATGCGTCAGTACTATAGGATGTACTGAGTATGCGAATTATGCATAAATATGATGGAAACATACTTAAAACGTACTTAGATGGAGTTAATACACAATAGGGTATCATAAGCAAATATCGCAATGGAAGGATAAAGCATGAGGTAAAAGTCAAATTTTGAAGTAGGACTTCATAAAGCTTGGAAAAACTTGAAAACATTCATATGGGAGTTTCTTATAACCGACATGAGGACATGTGAGCTACATGGAATCTAATTATATAACCTTAGTTAGCAAAGCTGACTTGGACCCTGCCAAGGAACGAGTCACCATACCCAACTATATAACCCTAGTTGGCAAAGTCGAATACCAAATCTCTTTTGAAAAGCATGAAGACACATCAGGTTCCATGCAATTCTCATATCATAAGTTCTTAAGGTAAAGCATAGCCATAATTCAAATAATACTTTTGTTTCTAAATTCATACTTGAAGAACTAGGCATGCAATTTCATATATACATAAGGCTATGATATCTAATCATGTCAAATTCCTCTTGAAAACATGCAATTTAATGGAATCATGCTAGAATTCAACTTTAATGCATGGGCCTTTAAATCCAATAAAGGAATCATAACCAAATAATGAATAAGCAATAAGAAACCATGAATTTAAGTATAGAAACTGATTTCATAAGTTTTTCCCAATTTAGATCAAAACCCTAATTTCACAAGTTCATAAATAAATTTGAGAATTTGGGGGTTTTGGGCGCAAGGGTGAGAAGAACCCATTGTTGAATACCCACACACCTTGATTGAAGCTAACCCACTAGAAAATGAAAAGATTTAGGAGGATTGATCTTGGAGCTTGAGACTTGAAGCTTGGAGGAGAATTTTCCTTTTTTGGGGGAAGAGTGAAGTAATGAGAAGGAACTTAGGCTAATGAGGATGAAAACCCTACTTGAAATAGCCAAAACGATATCATTTAGGAGTTAAAAAGGGTGGGGAATAACCAAAATACCCTTGGGACATATTTAAAAAAAATCTGTAAAGTGGTCGATTTCAGGGACCACGGGTCAGTTCTACGGGTCCTCGTTTGAATCACGACCCGTGGTTCCACTCGTTGTTCTTGAAAGGAACTTCAGGCTGCAAAAGCACTTCTACAGGTCAACAGGATGGACCCGTAGAATGAATGATAGATCTTCATTTGGAGTCGTGGTTCCTGGGGACCTAGTTGGTCCTTTGTCAAACCACGAGTCAGGACTACGGTTTGTCATTTGGACGATGATTCATAGAATTGAGTCGTAATTTCAGAGGGTCTTGCCAACCCTCTGATCTGAGTTCCACGAGTTAATAGGAAAGACCCGTGGTTTGAACCACTGTCCGTAGAACCAACTCGTGGTTACAGACCTGAGGCTGAATCAATTAGAAGGGAATCATGGTTCCATTCCACGACCCGTGGTTCAAACCACGGTACCTGGTTTGGACCCGTCATTCCTGAAACATGATTTTTTTTCCTGAGATTTTAACTCGGATAGCTGGTTTGATTTCCGAGGTGTTACAATACCTCTCCCTTGGGATCATTCATCCTCGAATGAAGACTAAATAAGGGAAAACTGAAGAGAAAACAGCCCAACCAGCAACAGAACATGTAAATCAAAGAGTAAACATGAAAACCGAACTTTTCAACTTGAAAACTTGATAAACTAACTTCGTAAAGCATGGTTGCATGCTAGGATCATGAGAGAAACTAGTGGAATAGAATTGGGAGGACATACTAAGGAGAAAACTAGTACCTCAAGCTGGAACTGAGTCGAAAGGAAAGAGATGAGGATATTTGGCCTTCATGGCCTCTTTCGCTTCCCAAGTAGTACCTTCTACAAGCTGATTCCTCTAAAGGACTTTTACCGAAGAGACTTCTTTATTTCTCAATCTCCGAACCTGATGATCAAGGATCTCTACCAGAACCTCCTCATAGGTAAGACTATCCTTCACACCCACATCCTCCAAGGGAACAATTAAGGTTGGATCACCAATATACTTCTTCAACAAGGAAACATGGAAGACTGGATGAACCGCTTCCAACTCTGTTGGCAACTCCAACTCATAAGCAATGCTACCAACTCTCCTTAAAATCCGATAAGGACCTACAAAACGGGGACTAAGCTTTCCTTTCTTGCCAAACCTCATCACACCTTTCATGGGTGACACCTTTAGGAAAACCCAATCATCAACTTCAAATTCCAACTCCCTTCTCCTCACATCCGTATAAGATTTCTGTCGACTCTGAGAGGCCTTCAACCTTTCCCTAATAAGATGAACCTTTTCCATATCCTCATGAACTGAATCTGGACCAATCAAGGCTGCCTCACCTACCTCAAACCAACCAATAAGAGATCTACATCTCCAGCCATAAAGTGCCTCATAAGGAGCCATCTGGATGCTAGAGTGAAAGCTGTTGTTGTAGGCAAACTCGATAAGAGGTAAGTGATCATCCCAATTTCCCTTGAAATCAATCACACAAGCTCTCAACATATCATCCAAAGTCTGAATAGTACGCTCAACCTGGCCATCCTTCTGAGGGTGGAAAGTTGTGCTAAGCTTCACCTGAGTACCAAGACCTTTCTGAAACGATCTCCAAAACTGAGGACCTCTATCAGAAATGATAGACAAAGGAACACCATGCAATCGAACTATCTCCCGGATGTAGAGTCTGGAATAATAACCTGCTGAATCAGTAGTCTTAACAACCAAGAAGTGGGATGACTTGGTCATCCGATTGATAATCACCAAAATGGAATCATGTTGCCTTCGAGTACGAGGAAAACCAGTAATAAAGTCCATACTGATCACTTCCCATTTCCAAGTGGGAAGGTCAATATCCTGAATCATGCCACCCAGCCTTTCATGCTCCACCTTTACTTGTTGACAGTTGGGACACTTAGCCACAAACTCGGCTATATCCCTCTTGATACCATTCCACCAAAAGACTTCCCATAGATCACGGTACATCTTAGTAGCACCCGAATGAATGGAATATCTAGAACTGTGAGCCTCAGCCAAAATCTGCTATCTCAACCCATCTACATCTGGCACACATAAGTGGCCCTGATAACGAAGCATACTATCTCCCCCTTGGGAGAAAACCTCAACTCGTTGTGGATGAACTGCACCCTTAAGCTGAAGTAAAATGGGATCCTTGTCTTGCTTTGCCTTCACCTCAGCTACCAAAGATGATTCAGCACCATTTTGTACAATCACACCAACCTCGGTCGAGTCTATAAGGTGAACTCCCAACCGAGCAAGCCTATGGACCTCTTTAACCAATTCCTTCTTCCCATCTTCAACAGAAGACACACTTCCCATGGACAATCTACTTAAAGAATCCGCCACGACATTGGCCTTACCCGGATGGTAAAGCACACTCATATCATAATCCTTAAGGAGCTCAAGCCATCTCCTTTGTTGCAAATTCAACTCTTTTTGAGAGAACACATACTGAAGGCTTTTTTGATCCGTGAACACATCAACATGCACACCATACAAGTAGTGTCTCCAAATTTTCAAAACAAAGACTACGGCTGCTAACTCAAGGTCACGAGTAGGCTAGTTCTTCTCATGAACCATAAGCTATCTCGAGGCATAAGCGATCACCTCGCCCCGTTGCATCAAAACACAACCCAAGACAATCCTACAAGCATCATAATACACCTTGAAATCATCTAGGCCCTTGGGTAGAGCAAATACTAGAGCTGTAGTCAATCGAGTCTTCAATTCCTGAGTTTTTTTCTCACAAGTGTCGGTCCACTGAAACTTAACCTTTTTCTGAGTCAATTGAGTTAATGGGGCAGTAATGGAAGAAAACCCTTCCACAAACCTCCTATAGTAACCAGCCAAACCCAAGAAGCTCCTAATATCGAACGGGGAAGTGGGTCTAGGCCAGTTCTTTACTGCCTTAATCTTTTGAGAGTCAACCTAAATACTATCACTAGTCACAAAGGCAACAGACTGCATCTAGAACTCACACTTGCTAAACTTAGCAAACAACTGTCTATCCTTGAGAGTTTGAAACACAACCTCAAGTGGTCTGCATGCTCCTTCTCACTCCGAGAATAGATAAGCATCTCATGAATGAACACAATCACAAATGAATCCAAGTGTTGCTTGAATACCCGGTTTATCAAATCCATGAAAGCCGCAGGAGCATTCCTTAGACCAAAAGACATAACAACAAACTCATAATAACCATACTGAGTCCTGAAAGCTGTCTTTAGGATATCACACTCTCGAACCCGAAGCTGATGATAACTGGACCTAAGATCGATCTTGGAGAAGAAACAAGCACCCTGAAGCTGATCGAACAAGTCATGAATCCTAGGAATGGGATACTTATTCTTGATTATGACCTTGTTCAATTAGAGGTAATCAATACACATTCTAAGAGAACCATCTTTCTTCCGAACAAAAAAAACTGGGGCACCCCATGGAGAAATGCTTGGCCTGATGAAACCTTTATCAAGAAGATCCTTCAACTGATCTTTCAACTTTTTAAGTTCCGCGGGAGCCATTCTATAGGGAGGAATAGAAATAGGATTCATATCCGGAAGAAGATCTATCCCAAAGTCAATCTCTCGCTCAGGAGGCATTCCAGGCAAATCATCGGGAAAAACTTCTGGGAATTCCTTCACAATAAGAACAAACTGAATAGATGGGGTGCCAGACTCCGTGTCTATAACCTGAACAATATGATAGACATAGCCCTTCGAAATCATCTTCCTAGCCTTAAGATAGGATATGAAGCAACCTTTCGAGGAAGGGGGACTGCCTTGCCATTCTAAGACAGGTTCATTTGTGAACTTGAAACTGACCACACAAGTACGACAATAAACAGAGGCATAACATGCATGAAATCAATCCATACCAAGAATGACATCAAAATCAGTCATCTCCAACTCTACTAGATCCACTAAAGTGACTCTATGAAGGACTGAGATAGGGCAATTTTGGTAGATTCTTTTGGCTAGGACTGACTCACCAACAGGATTAGCAACACAAAAGGGCTCTAAAATTTAATCTGGACAAATCTTAAACTTACAAGCAACATAAGGGGTTACAAAAGATAAGGAGGCACTGGGGTCTAACAAAGCATACACATCAAGAGAGAAGACTTTCAACATACCAGTAACCACATCTGGAGAACTCTCCTGATCCTTCCGAGAGGACATAACATAAAGATGGTTCTGGCGCTGACCATCAGAACTAGAGGCTGTGCCCTGTTGGGCTGGTCGACCTCCTGGGGCTACTGGAGTAGACTGAGCCCTACTACCTCTCTGCCCCATCTTAGCTGAAGGCAATCTATGATACGATGTCCAGCCTGACCACATCTGAAGCAACTACCTAAACCTACAAAACACTCACCAAACTGACTCTTCCCAGACTTACCACAAGCTAGGTAGGAAGATCCCTTAGCAACACTACCTTGAGATTGGAAATAGGAACCAAATTTTCTACCACCTTGATCAAGACGAGGCCTCTGGGCCTGGGTAGGAGCACTAGCAGAAGAATGAGCGGGGCCTGATGACTTCTTCTGGAATGAGGAGCGATGTCCACCTCTGGACCTGTGATGACAAAAACCTGATCCCTCGGATCTAGCCCTTTTGTTCTCCCTTACCATCTCTCTAAGCTTGTCACCCTCAATCTGATGGACATGGGTAATGAGTCAGGAAATGTTCATATCATGCATCAACAAGGCACACAACAGTCTTTCTTCACCATATCATAAACAACATAGATAAACTTGCCCATCTGATCATGCGGGTCTGCCACCATGGAGGGAGCATACCTAGACAACTGAGTGAACTTCAAACTTTATTCTTGAACCGACATCGAACCCTGTATCAAGTTAATAAACTCTTCCACCTTCACTTGCCTCAACTCTCGAGGAAAGACTCTATCAAGAAAGGCCCTCTCAAAACACTCCCAAGTCATAGGGACCGAGTCCCTCACCCTAGCCTCCTTCCATTGCATGACCCAAATACGAGCTACATCCTTGAGTTGATAGGATGCAAGCTCAACACAATCAACCCCAACCACTTGCATAATTTCAAAGATCTTCTTCACTTCATCAATAAAGTTGAGAGGGTCCTCACTCACTTTTGAGGACTCAGGCTACTACCCAACCTTGAGGGTGGACTAGGGTAGGAGACTGCTGATTGGCCTGAGTGGCCAAGGTCTGGGCTAGCAAATGGATTGCGTTCCTGAACTCCTCGTTTGTGACATCGGAGTTCAAAACTGGAGGAGCAGCATTCCGAGCGGCTCGGAGAGGCATAGCACATCGAGGAGGCATATCTAGAAACGTACAAGATAAGGATTAGAGGAACATTAGAGTTAAACTCCATTGCACGACGTGATCATGAAATAAGTGAAGTTTTCCTAAGATACTTTATATCTTCCCTCTCATATGTATGGCGCGCTTCATACACATGAAAAAGACTATACTCAATACGGCTTTCAGACATCCTAGGACTCTTGAACCTGAGGCTCTGATACCAAGTTTGTCATGCCCCAAGGTTACCACCTAGACGTAACACGGAACTTTGGACCACAAGTATCCCAAGCTAACCCTTGGTCATAGCATTCTCAAGCATAACAAAAGATAAGCGAAAGCATGATACAGAAATGCAAATAAGGGAAAAACATAATAGATAAGTCTTAGAGTCACATACGAATACAATATAAAGAAGGAGATTCGAATATAGTCTATGTATGAAAATTCTCTACTCATATCATAAGGAGTTGCTAGGACAAAACCCTAGCTAACTTAAAGTACAGAAATTAGAAGCTAACATAAGCTAAAAACATAACTAGTCCTCGACCTAAGAGGACTCACCAACAACTATCTGGGAGTGGCCGGGAAGCTCTAGCAACGAGCTTGAGGAGGTACACCTAAATCTGTATCATCAAAGGATACAGCGTAAGATATGCGTCAGTACTATATGATGTACTGAGTATGCGAATTATGCATAAATATAATGGAAACATACTTAAAACGTACTTAGATGGAGTTAATACATAATAGGGTATCATAAGCAAATATCACAATGGAAGGATAAAGCATGAGGTAAAAGTCAAATTTTGAAGTAGGACTTCATAAAGCTTGGAAAAACTTGAAAATATTCATATGGGAGTTTCTTATAACCGACATGAGACCATCTGAGCTACATGGAATCTAACTATATAACCCTAGTTAGCAAAGCTGACTTGGACCCTGCCAAGGAACGAGTCACCATACCCAACTATATAACCCTAGTTGGCAAAGCTTCCCTAATGCCCGCTAAGACATAGGACACCATTATAAAGATGTGGATCCACTCTCATAATCCCATATGGCACTTCATTTCATAACCTACGCTGGTAACATAGTTTTTGGATTTGAGTAATCGAACCCTCATCGCTCGGTGCTAAGTAATACTCCCAAAACATATACATATAGCTCATAAAGTTATGAAGGTATAATCGAATACCAAATCTCTTTTGAAAAGCATGAAGACACATCGGGTTTCATGCAATTCTCATATCATAAGTTCTTTAGGTAAAGCATAGCCATAATTCAAATCATACTTTTCTTTCTAAATTCATACTTGAAGAGTTAGGCATGCAATTTCATATATACATAAGGCTATGATATCTAATCATGTCAAATTCCTCTTGAAAACATGCAATTTAATGGAATCAAGCTAGAATTCAACTTTAATGCATGGGCCTTTAAATCCAATAAAGGAATCATAACCAAATCATGAATATGCAATAAGAAACCATGAATTTAAGTATAGAAACTAATTTCATAAGTTCTTCCCAATTTAGATAAAAACCCTAATTTCACAAGTTCATAAATCAATTTGAGAATTTGGGGGTTTTGGGCACAAAGGTGAGAAGAACCCATTGTTGAATACCCACACACCTTGATTGAAGCTAACCCACTAGAAAATGAAAAGATTTAGGAAGCTTGATCTTGGAGCTTGAGACTTGAACCTTGGAGGAGAATTTTCCTTTTTTGGGGGAAGAGTGAAGTAATGAGAAGGAACCTAGGCTAATGAGGATGAAAACCCTACTTGAAATAGCCAAAATGACATCTTTAGGAGTTAAAAAGGGTGGGGAATGACCAAAATACCCCTGGGATATATTTATGAAAAATTTGGAAAATGGTCGATTTCAGGGACCACGGGTCAATTCTATGGGTCGTCATTTGAATCACGACTCGTGGTTCCACTCGTGGTTCCTTATAGGAACTTCAGGCTGCAGAAGAACTTCTACGGGTCAACAGAATGGACCCGTAGAATGAACGATGGATCATCATTTAGAGTCATGGTTCCTGGGGACCTAGCTGGTCCTTGGTCAAACCACGAGTTAGTACTACTATTTGTCATTTCGATGACGAGTCATAGAATTAAGTCATCATTTCAGAGGGACTTTCCAAACCTCTGATTTGAGTTCCATGAGTGGATAGGATGGACCCATGGTTTGAACCACTGTCCATAGAACCAACTCGTGGTTCCAGACCAGAGGCCGAATCAATTAGAAGGGAATCACGGTTCCATTCCATGACCCGTGGTTTGAATCACGGTCTGTAATTTGTGACACGTCATTCCTGAACATGAATTTTTTCTTAGATTTTAACTCGGATAGCTGGTTTGATTTCTCAGGTGTTACATTTCTGGAAAAGTATGTACCGCGTAGCATGAGAGATCAGTTGATGGATCAGTTCTCTGGGTTGGAGCAAGGCTCCATAACTATGACTGAGTATGAGGTTCGCTTCCACTAGTTGTCCAGACACGCCTCTATGATTTTACCCACCAAGCATGAGAGAGTACGCCGATTTGTTTGAGGTTTGCCCTTGCATCTTCGCTAGGCTACAGAGGGTATGGTAGCATCGGGTCAGTCTTTTCTTGATGTGGTGGATCATGCCCGTACCATTGAGGGCATACTTCACGAGGCCCAAGGGGGCAGCAATAAGAGGCCACTCTATTAGGGCAGTTTTAGAGGTTCCCAGACCCGCGGTAGAGGCTACTATGGTAGAGGTCAGCACCAGCAGCGCATCCATCTTGTGCCTTTCACCCTTGTGCCCAAAACCCCAAATTTCAAATTGTGATTTCATGAACTTTCAAATTAGGGTTTTTACCCAATTCTTATGGGTTTTGTTATAAATTACCTTCTCATGATTTTATTATAAAATTTCATTAAATTGCATAATTTTGTATGGGTTTTTACATATGAGTTCCTATTTCATGAGTTGAAGGTCAATTATGGTAAATCCTACATGCATGAATTGATTTAAGCAAATTGGGGAAAAAGATAATATGATTTCATGAATTTCAAGCAAGTGCATGCCTTGTTCCTACATTTTATGAAAGTATATGTTATTATGAAATCGAACTAAGGCCATGCAAGTTTTCAAGTTATGAACTATTATGCAATGCAAGACACCCGATATGTGATCAATGCTCATGAATCATTTTCTAAACTAAGATTTGTGAGTAGTATGAAGATCTGGGGTATGAACATGTTTATGAACAAGCCTTACATCTAGATATGTCACATGAATCTGAGACTTATGTTCTATGTTTTGGGAGTATTATTTAGCATCGAGCGATGAGGGTTCTAGATAACCCAAGTCCAAAACTACGTTGCCACCGTAGGTTGCCCTCTGTGGCTTATGACAGGATCCTTATGAATATAGTTCTAACTTTGGCCAGTTAGGACAACCTTTTTAGTGTGGGTGCATGACACTAGACTCCATGTAGCTCAACATTGTTTATGTCATTAAGTGAAACTCCCACATGTTTATTTTCAAGCTATGAAGTTATATGATATCATACTTTGAATTTTAACCGTACTTCATGTTTTATGTCTTATATCTTGATAATCCTCTTATGTTATTTCTTTATGAAAAGGTTCACCTTAAGCATGTTTTAAGTATGCTTTTATCATGATTATGCATATCTCACATACTCTGTACATCCTATAGTACTGACGCATATTTTGCACTGCATCCTCTTGATGATGCAGATTTTGGTGATTCCCATCAGGCTCGTGGCTAGACGAAGCTGGATATCCAGTCAGTGTTGGTGAGTCCTCATTGTTTGAGGGCTAGTTATGACTTTAATTTTTTTAGACTACTTATTTTTGTACTTTTAGTTAGCTAGGGTCTTGTCCTAGCAACTCCTTATGTCATGTATAGAGGTTTTTCAGACATAGACGATAATAGGGTCTTCTTTGAATCATGTTCTTTTGATTTTATCTTATGGATTGAGTTATCTAATTCGTATTATGCTTCCGCTATGTTTCATTGTTATACCTGAGTTATGCTATGTCCAAGGGTTAGCTTGGGGCACTTATGGTCCCAGGTCCTGTGTTACGCCCAGGGAGTAGCCTCGGGGTATGAAAAAATTAGTATCAGAGCCTGAGGTTCAAGAGTCCTAGGATGTCTAAAACTCGCATCGAGTAGAGTCTCTTCCATGTGTGTGAAGCGCGCCACACATATGAGAGAGAAGCTATGAGGTGTCTTAGAAAACTTCACTTCTTTCATGATCATATCATGTGATAGAGCTTAACTCTAATGTTCCTCTAATCCTTACATTGTACATTTCAGATCATGCCTCAACATGCTATGCCTCACCGAGATGCTCGGAATGTCGCTCCTCTAGTTTCGGCCCCCGAGGTCATGAATAAGGAGTTTAGGAATGCCCTCCATTTGCTAGGCCAAACCTTGGCCGCTCAGGCCAATCAACAGGCTTCTGCTCCCATCCACCCTCAAGGTAGGGTAGTAGCCCGAGTTTGTGATTTTGTCTGTATGAACCTGCCAAAGTTTTGGGGTTCAAAAGTGAATAAGGATCCGCTAAATTTTATTGATGAAGTGAAGAAAATATTTTATGTGATGCAAGTGGTTAGGGTTGACTGCATTGAGTTGGCATCCTATCAACTCAAGGATGTGGCTCATATCTGGTTCACGCAATGGAAGAAAGCTAGAGCTAGGGACGAGGTCCCTATGACTTGGGAGTGTTTCGAGAGAGCCTTCCTTGACCAGTTCTTTCCCTGAGAGTTGAGAGAAGCGAAGGTGGAGGAATTCGTGAAATTGAGGTAGGCTTTGATGTCGGTGTAAGAGTATAGTTTGAAGTTCACTCTGTTGTCTAGATATGCTCCCTCCATGGTAGCGGACCTGCACGATCAAATGAGCAAGTTCTTATATAAGGTTTCTGATTTAGTGAACAAAGAGTGTAGTTCTGCTTTGTTGTTGAGTGATATGAACATCACCCGACTCATGACTCATGCCCATCAGATTGAGGGTGACAAGCTTAGGGAGATGGCAAGGGAGAACAAGAGGGTTAGATCCAAGAGATCAGGTTTTTGTCATCACAGGTCCGGAGGTGCGCATCGCTCTTCTTTCCAAAAGAAGTCATCAGGATCCGTTCATTCTTCTGCTAGTGCTCCTACTCAGGCTCAGAAGCCTAGTTATGATCAGGGTGATAGAGGATATGGTTCGTATTCCCAGTCTCAAGGTAGTGTTGCTAAGGGATCTTCCTACCCAGCTTGTGTTAAGTGTGGGAAGACTCACCTGGGTGAGTGTTTGGCTAGCAGAGAGGGTTGTTTTGGGTATGGTCAGACTGGGCACCGTATCAGAGATTGTCCTTCGGACAAGAAGGGGAAAGGAGGTGGTAGGACTCAGTCTACCCCAGCAGCTTCAGGTGGTAGACAAGTCCCGCAAGGCGCAGCTTCTAGTTCTGGTGGTCAGTGCCAGAACCGTCTTTATGCTATGTCCTCCTGCCGGGATCAGGAGAGTTCTCCAGACTTAGTTACCAGTATGTTGAAAGTTTTTTCTCATGATGTGTATGCTTTGTTAGACTCCAGTGGCTCTTCGTCTTTTGTAACTCCTTATGTGGCTTGTAAGTTTGAGGTTCATCCTGAATTTCTTTTAGAACCCTTCCATGTTTTTACTCATGTTGGTGAGTTAGTCCTAGCCGAAAGATTCTATCAAAATTTTCCTATCTTAGTCCTTCATAGAGTCACTTCAGCGGATCTAGTAGAGTTCGAGATGACTGATTTTGATATTACTCTTGGTATGGACTGGTTGTATGCATGTTATGCCTCAGTTGATTGTTGCACTCATGTGGTTAGTTTCAAGTTTCCTAATGAACCTGTCATAGAATGGCAAGGTAGTCCCTCTTCTTTGAAAGGTCATTTCATATCTTATCTTAAGGCTAGAAAGATTATTTTTAAAGGTTATGTCTATCATAGAGTTCAGGTTGTGGACATGGAGTTCGAGACCCTAACTATTTAGTCTGTTTCTATTGTGAATGAATTCCCATAAATGTTTCCCGATGATTTTCCCGGAGTCCCTCCCCAGCGGGAAATTGACTTTGAGATAGATCTTTTTCCATATATGAATCCTATCTCTATTCCACCCTATAGAATGGCCCCGCAGAACTCAAGGAGTTGAAAGATCAGTTGAAGGACTTGCTTGATAAAGGTTTCATTAGGCCCAGTATCTCTCCTTAGGGTGCCCCAGTTTTGTTTGTTCGGAAGAAGGATGGATCTCTTAGAATGTGTATTCATTATCGCCAATTGAACATGGTCACAATCAAGAATAAGTATCCCATTCCTAGGATTGATGACTTGTTCGATCAGCTTCAGGGTGCTAGTTTCTTCTCCAAAATCGACCTTAGATCTGATTATCATCAGCTTCGAGTTCGGGAATATGATATCCCTAAGACAACCTTCAGGACTCGATATGGTCATTATGAATTTGTTGTGATGTCTTTTGGTCTAATGAATGCTCCTGCAACCTTTATGGATTTGATGAACCGTGTGTTCAAATAATATTTTGATATGTTTGTGATTGTTTTCATTGATGATATCCTCATCTACTCTCGGAATGAGGAGGAGCATGCGAATTACTTGAGGTTTATGTTGCAAACTCTCAAGGATAGACAATTGTTTGCTAAGTTTAGCAAGTGTGAGTTTTGGATGCAGTCTATTGCTTTTCTAGGTCATATTGTGACTAAAGATGGTATTCGGGTTGATTCTCAAAAGATAGAGGCAGTAAAGAACTAGCTTAGACCTACTTCTCCGTCTGATATTAGGAGCTTTTTGGGTTTGGCTGGTTACTATAGGAGGTTTGTGGAAGGTTTTTCTTCCATTGCTGCCCCTTTGACCGGATTAACTCAGAAAAATGTCAAGTTTCAGTGGTCTAATTCGTCTGAGAAGAGTTTTTAGGAGTTGAAGACTAGATTGACTACCGCTCCAGTGTTAGCTCTACCCAAGGGCTTAGATAATTTTGTTGTGTATTATGATGCTTCTAGGATAGGTTTAGGTTGTGTTTTGATGCAGCGTGGTAAGGTGATTGCTTATGGTTCTAGAAACCTTAAGACTCATGAGAAGAACTTTTCTTCTCATGATCTTGAATTAGCAACCGTGGTCTTTGCTTTGATGATTTGGAGACATTACTTGTATGGTGTGCATGTGGATATTTTCAGCGATCATAAGAGTCTTCAATATGTGTTCACTCCAAAGGAATTGAATTTGCAACAAAGGAGGTAGCTTGAACTCCTTAAGGATTATGATATGAGTGTTCTTTACCATCCGGGTAAGGTTAATGTTGTGGCATATTCTTTGAGTAGGTTGTCCATGGGAAGTGTAACTTCTATTGAAGATGGAAAGAAGGAATTGGTTAAAGAAGTTCATAGGCTTGCTCGGTTGGGAGTTCGCCTTATCGACTCAACTGAAGGTGGTGTGATTGTGACTTATGGTGCCGAATCATCCTTGGTGTCTGAGGTGAAAGCCAAGAAAGACCAAGATCCCGTTCTACTTCAGCTTAAGGGTGCAGTTCGTCAGCAAAGGGTTGAGGTTTTCTCCCAAGGGGGAGATGGTTGAGGCGCTTATGTGTGCCAGACGTTGATGGGTTGAGACAAAAGATTTTGTCCAAGGCCCACAGTTCTAGGTACTCCATTTATCTGGGTGCCACTAAGATGTACTGTGGTCTATGGGAAGTCTTTTGGTGGAATGGTATGAAGAAGGACATACCTAGGTTTGTGTCTAAGTGTCCTAACTGTCAACAGGTAAAGGTGGAACATCAAAGGCCAGGTGGTATGCTTTAAGATATTGACCTTCCCACTCTGAAATGGGAAGCTATCAATATGGACTTTACTACGGGTTTGCCTCGTACTCGAAGGCAACATGACTCTATTTGGGTGATCGTTGACCGGATGACCAAGTTATCAAATTTCTTGGCTATTAAGACTACAGATACAACAGATGATTATGCCAGACTTTACATTCGGGAGATAGTCCGATTGCATGGTGTTCGTTTGTCTATCATTTTTGATAGAGGTCCTCAGTTTACATCTCAGTTTTGGAAGTCATTTCAGAAAGGTCTTGGTACCAAAGTAAAGCTTAACACATCTTTTCATCCTCAGACAGACGGCCAGGCAGAGCGTACTATTTAGACCTTGGAGGATATGTTGAGAGCGTGTGTGATTGATTTCAAAGGAAATTGGGATGATCAATTGCCTCTTATCAAGTTTGCCTACAACAACAACTTTCACTCTAGCATCGAGATGGCTCCGTATGAGGCCCTTTATGGCCGAAGGTGTAAATCTCCTATTGGTTGGTTTTAGGTTGGTGAGAGAGCCTTGATTTGTCCAGATTCAGTTCATGAGACTGTGGATAAGGTTCAAATTATTAGGGAAAGGTTGAAGACCGCTCAGAGTCGAAAGAAATCTTATGCGGAGGTGAGGACAAGGGAGTTGGAATTTGAAGTTGATGATTGGGTTTTCCTTAAAGTGTCACCCATGAAGGGTGTAATGAGATTTGGCAAGAAAGGAAATCTTGGTCCCCATTTTATTGGTCCTTATCGGATTTCGAGGAGAGTTGGTAGTGTTGCGTATGAGCTGGAGTGGCCAACAGAGTTAGAAGTGGTTCATCTAGTTTTCCATATTTCCTTATTGAAGAAGTGTGTTGGTGATCCGACCTTGATTGTCCCTTTGGAAGATGTGGGGATGAAAAATAGTCTCACCTATGAGGAGGTTCTCATAGAGATCCTTGATCATTAGATTCAGAGGTTGAGGAACAAAGAAGTTCCTTCGGTAAAAGTCATTTGGAGGAATAAGCTTGTAGAAGGTGGTACATGGGAAGCGGAATAGACCATGAAGGCCAAATACCCTCATCTCTTTCCTTCCGATTCAGTTCCAGCTTGAGGTACTAGTTTCCTCCTTAGTATGTCCCTCCAATTCTATTCCACCAATTTCTCTTGTGATCCTAGCATGCATCAATGTTTTATGAAGTTAGTTTATCATGTTTTCAAGTTGAGAAGTTCAGTTTTCATAGTGTTCCCTTGATTTCTATGTTTTGATGTTTGGTTAGGCTGTTTTCCCCTCAGTTTCCCCTGTTTAGCCTTCATTCGAGGATGAATGATCCCAAGGGAGAGATATTGTAACACCCCGGAAATGTATCCAGCTATTTAAGTTAAGAACTCCAGAAATTTTTCATGTTCCAGGGTTTACGGGTCTAACCACGGATCGTGGTTCGAACCACGACTCATAGAAGGAACTCGTGGAATCAAAATGCAGACTGCCAGCGTTCCCTTGAACCACGAGTCAAATGATGACTCGTCATTTGAATGACGGGTCCGTCCTATTGACTCGTTGATTGCCTTCAGCAGATTGATTTTTTCCCAAGTTGACTAATTTTCTAGCTTTTCTCTATTTATTTCCCAGCGGAATTTTGGTCATTTCTCACCCTATTGTGTACTAAGTGAAGTCATTTTGACTACTTTTATAAGGGTTTTCACCCATATTATCCTAAGTCTATCTTTAGCTCCTCATTCTTCACTCAAAGAGGAAATTCTCCTTCAAGCTTCAAGTCTCCAAGCTCAAAGTCAAGTCTCCTAATCTTTTCCAAATCAAGTGGGTAATCTTCCACCAATGTATGTGGGTCTTTAACAATGGGTTCTTTTGACCCTTGTGCCCAAAATCCTCAATCCTTATGTTGAATTATGAACTTATAAAATTAGAGTTTTGATTAAAATTGGGGAAAGTTTATGAAATCAGTTTCTATGTTAAATTCATGGTTTCTTATTGATTATTCGTGGTTTGATTATGATTCTCTTATTTGTTTTAGAAGCCCAAGCATGAAAGTTGATTTTTAGCATGAATCCATGAATTTGCATGTTTTCAAGAGAAAGATGGCATGATTAGATATCATGGCCTTTATGTATTTATGAAAATGTATGCCTAATTCTTCAAGTATGAATTTAGAAAGGAGAGCATGTTTTGAATTATGGCTAAGCTAAGCCTCAGATTTATGAATTTGAATTGCATGGCATCAGATATATCTTATTTCTTTTCAAACAGTTTTGACATCAGATATGTCACCAGTTATGAACAATTTTGACATCAGATATGTCATCAGTATGAACAGCTTTGGCATCAGATATGCCCAGTATTATATGAGCTATATGCATGTTTTGGGATTAGTATTAGCACTGATTTGGACTGGGTGAGAGTACCCAAAAAGGTCCCAGAACTACGTGACCCTATAGGTTTTAAGTCCCCTCTGTTGGGCATCAGTATTTAGTGATCACGCCACAGTAATGCCTTTATACTCTGGCAAGGTATATTGGTTCCTCTCGATGGGGCAGATGCATTGAATTCCATGTAGATCACATGGTCTATGTCGGTTAGAGAACCTCCCACAGAAAACAATTTATGCTTTTAAAACTTGCATTTGACTCTTATTCAGATTTAAGACTTATTACTTATGATTATGTGTTAGCTTATAGAAAGTATTAGAGTCATTGCGCTCAGTTTATCTTTAAAAGCATGTTTTCAGTTATTTTAGTATACTTAGCATGTTTTCATCATGTTCATCCATTGCTCATATACTTAGTACATTCTATAGTACTAACTCATATTGCGCTGCATCCTTTGATGATGCAGATTCAGGTGTTCCTTTACAGATTCATGGCTAGAGATCCCGGCCACTCTCCAGTCAGCTTGGTGAGTCCTCATAGTTCGAGGACTAGACTCTACTTTAGCTTTATGTTCCCATTTCTTCAAAATTGTCGAGTTAATTGGGGTACTATCCCATCAACTCCTTATGCTAGTTGTTGAGGCTTTTCAGACATAGATGTTATGGGATGATCTTCGAGTTCTATTTCCTATTCGATTCTCTATTTATGATATGTCTTCTTGTTTTGGATTTCCTTATGATGCTTCCGCTATGCTTTCCTTTACGTTGCTTGATAATGCTATGACCAAGGGTTAGCTTGGGATCCTTGTGGTTCCAAGTCTCGTGTTACGTCTAGGGGGTAACCTAGGGGCGTAATAGAACCATAGGCTTGCCTTTCATGTATATCGCCACTAATGTAGGGTAGCCAAGCTCGGAATCACCAAGGACTTACGGGTTACGATGTAGGCTATGATTAAGGTGAGAATATCATTTGGATCAAGTGACTACACCTCCCTAATGCTCTTTGTTCACATTTTGAACACCGCTCACATTTTTCAATTTCAACTTCACCTTATTCCTCCCTCACAAAACCCAAGATTTCTCCTTTTAACGCATGATCATTCAAACTCCTTATACCACCTTCACTTGGTAGCACCTATTTTTCCTTTTTAATTTGCTCATTGGATTGATCTTTTGGAGCAATTTTCAATTTGAAATTAAG
This sequence comes from Jaltomata sinuosa, assembly GCA_003996215.1. NCBI lineage: Eukaryota > Viridiplantae > Streptophyta > Magnoliopsida > Solanales > Solanaceae > Jaltomata > Jaltomata sinuosa. The sequence continues at coordinate 730,695 of QJPP01007248.1, forward strand.
GTGCTACCCTACACTTGAAGTGCACTTCTTTTCTTCTCCTCATTTGATCACATGCACCCCCAAATATAGGCATTTGCCTATGTTGTATTTCGTTTCCCCCCAAACTTAGGCTTATCCTACATTTCATTTTCAAGCAATTAAGGAGGATGGGTGCCAAAATAGAGGTTCCAAAAAGATAAAGGTGTTACAAGGTGCCAAAGAACGGTCATAAGCTCAAAAGGGGTTCGCTAGGATTTAATGCCGTGGGAAGTCATTTGGGTGAAGTGGCTGTCAAAAAAGGCCTAAGGTTATCTTCTAAGCTCGGTCACACCTAGAATTTTGCCTTGAATCACATTCGGGGCAAGTTCTAGATAACACTTATGCATAAGAATAAAGGTAAAGCCTCACCACACAAGGCATCATGCCACTAGTCCTCTTTCATTAGTCTCCCAATCAATTGGGGCAAATGATTTTTGACAAGCTATTCCGAGTTCATTACACACTCGTTTGTGAGTCAATCAAGCCAAAGCAAGAGTGTGAAAGTCATGACGAGAGAATTATTTTCCTCAAAACTTCATTTCCCTCCTTCCTTTTATTTTCAAAACAATTTTCCACGAGAAGTTTTTCGATGGGCCCATTTTGAGACAAGCAACTACAAACTCAATTCTAAACTAAAACTTGGCATTTTCCCTTAAGAAAGACGCCTCTCAATCTATCATAGGGAAACACCAACCCGGTTCGACACAAAAATAAAAGAAAAGGAACAAAACAAAAATAATCAAAACTTTTGCTCCTTGGGAAAGAACCGTAGTATTAAGAAAACCCTCGGAGTTTATTTTTAAACTACTATTAACAAGGTAATATCCGAATTGCACTCTCATGATTAATTCAAAACCAAGCCTTGGTGTAGGCCTTTAGCGTATTTTCAATGCACGAGTAGTAAGAAAATGGAGCATGTAAGACTAACCCGGTAACACAATCTCAATCAAGAAAAATCAGGCCCAACAAGGTCATAAATAAGCTCAAGGTAAAATAAAACATAACGTAAAACATAATCTAAAGGCCTAGCAAGGGCAATAAACATCATAATCATCTAGATATGCCCAAAAAGGGAATAATAAAATCTAGTTGAATATCAACAGGGCTCGACAAAGGCAAATAAATGACTCAAGACCACTCACGGGCACCAACAAAAGCAAGTAAAGCCACCCCCTTCCCATAAAAGGAGCATTTCCCTCAATGCTCATAGTGCAATGGGAAAAAAGGGGTGGAACTCCCTGGAGGACTACTCCTCATCATCATCATCCTCAGCATCTTCTTCCTCATCAAAGGGCTTCTCACTCACATCATCACCCTGCTCTTGATCTTCATGATCAGACAATACCTCATCCTCAAAGGCTGCAAATAAACCATCCATTGGTCCGAGAATGGAACGAGGTGGAGGCAGGGTGGTTAGATCTGCTTCTACCATAAGTGATTTTCCTTTCCCTTTGCCTATGTCTTTATGGGGAGTCTTGAGAGATTTCTCACACTCGTCCACCTTTTTGCGCAAATTAAGGATGCTTTCCACAACTTCTTTCATGGCCCACTTGACTCCCCTTTCAATCAACTCTGGTAGTTCATTGGACAGCTTCCTTAATTACCTCTCATGATTGTAATTTTTGTCAACCACGTCTTGGAGGCCAATGTTAGACAGTGGCCCCTTGGGTACAGTGGCTGGAGGTGTGTGTGCTCTCGAAGCACGAGGAGATGGATGAGAGGTATGTATTTCAGCATCAACGTCATCATCCTCAACTTCCATTGATGCCTCTTCCCTATGCCTTTTGAATCGAGGGGTGTCCCGGTCAGTCTTCTTGTCTAGATCCAATACACCGATGGCCGGAGTGGGAGTATCATAATCAAAAAAAGGAACATCGGCTTACACACAAAGTTTGCTACTTAGCACCGGAAAGGGAAATGCATCACCACTCCTTCTAGATTTCCTCTTTATCACTAATGAAATGACCTCACCCACATTGATATGGTCTCCTACCATGATTGCAGCTACCAGCATGGCTCCATTATGTGTTATCTTTTGGTTATTTTGAGAAGGTATCAGATGGGAGCTCACAAAGTCATACCACACGCGTGCCTCGAAGTATAAGGTCAGGTGGGGAATTTCACCCCCCATATCGGCCCAGGGATGTATGTCAGGAGAAATGATGGGGGTAGCCCATTCGAGAGATTTATGATTGAGAAGTAGCTTCTCCATGAGGTCGGGGGCTGATTCAATTGGATTGCTCCAATAGATGGTATTAATTGCAGCTGGAGTGATATTGACTTCTTTTCCTCAAACCATAACTGAGTCCAATGCGGGGAATTTCTCACAACACCTTTGTGGCCTTTAGCATCCTGCGAGTCCTGATACAAGGTGAAGAACTCTCGAACTAACTCCTTGTAATAGGTTCCAGGCACTTCCTAAAATGGTTGCCACTGACGATTGTAAAACTGAGTGGGAATGTTGGGTAGATTGTCCCCCACTACATTTAGGTTGAAGCTTTATTCCTCATTTAAGGTCCTGCCCCTATCACTATCATAGATCACTTTCATGCCCTCTATTCTGAACTGAATCCTATCCTCTTCTGAGAGTTGGTCATGGAAAGATGAGACTTTCCTTTTCCCTTTATCAGTTGTCTTGGAGGAGGAGGGAGAAATTGGCCTATGTGAGCTTCTCTCAGTGTTACCCCTGTTAGAAGACATGTTCTACATAGGAAGATTTTGAGCTAAAAACAAAAACAAAACTTACCAAATATTAGTAAACTATAAGGGATGGAATGCAACGGATGAGAAAAATAGTGTAGGTGAATGTTGGCTTATGCGGACCATATGTGAAATTCACCATAGAGAGTGCAAGTCGCATGTGCTATTGCACAAGCAAATAGAATCCTACAGGGATTTTATATTGAGGTGCGAAGCTGGTGCGATCCGCACCATCAAAAATGTGTGTCGCACCAAGCGTCGCCCCTCGGGTCATACACCCTAAATAGAATGCTCAACAAAAATCATGGGTGAATAATCAGTGAAATTAAGCCTCTATAAAAAATTATTAACAAAAACCTCATGACAAACGACGATTTCCCCTTAAGAAGGACTTCACCTAATCTATCATCGGGCCAAATCATGCGTCCATCACAAGTGGGTTACTCAGATTTTACCCCAACACGTAATTAAAGTCTAGAATTCACTACCAATCAACATGCATTAACAAAATTAAAGTTCTACCAAGTTGGAAACAAGCAAAATCATCAATTCAACTCAAAATTGGGGACCTAAAATTTTCGGATCTCACCCAAAACCAACATGGTAATTCTACTAAGCATGCTTCACAAAATAAGTTCTCAACCTTCATAAAAACAAGTATTTAACGTCGGGGAACTTACCACAAGTGAACATTACAAAGGGGAGAGTGAAAACTGAAGCCTTTAGTTCCTCCACAATGGTGACCCACAAAAACTTCCCAGAGAATGACGGCGGTGGTACTGACGAAATGGTGGGGACTGTGGGTGAGATGAAGAGATGATTTTATGAGAGGTTTGAGGGATTTAGAGAGAGTTTTGGGAGAAAATTTTGAGGGTTTGAGGAAAAAGATGGTGGAAGAAGAAGAAAAAAAGTTGTTTTAAAAGAAAAAGAAGAAGAAAGGTCGGCCGGGTCATCTCCGGGTTGGGTTGGTCAATGTGTTAGGTAAATTAAAATCCAAACTTACCACTGGTGCACCGCGATATGTGATTCACACCAGACAAGGTGCGGATCGCATGGAATTTCGCACATGCCCCTTTTTATCCCCTGGGTTTTCCCAGGCATCTGTTTTGCCATACGATGGAGGTGCGATGCACACTTGGGCTCGTGCGGTCTGCACGGCTAACCGCACATTGCCTCCAAATTTACAAATTTCATTCAAGAATCTGTTTCACCATGAGATAGGCTGTGTAATATGCATAAATGCTTGTGCGGTCCACACAGTCCACCGCATGACCCTTTTTTTTCCTTGCTTTCCCTTGTTCAATTTTTCCATCCAGGCATTCCCTACAAAAATACAAAAAATAACAAAAGATAACCAAAAAGAAATATAGAAACTTGGGTTGCCTCCCAAGAAGCGCTTGATTTAATATCGCGGCACGTCGATACTACCTCAATCCTCAATCATTCTTTGTGTTGGTGATGGTGTTACTAGGCAACGTCCCTTTCATCCTCAGGTTCATTTGGCTTAAGACGTCATTCATTTGGGCCTCAAGGTGCTTTATTGAGGCTAAGTGGGAGATCATAGTTTGGTGAAGTGTTGAGACCTCACTCTTTAGCTCGCTCACTCCTGTATTTTTGGTGTCCACCTTCTTAAGAACCAAGGACATCATGTCCTCCAACTTGGAATGGCTGGGGTTGCTTGTGCCTGGTTGGTAGAGAGAGTCCTCCTTATTCATAGGGATATAGGGATTCGAACTCTGGTGATTGAAATGATCACCATCCTTGTCTCTATCGCGCCAATTTCCGTCTCTTTCTTTGTCTTGAACCCAACCTTGGTTTTTCTCTCTCGGGCGATTATACTTGGGATGAGAACCTGCCAACACAAAACATAGCTTTCCATCAACCACAATCATGAGCACGTCATCACTAGCTTTGATTTCTTGTGGCATTACTTGCTTTTTGTGGGGAAGGGGTGGCATTACTTGCTTTTTGTTGGTTTTCTATGATTCGGCTTGAGATATAGTTTTTATTTCCCTTGCCAGACCTTGTTGACATTTTTAGTTCTTCTAGATTTGATTTAGATTTTGTCGGGATTATTTTGGATGATTATGATGCTTATTGCCATTGTCGGGCCTTTTTCTTATGTTAATTATTTTGAGCTTAATTGTTCCCTTGCCGGGCTTGATTTTTGTTTTGTTGTGTTGATTGTGTTGCCGGGTTGGTCTTACATGCCCCATTATTTCACTACCCGTGCTTTTCAAATGCGCTAAAGGCCTATGCCAAGGCTTGTTTTTAAATGAATCATGAGCGCACAATTTGGTTGTCACCTTGTTAATAGTAGTTTAGCAATAAATTCCGAGGGTTTTCATAATACCACAGTTCTTTCCCAAGGAGCAAAAGTTTTTTTTATTTTTTTTCTTTTGTTTTTGTGTTGAACCGGGTTGGTGTTCCCTTTGATAGATTGAGAGGAAACTTCCTTAAGGGAAAATGCCAAGTTTTTGTTTAAAATTTAGTCTGTAGTCGCTTGTCTTAAAATGGGCCCACCAAAAAAAAAATCTTAGCAAGTTGTTTTTGGAAATAAAAGAAAGAAGGGAAATTTTTGAGGAAAAGCTTTCTCTTTTCATGACTTGCACACTCTTGCTTTGGCTTATTTGGCTCACAAACGAGTGTGTAATGAACTCATAATAGCTTGTCAAAAGTCATTTGTCCCAATTGATTTTGAGACTAATCAGAGAACTCTTGTGGCATGGTGCCTTGTGTGTTGAGGCTTTACCTTGATTCTATTGCATGCATGTCATCTTGAACATGCCTGGAATATGATTCAAGGCAAAATTCTAGGTGTGACCGAGCTTGGAAGATGACCTTAGGCCCTTTTTAATAGCCACTTCACCCAAATGACTTCCCTCAACATCAATCCTAGTGAACCCCTTTGAGCTTGTGACCGTTCTTTGTCACCTTATTTAACAATTTGACCTTTTTTGAACCTCTATCTTGGAACCCATTCTCCCTAATTTCTTGGAAGTGAAACATAGGCTAAAAGCTTAAGTTTTTGAGAGGAAATAAAAAGATAACATGGTCAAATGCCTAAGTTTAGGGGTTCATGTGATCAAATGAGGAGAAGAAAAGGAATTCACTTCAAGTGCAAGGTAGGACCTTAAGTTTGAATTGAAAATTGCTCCAAAAGTTCACTTCAATGAGCAAAATGAAAAGCAAGAATAGGTGCTACCAAATGTAGGTGATACAAGGAGTTTGAATAATCCTAATTGCAAAGGAGAAGCTTGGGTTGTGTGAGGGAGAATTAAGGTGAAGTTGAAATTTGAAAATGTGAGCGATGTTAGAAATGACAACAAAGAGCATTAGGGAGGTGTAGTCACTTGAACCAAATGAAATCCTCACGTTATCCCTAGCCAACATCGTAACCTGCAAGTCCCTTGTGATTCCGAGCTTGGCTACCTTACATTAATGGTGATATACATGAAAGGCCAGCCTATGGTTTGACGTGTGTGCACTTGAACTTCCTTGAGAGAGTGAGAGTCTTCTTGGTTCTCCTATAATCCCTTTGTTATGAAAAATTGCAAGATTGTGAGTGGGATTCTCTCTCATGGTGAGTGGCATCATGCACTCGAATTGAAACACAAAGTCTCTATTTCAATTGAGAGGAATGAATGAGACAAGTGTTGTGAATCTCGAGTCAAACCTTGATGGTCCATGCCAATGACTTGAGAAGATTAAATGTCTTATTTTGAATGACAAAATTCCCTTGATTTTGAATGAAAATGAAGTCCTTTTGGAAAAGGTTTTGAAATGACCAATTGCCTTGATATTGTGGTGGTTAAAATTCAGATGAGCATTGTAGTTGAGTCTTTTTGTTTGAGTATTTTTGTCTATTCTTTTTCTTGATTATTAGCATAGACTAGTCATTTGTGCCTTGATTGAGTCTAGAGCATAATTCATTCCTTGTCTTGTGAGTATCTTGCATGAGGACAAGCAAAAGTTCAAGTTTGGGGGTTTGATAAGTAGGTAATCTACCAACTTATTGAGCCTTTATCCATGAATTATAGCTATGTTTTGAATAGATTTTGAGGTTCTTATGGCCTTTATTGATGTCTATGCAGGTACTTGTGATCAAAGATGGAAAACAAGAAAATGGACCCAAAAAGAGCTTAAAAGGAGTGAAGTGTGAAGTGATCAATAAGGATGAAGATTTTGACTTGACATGTAGCACTTGTGCGACACGCACAAGCCTTGGTGCGTTCCGCACCTCTCACCTCATGGAGCCTTGAATCGACTGAAGGATATGTTAGGAGGTGCGGTCACTGTGCAATGCGCATAACTCATGGTCTGAACTACACCTCCTTCGCATGACATCTCCTAGTTAGTTGAGTCACTGGTTCAACTGAAGAGGGTATGCGATGCGCACATCATGACTTGCGAACCGCACACCACCCGAAGGACATTTGTTTCCAAAAATTTAGTGACTTTTTGGGAAAGTATTTAAACCCATTTTAGGCACAATTGTAAATACAATTCTTCAGTTCTGAATAATCTTGAGTAATTTTAGCTTTGAGAACAAGTTTCCTCTCTAAGAAGAAGAAGGGGGTTTCAATAAATTCTCTCTTACAATTCGTAGTTCACCATTTGTGTACAAAACTGAGCTTAGATATTGAAATTAAACTTGAATGAAGACGAATTTGACTTACCCACTTGGTATATCTCTTGCTTTTAGCATGAGTAGCTAATTTTATTATCTAGGGATGTGTTGATAATGGGTGCTTGACAAATTGGTGTGGATGTTGCTAATTCTTGCTTATAATTGCTTATTTTACATGGGTCTAGTAGTTTCACCAAGTTTTAATCCTAAAATTTGTGGTTGCAAATATTGATTTTCCTTACTTGGTTATGTTGTTGCTTGAAAGAGAATTTTATAGCTTCGGATGTGAAATTACTAGTGGGAACTTGGGTTTCCATTTAGATTGAGGCTAGAAATAGCTCATATCGATGGAATCACCCATTTAAGGGACTAAACTAGAAATAGTATGACCTCCCTAAGCTTTAGCTTGGTTGTTTGTTATTAAACCGATAGTTCTTTAATCGAGATTGTCGAATATATGGTTGTTGATCGAGAGATGAAAAAACCATACCTATAACCAAGGCTACCTATGTCAATGAACGAGAATTTGCGTGAATAGGTAATCACCCTATCCCACATTAGTGCCCCATTGGACACATATCCCTAGTTATACACTCTTATTTGTATACCCGCTTTACTTTACTGTATTTCTTGAATTGATATTATTGTGACATAATCCCTATTCACCCCAATCCTTTACTTTCGTGTTTTCAAGCACTTACTCTCTTAGTGAAGTCGTTTTAATACAATCATCATTGTGCTATCTACAAGTCTCAATGGGTGAGACCCTTACATCCATTGGGTACTTATAAATGTGTTTTGCTTGACGATCACTGATACCTCCATCTTGGAGAGTATGTTTGAGCATTTATCAGTAGAGCAAAACTGTTAGTAATGGACTACTACCTAAACCAACACGCACAATAAGCAGAAATAAGCGGAAGCAAATATAATAGAGAACAACACAGAAGCAAATAACCTGAATAAATACATAAAAGGAATCTACACTAACCCCACGACTTGGTATCAATAGTACATGAGCTTCTAATAGATTACAAGTGCTAGAAGTAACAAAACAGAATATACAACTGTCTTCGAATAAATAAAGAGTAACTGTGCCAAAAGATGAGATGTGGTCAAGCCCCGATCGTCACGCACTCACCCTAGTCTCGAATAAATTCTTTATTTCTAAAAGAATTTCCTATATGATTTATTGGTCCTTAGATATTCATGAATTTGAAAGGATCAAATATTTGAGTAAGACCATTAGAATCAAAGGTTGGACACCAACAGTCCGAGACAATACAGGAGTGTAAGGACCTGTTCCATCATTATTAAAAATATGTGTGGTCAAGGCATATGTTTCTCACTCGTAATAAGTGTTAGGATTAATTATTTAGTATGAGAGTATATTTGGATGTACTAAGGTCATACAATACTACTAGCACAAAGTCAAGTTGAATGTTTCTTTACCGATTTAGTTTCGAGCAAAGTTCAAACTAGGGTCAACTTTAAATGAGCATTCTTCCTAGAATATAAAGAGTTAGGGGTCCCAATACCCACCAAATTAAAGATCTCTGAGTTATCTTTCCAATACCACTGACCGTTCATTATTCTTCTTTACAAGTAAAGAGTTATGACAATTTTACTAAAGACTGTCAGTGCTGAAAAAGCTAAGACCGCTGTAGAGGGAATTAGGGTGATATAGCAATACCGCGGTAGTGGACGGCAGGCTGCTATAGTGGAATGACGGGACCAGAAATCCCAGAAATGGTTTTTATAATCCTATTCTCTCCTCTTAAGTTAAAAACAGATGAGGGTTGCTCCAAAAGCCCTCCTATGCTACTCTAAAGCATGGGAACCATGGGGAGGGGATATTTCGGCTAACAAGGGGTGAAACCATGGATTCCAGGTCTGTACTCCATCATGAATTGCCTTCACGGATCCAAAATATAGCATTCATACCTATACAGTAAATGCTTGGCGTCCAAGTAGGCTAGGTTTAATTGAGTAGATGTAGAACAATATTTTTTTTGCATATTCTTGTGTAGAATAACTGGAGGATTCATGCTTAGGCCTTCGGGCATGTAGTTTGGAGGAATATTTATTTGTTTGGCTAGTTGATTGAATAGGGAATGATGGGGTCGGTGTGATAAGTTTTCATTCCGGGTTTGTTTTTACTTGGTAACTTGTGTGTGATTCTATATTCAAGGGGACTAGATTGTGGATAGGTTCGGGGAACTAGGAATGTTGTGAGGGAATAAGTTTCTAGCTGTCACGACCGGATATCTAAGGTCATGATATTACCTACAACCCCCAGTAGGCAAACCAATTCCCGTAGCCCGGAATGGTTAGTAATGATCTACCACCTAACCAATTCACATAATATAAGCAGAAATAAGCAGAAGCAGATATAAGATAAAGACAATGTAGAAGCAACAACCTGAATATATATATAAGGGAACTACACCAACCCCAATATTGGGTATCGATAGTACAAGATTTTCTAATAGAATACAAGTGTTAGAAGTAACATAACAGAATATACAACTGACTCTGAAATAAATAAAGAGTAATAGTGCCAAAAGATGAGGTGATAGACCACCTTATGGCTGATGTGATTACCAGCCAAGAATGGTATTTCCTACCGATCCATGCCATTCTTCGTAGTATACCTGACAAATCGGGAGGAGGTTTTCCACAGCAAGGAATTCTTTTTTTTTTGGGAGATTCTGATTCTGCGGAAAGTCTTTCATGTTAGGATACGATCACCCAATATAACCCTCATTAACTGCCCTAATCTTGTTTCGTCTTTACTAGGAACGTGAGTAAGGAGTATACCTTTTTATTTTGGGATTTTCTAGGGCCCCTTTTTTTACAAGCTGCAATTCAACTCCCAGCAGGACACACTACACTTAATGTAATAAATATTTTGTGAGGAGAACATCACAACTAGGTGCTGGCACTCAATTAGTAGGAATTCAAGATTGGGGACATCTTCTAGAGCTCGCAATTGACATTTCAAAACCGTACGTGGAGCTTCCACCTCATATGGCTCCTCAAAATGCTGCTTCAGGATAAACTAGATATGTTGCGAGACAAACTAGATATTTTCCTATGGCTTGGACCCTTTCACTTGAGAACTCAAAAGGTCAATCCCCAATCATCAGGTTCTCACCCTAGTCTCGAATATCCAAAGCTGCATGAGTCTCCACGCGATCAATGGTGAAAGCTCACACTAATATCTTCACCAGAAAGATGCAAAAGTGTAGTACGAGAACCAATTGCTAAGCAACGGGTACCCAATAGGCATCATTGGCTGACTGCGCATATAAGATACAAAAATAGTAATATAGCAGATAAAAAGGAAGCAGTCACAGAAGAAATAGAGAAAGCACATGAAAACTAGCACGGATAGAAGTCAAAAAGAATTACAAACATGCTATGCTAGCCACAAAAGACATATATAACACATAGGTGAAGGAAAGAAAAACGCACATGGATTCCTTGCAACAACAACATATATATCTATATATATAAAGAGAGAGTTGAGAAAATGGCAGTATACTGGTAACCTCAAGTAGAAAAGGGAATGAAGGAAAACATGGAAACATAATCAAGCTAGAAACAATTTAACTAACGAAAACATGCTTAAAGAGGGTGGGATCGAAAAACAATGCCTAAGATGGAATAAACTAAGCCACAAGAACCGAAACCACTAATCAGTACCATGAAAGAGGGTAGGATCCGCTACCCCATAAATACTTAAAAGGCCACATAAACAGTGCCTCAACAATAAAGGAACCACTAGGCCATCAATAATCAAAAGATCCAATAATCGGAGCCTCAACAGGCTAGAACCCACTAAATCACCAAGTACTGAAGGCCATAACAAGCTCAATAATACGATAAGAGAAATATAATCTACCTACAGTCCCAAAGGCGGCCTATACAACCGAGGAACAAAATCAAGTAAAAAACCCTCCGGCATCCCATACTACCAGAGCGTACACTGAGGAAACAACAAACAAGGGTGGAATCTGAATGAAATATGCATGATGATGTGATATGATGGAACCAGGTATAATAGTAACCCGTATGTAAACCCCTCCAGTACCTAAAATTCCCAATAGAGGTGGATACATGGAAGGGATTCCCCCGAGTACCTCAACTCCACTGTACACCTCTCCTCCTGCACTTGCGCCACATAGACCCTAGCCCAGATTGGCAAGGTCCCTGGAGGTCTACTCGTAGACCATATACTAAAACTGTGAAATCTCAAAGTATAACTGCCGAAGTATATTCGGATCTAGATTAATAATTGAAACCTCGTAGTATGTGTGCGGAAGCAAACTGAGTCTAAATTTGCAGTAGTAATCTCAAAACTCCGTCAAAGGGTGCCCGAAGTGTATTCGGGTCAAAATCAGTAATCAATTCTCAATAACCCTTCTAAAGGGTGCTCGGAGCGTATCTAGGTTTAATACATAGTAAAAAACATATCTAGCACACCCGTACAACCGAGTCTAGTATTAGTGTGAAAACTGGTGATAAAATCATCATAATATCTTCTTTACCCCAAGAGGTTTCATTAAAATTAGTCCCAAAACTCCTTTAATAATTATTTTACCGGAAATGGGTCCTCAGGGCCATGCAAAGTTTAGAAAAACCATTTATAGTAGGCCCGAAGCCAAATCAATAGTAAAACATGCAGAAAAATCTTTTGCATTAATGATATGATCGCAATAAATAGATTATCCCAATGGCTCACAAGAACCCTATTGGCCCTGCGCAGGCCCAATCAGCTCTACAACACAAATATCCAGCCTAAAGTAATATCATGATGTCCAGGACTCGCAGATATTTCTAAATATCCCACCGTCTCTGGTCTATAGGCGTATACAAAGTCCACACGGGGTCACAAGGGTAATATTATAGCAATACAATGAATACTACAAACAATGCATGAAACAAACGGACATAAGAGGAGGACAAGGTCTGGGGTACCAACCTAGAAAACCAACCCAAGGATGCTAATTAATGCAGTTATAGCCTATATACATAAAGTTTAGTTAGGGAAATCCATAACCTACATGTCGTTCGATGACTAGTTGAGGGAACAACGTCGTCCAAGCTCGAACTGCTCTGAGAAGCTCCAATTTGTGAAGACACTATCAACAAAAAAATCTACCCGTTAAAATAAGACCAACGATACGCATATTGCTATAATTATAGATGGGTCAAAATTTGAGTCAAAAGAGGGCCCGTGAGGCCTACAATCCAAAATTAAAAATGAAAAGAAGCACAATGATCAAAACAATTCCAAGAGTGTGTTCTCCAAAAATGAGCAGATTTAGCCAACAAACAGGGGCTCAAAACAACCCGCACAACTAAAGAATTAAGGAGGGAATTTAAGAACAAAAACCGGGAATAAATGGAGAATTCGCTTACCACAAGAGGAGGAAACAAAGTCTAGCGAGTGAATTCCTTGAAGTCACATGCATAAAGACCCCAAATGAGTAACTACAACAAGAACTTTCCCCAAGCTTTGAGAATAACCAACCAATGGAGGAAACCGGAAATTATAGATAGAATTTACCTGGTTTGGAGGCCAACAATAAATCAAGAATTAACAAAATATTATCCTCCAAGTAGTTGGGTTGATCAAGGTGTGTAAATGGTGTTTTTGGGGAGTTAAAACCATGGATTAACGAGGTAAGAAGTTGGGAAAATGAAGGAGAGAAGAGGTCTGCCAGCCCCTTTAAAAGCTGCCCTACATAGGTGCTACAATGGCCAGGCTTGGCGTTGGCGCCGAGGAGGATGACATAGGGCAGGGGCGCTGGCATGCTGAGTCCAAAGTCCAACAAGCTAAGAAGTTAATTAGACAGAAGTCCCAACCAAAGGTACAACTAGACCAAAGTCCATGCTCCAGAGCTAACAGAATTGTCAGAATTTAATTCCGATCTTGATAGCTAAGAATGTTGACTGAAGTCAACAATTTCCAAAGTTAAGGCTCTAAAGTAGGGAAATGACCATAAAGACCAAACAGACGTCCCGGGCACCGAACTACCATGCCAAACAAGCCATAAATGACTTGGGGTCGCTACAGGCAAGCTCTAACAGTACAAAGAAGGCAAAATTGTAAAAATGTCCAGAAGGGTCATTACATCATCCACTACTAAAAAGGACTTTCATCCTCGAAAGCCAAGAAAGAAGAAAACAAAAGAGACTCAAGAACTGAGGATACAAAGCCTGCACTACTCTCTCAGACAACTCGAGCAGCCTATTCGACAGGACGACACCTAATAGAACAAATCCATAGAAATGCAACCAAGCCTTAACTCCTTACTAGCCAAGCTAGATTCCAACCTTTAACTCCAAAACTCTAAAGATCTACCAACCAAACTAAACCTCAAGAATATCTACCGGAAAGCATCGTTAAAATATCGAAACCAAAGAACCAAGGTGATCAACACACAGAACTCGAATCCTCGATTACCACAACTAAGCTCACCCAGAAAGTCACCAACCAAAACTCTAACTCATGAACCCACTGATCCGCAAAACCTTTTATTTTGACCTGAATCCTTTTGTCTCACAAACATGAAGCATCAAATAAGCAGAACACTCGATCCACCCCCGTAACATCAACTAACCCACGAGAGATCCATAGTTCCTACTTATACATAGCCTCGAACGGAGCTATCTTTATACTCAAATTCTATCCAGCCAAGACATAGTTTACTAGCTTTTGACATCTGATATACTAACCCGATGCACATTTTCGAAAACCGTAACACTTTGCTCTGACAGACTATCAACCAACGGACATATACCTTTGCTAAGATTAATCCCGATACCTGAACCCAATTGAATCAACCATTGAATCTCAACTGAAACTTGCACATCAGGGTTGGGGGGAAGAAATGTATGAATACCCTGTGTTGAAGGAGAATCTCAAAACTATAGAATGAAGACAACCTCGCAAACTCTCAAAAAACCCTGCAAAGAGTGTGGTAAGCCTACTACGAAGTCCGTAGCAAACAACTAAGCTCCAAACTTTCAAAAATATTATTGCTGCTCCAAACACTCAAAAACTAGTTCGGATTTAGGATCACCTTACTAGCCTTACTCCTTAAAAAAGTCTGCCAAGTAGAAAATATCAAGTCAAACACCCTGTAGGCAAAGGAAAGGATGTATGAAGCCGTCACCATCAACATAGTGGAAATTTGCATAAATCTTCATCTCACCCCTTTGGCTCAAGACCACCTGGTCTACCGTACCAGTACACACACCACTAACTCCGAAAGCATTTTAACATACCACAACTCTTGGCACACTGGCCGAGCCTAACCAATGATAGAACCCCATATAATAGACAACCCCTCGAAGAACCACTCCAATCAATACTTTAACTCTTGCAACACCAAAGGCGACCATTAATCTCAAAATACCATCGAAATCCAAAATAGCCCCGCTAGTCTCAACCCGCACAACTTGATCACATACAACATACACCCGCTGATCCTCAAAATGATACCGCTGAATATGTGGATCCAAGGTAGAGTAGACCTCATACTGACAAGAACACCGCTGGGATCTGGCAGGTCCAGCCTAATCAAATGGTTATCCAAGCACTAGATATCCAAGGCCAACAACCACTCCAAACTGATATAGAAAATCTAAGTTGTCCGTAATCACTACTTTTCAGTCCAAAGATGCTGCAACCCAAGAGAACCTTCCATGAACCATCTGATATAGCCTACACTAGCCCATGATTCAGAAACCAAACTCTAATTGCTAATCAATGCCTCTTTCAAACCTATGAGTAGACCCATACACTGCCAATGAACACTTATAGGAATTGGAGCCAACTAAGCTTTGAATATACAATTTTCCTAATCCATAGATGCTACTGAGACTTGGTTCCTCCAAAGAGTATAACAAGGAAACCAAAGTCAATGCAACAAGCTCCCTAATGTAGTACTGGAAAAGGCCACTACCCCGATCTCTTACTAGAAGGAAATCTGACCTCAAATCCATTAAAGGAAAAGCCACTGCAATCTCTAGTCGGTCAAATCACGTAACCACACACAAACCCAAGAGAAACCTCAGTAGTCATCTCAGTCAGCTACTAGTAACATCATGCCCATAGAAGGAGTAATCTCAATCAGTTGCTAGGAACTCATACACATAAACAAGGAGTCATCACCCTCATTTGCAAACCAAGCTAAACCCTTTTCAAGGATACACTAAACCTGACAAAATCTTTCTCAAAAAGACCCTGCAAATGTTCCCTTAGCTCCCACAACTCCTATTGGAAACACTTGATATGATGGAACAAGAGTAGGCTGAATGCCCAACTCAACCAAAATACTATGATCAACACTCAGCCGCAATGCCATAGTCAAAACTCAATCATATCAACTGGAACTGGGAAGAACAATGAAAATAACTCAACCAGACTGGAAACAGAAGGAAACCATGGGAGCAACCAATTCACAAGCCAACTTCCTAAACCAAACAATTAGAGAAGGTTTATTCTAAATTTATGAGAAAGCAAAACCATCTTATGCACACTATCATAAGCACACCATTCTCTTTAAGACAAAACCTCAATCTCCGGCAATTAACCATAGGTATCAAGCCAAACCAACAAAAGGACTTCTAGCAAATGCTGGAGAATGGCCTAGGCAACAACCACCCAAAACTGCTAGGAATCGAATAACTTAAAAAAAGCAACTATAGAACCACAGGGAAAACCCAAAAATGAGGCTAACATGACCTACCCATTAGTCACAACCCCGAATAGTCACTTCTCAAGGACAAAACACCCTATCCACTACTAAAAGAATCACCCTATCAAGAAATCACACACATAAGCATAAATAATAAAATTCAATAATAATACTATCAAATAAGAAATAGGAAAGCACATAAACAAATACACAAAAAAAGGAGATTTGCAAAGCAACAACGCCAACACTAGCTAATGGTAACAAAGCCATACCTGGAGCAATGATATCGGGGACCTCCACCTCTAGCCTAGCAAGAGGGGCATCGGGCTGATATCGTCTCTCACTGGACTGAGTAGTCAATATTGAAGGCTCAACCATCCCTCATCGGGGAAAATCTCTAAAATAATGATCAATTACCCCATGACTAAAGAAACCTAAAGAAGACTTGCTCTGAAGCCCTATGCCTGTTCACTTTTGGCAAATACCTAAACCACCTGGCTGCAAGCCACCTCTAACCATCTGGGTACCACCCCTACAACCCTGGACAACACCTCTCACTGATTAGGGAACACCCCTACTACCCTACACACTGCCTTTAGACGGTGGCACTGGAACTCTAGGAAATAACACCTGCTAACCCTGCTGATTAGAAGGCATGATCATGGGGAAATCCCTAGAAAAGTGCCCATGCTCACCACCCTGAAAACAAACCTTACCAGAAGAAGTCTGTTGAGAAGATCTAGCTGACTCTGATCGACCACCATAACATAAATGCTTTGAATGCAACCTTAAAAGAACCTAACCTATACCATGTCTACTCCGCTCGACAGGCTCTGTACCACCACCCTCTGAAACCTGAGAAGAAACAAAAACTAGCCTTCTAGATAGGAAATAATAGAACCGATCCCTAGAAGATAATCCCCTACCTCGAGTCTGAGAACCTCGAAAACTATCCTGACAATGGTGCCTATTAGCACTACCTCCATAAGCCTAACAACATAAACCCTCTGATAAGTCGGTAACCTACCAACTTATTTAGCCTATATCCATGAATTATTGCTATGTTTTAAATAGCTTTAGAGGTTCTTATAGCCTTTATTGATGTATATGCAGGTAATTTTGATTAAAGATGAAAAATAAAAAAATGAACCCAAAAGGAGCTCAAAAAGAGTCAAGTGTGAAAGGAGTATAAAAGATAGAGATTCTAGCCTGAGATGCGGTTCCCGTGCGACACGCACAAGTCAAGGTATAAACCATACCTCCTCCGCATGAAGCTACAAAATCCACTAAAGATTCTACTAAGGGTGTGGTCACTGTGCGAAGCACACATCCCAAGGACAGAATTGCACCTCCATCGCATGAAGCCTCCAAGATGTGCTGAAGTCACTGGTCCAACTGAAGACAGTTTGCCACATGCACATCACAATGTGCGAACCGCACATCCCATCTCACACTGCTCGAAGGTCAATTTTGTCTTAAATTTTAGTGATGTTTTGGGAAACTATAGAAGGCCAATTTAGGATCATTTGTAAATAGAATATTTCAGAACTGAAATATTATATAAAGTTTTTTACCTTGAGAACAAGTTTTCCTCTCCAAAGAGAAGAGGGTTTGAATCCATTCTCTTGGCTAACCATTTGTGTACTCAATTTGAGCTTAGAACTTGAAATTCAGCTTCAATGAAGAGGATTTTAACTTACCCATTTGGTATATATCTCTCCATTGATATGAGTGGTTAATTTCATTTGTCTAGGGATGTGTTGATAATGGGTTCTTGACAAATGGATGTGGGTGTTGCTAATTCTGGCTTATAATTGCGTATTTTATATGGGTCTAGCAGTTTCACCAAGTTTTAATCCTAAAATTGGTGGTTGCAAACATTAATTTTCATTACTTGACTATATTGTTGCTCGAGAAAGAATATCATGGTTTCAGATGTGAGAATACTAGTAGGAACTTGGGACTCAATTCAGATTTGAGGCTAGAAATAGGTCATATCGATAGAATCACCCATTTAAGAGTCTAAGCTAGAGATAGTGTGACCTCCCCAAGCTTGATCTTGGTTGTTTATTTGATTTAACCGATAGTGCTCTAACCGAGTTTATTGGATATATGGTTGTTAATCAAGAGATAAACAACCATACTCATGACCAAGGTTATCTATGTCAATAAGAAAGAATATGCGTGAAAAGGAAAGCACCCTATCCCATATTAAAGCTCCATTGGATATGCATCCCTAGTCGCCTACTCAATTTGGTACACCTGCTTTCGTTTATTTGCTTTGATTTGAATTGTGATTGTAGTGACAACATCCCAATTCCCCCAACCTTTTATTTTCATGTTTAAGCACTTACTCTCTTTTTGAACTCATTTTGATACAATATTCATTTAGCTATCTCCATGTCCCTTGGGTATGACCCCGACACCCATTGGAAATTATAAATTTTATTTTTCTGCACAATCGTCATGACCTCCAACTTTGGGGAGCATGATTTGAGCATTCATCAAAAATGGTGTTATTGCCGGGGACTTGATTTGATAGTTATTTTTGATTGTAGTTTTGAAATCACCTTGTATAGTGCTTGTTCTTTTCTTTTGTTTGTTCTATTTGATTTGAACAGGTTGCATCTAGGAATCCCAAATACTTCTCACATGACCCATATGCATTTGTTAAGGTGAATATAGTAGACCATAGGTTGTTGATATGGGGAATCGAGGGGGAAATATGTGCTATATCTGCTAAAGAAATTGATGAATGGAGGAATAATAATGTGCGAAGAGATAAAGAACTATCAATCGCTAAAACACTCCTTGAATTCAAATCCATGAGTGTGATGAATAATACAGTTAAGATGGTTAACACCATAGATGTTGTTTGGGCTATGGGATTAGTAGAAGAAGTGGAATGTTCTAGTGAATATAGTAAGGAAACATTGGCTTCAAATTATGAGATGGGTTCCCATGAAGGTCTCCAAAAAGCAAGCCCAAGTCTGGGGAGACAAGATCATGGAAATCAAGGTTGGAATGTGCATAATGATGGTTCTAGAGTTGAGATTATGCTTGCGAGAGTGCTAAAAAAGGTAGAGTCCACTAGCAAAGGTGTCAGGAGTTTGAGGTACGGTGTTGGAAGTCTAGCTCAAACCGTGCATTCACACTCCACCGCTATCAAATGACTTGAAGAAAGAATATTTTGGCTCACCTCCTAATTCGAATCTAAGCAATTAAAGAAAGATGATGGAATAGATTGTGAGAGGGAAGGTGATCGGAATAATCACCAGAGCTCTAATCCTTATGTATCTCAACCTAAGTCTGATTCCCATACATATCAGCCCACTGTGAGCCACCTCATACATTCAAAAATCAAATATATGTTGTCTCTAATTTTGAAAAAGGTCGAGTCAATCGGTAGTGGGTTGAAGGATCTAAAGAGCAAAGTGTCAACTCTTCATCAAATAGTAAGCTCACACTCAGCTTCTATTAAGCATCTTGAGGTAAAAATGAATCACTTATCTTCACAAATGAATCCTCGGATTAAGGGGACACTTCCAAGTGACACTATAATGAACCCGAAGAGCGATGGCCATATTATGGAAATTGTCACTAGGAGTGGACAAATGTTTAGTGGGGTGAAGAAGCCATCTGATGAGGTTGTTGAAAATCCAAATGATAAGTGGAAGAGGATATTTTTCTTTATAATGAAGTGGATGAAAATCCGATGGTTGGGGTGAAGCCTAGTGCACCAAATAGGAGTTCTAATGATGGTCACATGAATGAAGAGAAGGATGAGGCTGATTCTCCTTCTCAAGTTGCTATTAATATTGAGGAGGAGGTTCCTAGTATACCAAATGTCCCACATCCTATGCCGAAAGTACCCCCTCCTTATCCTCAAAGATTGACCAAAAAGAAAGAGGAGAATAAATTCAAGATATTTGTGGACATGTTTAACAAGTACTCCATTAACATTCCTTTGGTCGATGCATTACTGTAAATGCCCGGGTATGCAAAGTTCATGAAGGAACTTCTCAAGAAAAAGTGAGTCAAGAAGTATTTGTGCCTACTGGAAGAGGTCGCATTCTTAGGAGCAATTTACCTTGGTGAACCTTGAATAGGAGGTACCATCATCGAGCCGTGACGTTAAATCAAGTGCTTCTTGGGAGGCAACCCAAGCATGCACCTTTGCTTTTTGCATTTTTGCTTTTCATTATTATTTTGTGTGTTGTTTTTGTTGGCTTTGTAGTTAGGAACCAAGATAAGGGTTTTGGAGCAAATATCAAGAGGTATGCCGCACTATGCGATCGCATGACACACTATGTGCATCGCACACTGGTTTCGCACCACCAACCAGAACACTAGCAATTCTATCAAAAAAATCAGCCCTCTATGCGATGGTTGGGGTGATAGCACATCATGATATGCATTTTGCATGTCCTTCACACAGTAGCAGCCAGAACACTGGCACCAAAATACCATATGGTCATGCGCCTACTGATGGGGTTCGCCCCATAGCATGTGCATTTCGCCCAAGGTTCCAGGGAGTACCTTCTTCCTTGAACACTCTAATTTCATTGAGGACAATGGCCCATTTTGGTTTGGTGGTGCTTTAATCTTGGTAATCACCTCATTAATAGTGGTTTATCAATAAACTCTGAGGATTTTCTTAATACCGTAGTTCTTTCCCAAGGAGCAAAGTTTTCTTTATCTTTCTTTTTCCTTTGTTTTTGTGTCGAACAGGGTTGGTGTTTCCCTATGATTCATTGAGGTGTGACTTTCTTAAGGGAAAATGCCATGTTTTAGTTTAAAATTGAGTCAGTAGTTGCTTGTCTCTAAATGGACCTACCAAAAATTTTCTCTTGGCAAATTTTTTTTGAAAACAAAAGGAAGAAGGGAAATGAATTTTTGGGGAAAAACATTCTCTTATCATGACTTGCACACTCTTGCTTTGGCTTGATTGACTAACAATCAAGTGTGTAATGAAATAGGAATAGCTTGTCAAAAGTCATTTATCCCAATTGATTTTGAGAATAATGAAAGAGTCTTGTGGCATTAGGCCTTGTGTGGTAAGGCTTTACCTTGATTCTCGTGCATGTGTGTCATCTAGAACTTGCCTCGAATGTGATTCAAGGCAAAATTCTAGGTGTGACCGAGCTTGGAAGATGACCTTAGGCCCTTTTTGATAGCCACTTCACCCAAATGACTTCCCATGACATCAATCCTAGTGAACCCCTTTGAGCTTGTGATCGTTCTTTGGCACCTGGTTAACACCTTGGCCTTTCTGGAATCTCTCTTTTGGCACCCGTCCACCCTAATTGCTTAAAAATGAAATGTAGGCTAAAAGCCTAAGTTTGGGGGGGAGGGGAATGAAGGATAACATAGGTAAATGCCTAAGGTTGGGGGTGTATGTGATTAAATGAGGAGAAGAAAAGAAGTGCTTTCAAAGTGCAAGTTAGCACCTTAGGTTTGAATTGAAAATTTGCTCCAAAAGTTCAATTTAATAAGCAAAATGAAAATAAAAAATAGGTGCTACCAAACAAAGGCGATACAAGGATTTGAATTATCATGAGTTAAAAGGAGAAACCTTGGGTTGTGTTAGGGAGAAATAAGGTGAAGCCGAAATTGAAAAATTTGAGCGGTGTTCGAAATGAGAACAAAGAGCATTAGGGAGGTGTAGTCACCTGACCAAATTAAAATCCTCACCTTAGGTCTAGCCAACATCATAATCCGCAAGTCTTTGGTGATTCCGAGCATGGCTACCCTACATTAGTGGCGATATACATGATGGGAAAGCCTATCATTCGATGCATATGCACTTGAACTTCCTTGAGAGAGTGAAAGTCTTTTTGGTTCTCTTATAATCCCCATTGTTTATGAATTGAATGATTAGTGAATAGGATTCTCTCTTGTGGCGAGTGGCATCATGCAATCGAATTGAAACACGAAGTTTCTATTTCAATTGAGGGGAATGAATGAGACAAGTTATGTGGCAAATCTCGAGGCAAACCTTGACGGTCTATGCCAATGACTTGAGAAGCTTAAATGTCTTGTTTTGAATGACTAAATTCCATTGATTTAGAATGAGAAATGAGGTCTTTTTGGAAAAAAATTTGAAATGGCCAAATGCCTTGAGTTTGTGGTTCTTCAAATTGAGATGAGCATCATAGTTGAGTCTTTTGTTTGAGTCTTTTGTTTATTCTTTTTCTTATTTTTTCTAGTTTAGAATATTCTTTTGTGCCTTGATTGAGCCTAGAGCATAATTCATTCCTTGCCTTATGAGTATCTTGCTTGAGGACAAGCAACAGTTCAAGTTTGGGGGTTTGATAAGTCGGTAACCTACCAAATTATTTAGCCTATAATCCATGAATTATTGCTATGTTTTGAATAGATTTGGAGGTTGTTATGGGCTTTATTGATGTCTATGCAGGTACTTTTGATTAATGATGAAAAACAAGGAAATAAACCCAAAAGGAGCTCAAAAGGAGTCAAGTGTGAAAGGAGTTGAAAAGATAGAGATTCTGGCCTGAGATGCAGTGCCCGTGCGACACGCACAAGTCAAGGTGCGAAGCACACCTCCTCTTCATGAAGCTACAAAAGCCACTAAAGAATATGCTAAGGGGTGCGATCGCTATGTGATGTGCACATCCCAAGGTGTGAATCGCACCTCTGTCATAGGAAGCCTCCATGATGCGCTAAAGTCACAGGTCCAACTGAATATAGTGTGCGACATGCACATCACGATGTGCGAACCGCATATTGCGTCGCACACCGCCTGAAGTGCAATTTTGTATAAAATTTTAGTGACATTTTGGGAAATTATAAAAGGCCAATTTAGGCTCATTTGTAAATAGAATGATTCAGACCTGAATATTTTAGAAAGCTTTTTACCTTGAGAACAAGTTTTCCTCTCTAAAGAGAAGAGGTTTTGAATCCATTCTCTTGGCTAACCATTTGTGTACTCAAATTGAGCTTAGAACTTGAAATTCAGCTCCAATGAAGAGGATTTTGACTTACCCATTTGGTAGATCTCTCTCCTTTGCTATGAGTGGCTAGTTTCTCTTGTCTAGGAGTGTGTTTATGATGGGTGCTTGACAAATGGGTGTGGGTGTTGTTATTTCATCTTTATAATTTCTTATTTGACATGGGTCTATTAGTTTCACCAAGTTTTAATCTTAAAATTGGTGGTTGCAAACATTAATTTTCATTACTTGACTATGTGATTGGTTGAAAGAGGATTTCATGGTTTCAGATGTGAGATTACTAGTGGGAACTTGGGACTCCATTTAGATTTGAGGCTAGAAATAGCTCATATCGATGGAATCACCCATTTAACGGTCTAAGCTAGAGATAGTGTGACCTCCCCAAGCTTGATCTTGGTTGTTTATTTGATTCAACCGATAGTGATCTAACCGAGATTATTGGATATATGGTTGTTGATCGAGAGATAAACAACTACACTCATGACCAAGGCTATCTATGTCAATAAGCAAGAATAAGCGTGAAAAGTAAAGCACCCTATCCCACATTAAAGCCCCATTGGATACGCATCCCTAGTCGCCTACTCAATTTGGTACACCTGCTTTCATTTTTTTGCTTTGATTTGAATTGTGATTGTAGTGACAACATCCTAATTTCCCCAACCTTTTATTTTCATATTTAAGAACTTACTTTCTTTTTGAACTCACTTCGATACAATCTTCATTTAGATAGCTCCAAGTCCCTTGGGTACGACCCGACACCCGTTGGGAATTATAAATTTTGTTTTGTTGCACGATCGCCGTGATCTCAAACTTTGGGGAGCATGATTTGAGCGTTCATCACCCTCTGTAGCCCAAGCATGATCAACTACCTGAAGGAAGGTATTCCCAACTGTAACCAAGTGCTCGATCTCCAAACGGAGTGGTGAAATCAAACCTACAATGAAACTCTGAACCCTCCCAAACTCTGTAGAAACAATTCTAGCAGTACACCTAACCATCTCATGAAACCTCGCCTCATACTTCAATACTAACATACAACCCTGTTGAAGAACTGGGATCTCAAGTTTAACCGATGCACCACTCGAAGAACCGAGTACTTCCAGTATCTGAGGTACTGAAACACCTACCAGAGGACTCAGAGTCCTAGCCACAATGTCCTAAAGAACTGGGGTAGCATGAAACCCTACCGGAGGCTGGGCTGGCCCCACACCCCTATTTAATGCGATATGCTCCCACTCTAAAGTCCTGGTGCTGACGGAAGCACTGAAGCAACAGGCACAAAATCCTCAACACGACCCATTGTCGTACTCATCTTATGCATCTGAGAAGGACTAAAACAACCAAAGCTTAGAAGTCAATTGATCCAGGAATGCACGATAAGGAGCCAAGAATATGGAACTTTTCCTAATAATACCTGATAGCCTCCCACAAATAGGATACTGACGTCATCATACTGATCCATGAGACTCTACGTAGACACTTTCTTCTGTACCATGACACCGGTGAACCTAGAGCTCTAATACGAAGATATCATGACCTATTTCTCAGGTCATGATGGAACCTACAACCCCCTAGTAGACAAACCAATTTCCATAGCCCAGAAAGTTTAGTACTGGGCTACCACCTAACCAATACACACAATATAAGGAGAAATAAGTGGAAGTATATATAAGACAAAACAATGCGGAATCAACAACCTTAATATATATATAAGGGAACTACACCAACCCTAAGACTTGGTATTGATAGTACATGAGCTTTTAATAGAATACAAGTGTTATAAGTAACAAAACAGAATATACAACTATCTCTGAAATAAATAAAGAGTAACAATGCCAAAAGATGAGATGTGGTCAAGCCCTGGTCGTCAGACGCTCAGCCTAGTCTTGAATATCCAAAGGTGCACGAGTCTCTATGCGATCAACAATGAAAGCTCACACTAATATCTGCACCAGAAAGATACAGAAGTGTAGTATGAGCACCAATTGCTAAGCAACGTGTACACAGTAGGCATCATTGGCTGAATGAGCGCATATAAGATATAAAAACAATAATATAGCAGATAGAAAGGAAGCAGTCACAAAAGCAATAGAGAAAGCACATGGAAACTAGCACGGATAGAAGTCAACAAGAATTACAAACATGCTATGCTAGCCACAAAAGATATATATAACACAGAACACATGTGAAGGAAAGAAGAATGCACATGGAGTTCTTGCAACAACAATATATATATATATATATATATATATATATATAAAGAGAAAGTTGAGAAAATGACGGTATACCAGTAACCTCAAGTAGAAAAGGGAATGAAAGAAAGCATGGAAACATAATCAAGCCAGAAACAATATAACTAATGAAAACATGCTTAAACACCAATTCAAAATTAGAAAATCAGATATCAATCTTACAATTTCAACCCTAGGATGGAATAAACTAAGCCATAAGAACCAAAACCACTAATCAGCACCATGAAAGAGGGTAGGATCTGCTAACCCATAAATACTCAGAAGGCCACATAAATAGTTCCTCAACAGTAAAAGAACAACTAGGCTATCAATAATCAAAAGATCCAATAATTGGATGCTCAACAAGCTAGAATCCACTAAATCACCAAGTACCAAAGTCCATAACAAGATCTATAATTTGATAGGAGAAATATAACCTACCTACAGTCCCAACAGCCACCCATACAACCGAGGAACATAATCAAGTGAAAACAAATCCTATGACATCACATACTACTACAGCGTACACTGAGCAAAAAACAAAAAAGGGTGGAATCCAAATGAAATATGCATAATGATGTGATATGATGGAACCAGGTGTAATAGTAACCCGTACGTTACCCCCTCTAGCACCTAAAAGGCCAAATAAAGGCAGGATCTATGGAAGGGATTCCCTCGAGTACCTCAACTCCACCGTACACCCCTCCTCCTGCACTCGCAACACGTAGCCCCTGACCAAAATTACAAGGTCCATAGAGGTCTACTCGTATACCACATACTAAATCTGTGAAATCTCAAAGTATAACCGTCGGAGTATATCTGAATCTAGATCAATAATCAGAACCTCGTAGTACATGCCTAAAATCAAACTGGTCTAAATCAGTAGTATTAATCTCAAAACTCCATCAAAGGGTGCCCGAAGTTTATTTGGGTCTAAATCAGTAATAAAGTCTCAATAACCCTTATAAAGGTTGCCCAAAGCGTATCTAGGTCTAAATACGTAGTAAAAACATGTCTAGCACTCCATCACAGCTGAGTCTAGTATCAGTGTGAAAACTAATGATAAAATCAATGGAATATCCTCTTTACTCCAAGAGGTTTCATAAAAATTGGTTTCCTAACCCCTTTCATAAATATTTTACCGGAAATGAGCCCTCGGGGATATGCAAAGTGTAGAAAAACTATTTATAGTAGGCCCGAAGCCAAATCAGTAGAAAAATATGTAGAAAAATCCTTTGTATGAATGATATGCTCACAAAAAATAGATTATACCAACAACTCACAACAACCCTATCGGCCCTTCACAGGCACAATAAGCTCTACAACACAGATATCCAGCCTAAAGTAAATAATGATGTCCGAAACTCGCGGAAATTCCAAAATATCCACCTTCTATGGTCCAGAGGCGTATACAAAGGCCACAAGGGGCCACAAGGGTAATATTATAGCAATACAATGAATACTACAAATAATGCATGAAATAAACAGAAAGAAGAGGCAGACAAGGTCTGGGGTACCGACCTAGAAAACCAACCCAAGGATGCTAATTAATGCAGTTATAACCTATATACGCAGAGTCAAGGTAGGGAAAGCCATAACCTACCTATCATCCGTGATTAGCTTCGGGAATGGCGTCATCCAAGATTGAACTGCTCTGAGAAGTTAAAATTTGTAAAGACACTATCAACCCAAATTTTGAGTCAAAAGTGGGCCCGCAGGATGCACAACCCAAAATAAGAAATGGAAAGAAGCATGATGATCACAACAATCCAAAGAGTATGTGCTCCAAAAATGATCAGATTTAGACAACAAACAATGACTCAAAACAGCCCACACAATTAAAGAATTAAGGAGGGAATTTATGAATGACAACCGGGAATAAATGGAGAATTTGCTTACCACAAGGGGAGGAAACCAAGTCTACGGATTGAATTCCTTGAAGTCACGAGCATGCAGACCCTAAATGAGTAACTACAACAAGAATTTTCCCCATGATTTGAGAAGAACCAACCAATGGAGGAAACTGGAAATTAAAGAGAGAATTTACTCGGTTTGGAGGCCAACAACCGATCAAGAATCAACAAAATATTATCCTCTAAGTAGTTGGGTTGATCAAGGTGTGAAAATGGTGTTTTTAGGGAGTTAAAACAATGGAAGAACGAGGTGGGGAGTTGGGGAAATGAAGCCGAGAAGAGGCCTGCCAGCCTCTTAAAAAGCTGCCTTGCCTAGGCACTACAACAGCTTGGCCAGGTGCACTTGCTGTGGCACTGAAGCACTGGTACAGCACAGGCGCGCTGGCGCCGAGAAAAATGGCACAACATAGGAGAGCTGGCATGTTGCGGTGGGCGAGAATGCGGGGGAACTGGCCTATGTGTAGGCACATTCGTAGGTGCATCCCAAACGATGCCCTTGTGCCACAACAGAGGCCAACAACAACAACACAAGACAAGGCAATATTATTAAGCAATGGGGCCCCGGAAACACATTCAGGGTCCCGCAAACACAAATGAGCTGAGCTATTCAACTAAAAAAGGTGTTCCAGATATAAAACTATTGATGAAAATCTCATTGAAGGTCGATTTAAAAAAAATTAGGGCCCGCGCCCAAAATCAACCTTTAAGCCAACTATTCCAAAATGGAATATAAGGGTCGAAATCAAGTTCAGAATCCTCAGGACCCAACCAATGGTCCCTCTAGACTAAACTTTACATTTCAAAACTAAACATGTGTAATTTCCATTCGAGGCCATCTTCTCCAAATGTTGACCAAAGTCAATGAAACAAGCCTTACTAGTTTGATAAAACACAGAATGAGAGAGAATTCCAAGTTTTAAAACTCTCAGATCCCAACCAAAGGTCCAACAAGACCAAATTCCATGCTCTGGAGCTAATGGAACTGTCAAAATTTGATTTCGAGCACAATAGACAATAATGTCAATCGAAGTCAACGATTTTCAAAGTTAAGGCTCTAAAGTAGGGAAATAACCATAAAGAACAAACAGACAGCCCGGGAACTGAACTATTTGTCCCAGCAAGACATAAATGACTTGGATCCACTACAAGTAAGCTCTAACAATACAACGAAGGCAAAAAGGTGAGAATAACCGAAAGGGTCATTACACTATGTCATAGCGGGTTCTCGGGAATACTTCAATTAAGGAAAGTGGGATGAATAGGAAGGGATTAAAGTCCTTTATAATAATAAATGAATTCCCTAAGATGCGCTCACATTTGAGGAAGGGGGTCCAGAGTTGGAGTAAATTATTATATGTGTTTAGAGGGTAAATAATGAATTAGTCTTCTGAAAAGATTTCCATATTGAGGGTTATGAACCCATTTGTTGGGTAGGTGATGGTTATTGTTTTCCAAATGAAATGTGTGTGGATGTAACTTAATCTTAGTAATGTATGTGCCTTGTATGCTTAGGGAATGAAATTATCAATGCCTAAGTGTCCGGGTGTCAATCATGTGAAATGAACTTGGTTTTGTTGCTTGTTGATTTTACAAGTGTGATATTGTTCATTTATTTTATTGATTGTTATACTTTGTATGACATTTGGTTGGCTCGAGTACCACGCCTGGCATGGGATACATATTGGTTGGCTTGGGTACCATGCCTGGTACATGATACTTATTAGTTGGCTTGAGTACCACGCCTGGTAGTGGATACTTATCAGTTGGCTCGGGTACCACGCCTACATGTTCTATAATAGTTGGCTCGGGCACCACGCCTAGTATGAGTTTACTTATTATTCAATACATATTGATTCCTTGAGTGAACTGGGTTTATCTGCGATTAATGTTCTTTACATGTTAGGTTCTTGAGAGGGTCGATATTTATTATTATTTGACATATATATTGGTCCTTGAGGGCCGGGTTAGTGTGCTTAAGTTATAAGGTGGTTTCCTCTGTAAACTGGGGTCGTATGTTAAATGTCATAACTGATGTCCTAGGGATCCTTAGGAGGTCTGGGTGGTTTGCAAGTTGTGAAATAATTATATATGGTCTGGTTACTTGCATAGTGGGATATGACTTATAAGGTTGTCGAGTCTGGTTTTTTACTGGGGGTATTATTGATACTCATATGGACTTTGTTGTATCATGTTTTCTGGTAGTATTCTATTAATGGCGTACACTTGAACTTCCCATTTTTAGCAAGAGTGACTGGACAGCTAGCGGTTATGTCTGGGATAGTTGAGCACTTGACTATAGACTTTGAGTCATATTTCTTAACGAGTCCAAGGTAGGTTAACTTGGAGGGACTAAGGTTCCTATTTGTGATACCATTAGGCCTAATAGTCCATGGTGTTGCTGCCCATAATCGGCCCTCGGAACTTAGTTCGTTAACGTAGGTAGGTAATGCACCTACTTGTCACCTAAGAGCTTAGATAAGTCGGGCAAGCACCTCACTTGTTTTATCTCATTTTGTAAACCCTCATCCTTATACTTTAACTTAACACTTATACACATTTGACCATTTCAAATTCTAGGCCAAAGTACCCCTTCACAATCTTGAGCTCAAGTACCTTTGTCGATATTAACTTAGTCATATAGGTTTTGAAAGGTACGGGGTGTCACATCCTTCCCCCCTTAGAATCATTCATCCCCAAATGAGGGTAATGCGTATAGAGCCCTACTCCTTTGGGATATCTAAAAATTTTGGCAGAGTTTCCTTTATAATTGGGACTATCCAAAAAACCTGAAACTCATCAAAAGTCCAGCACAATGTCTCACAAGGCGATACAATGATATACAATTAAATGCAATCCTGTGCATATGTTCAAACTTGATCATATTTTCACAGTAGGAAGAATATCAAGAACATAAGGACATGACTTACCTCTATACTATCTTCAGGTTGTAAATAACTGGGGATACTTTTTCCTCATTTCTTCCTCGGCTTCCCACGTTATTTCCTTGACATTATTATTTCTCCATAACACCCTTATTGAGCCTACTTCTTTGGTTCTGAGCTTCCTAACTTGACAATCTAGGATAGAAATTGCTACTTCCTTATAGGATAAGTCTTCAAAAAGTTGAACATCTTTGATAGGCATAATACGTGAAAGATCTCCTATGCACCTTGGTAGTATCGATACATGAAATACAGGATGGACTGTCTCCAATTCTGTGGGAAAATCTAGCTCATATGCCACTTTTACTACCCTCTAAATGATCCTGTATGGTCCAATATATCTTTGACTAAGCTTTCCCGTTTTACCAAATCGCATAACGCCTTTCATGGGCGAAACCTTTAGGAAAACCCAATCACTAATATTAAATTCCAAATCCCAAAGTCGCACATCTGCATATGATTTCTGCCTACTCTGGGATGTTAGTAATCTTTCTCAGATTAGCTTCACCTTCTCCATTGCCTGATTACCTAGGTCTGGCCCTAATAATCCTGTTTCTCCAATTTCAAACTATCCAATCGCTGATCTACACTTTCGTACGTATAAAGACTCATAAGGATCCATTTGAATGCTTGCATGGAAGCTATTATTATAAGCAAACTCAATTAGTGTAAAATGGTCATCCCAACCCTCTTTAAAATCTAGTACACAAGCTCATAGAATATCTTCGAGTGTTTGAATAGTGCATTCAGCTTGTCCATCTGTCTGTGGATGAAAAGTTGTGCTGAGACTTATTTGAGTACCTAAGCCTTTCTAGAAAGACCTCCAGAAATTTGCCATAAACTGAGAACCCCTATCTGAAATGATGGAAATTGGGACACCTTGAAGTCGAACTATTTCACTAATATACAACTTGGCATAATCTTCAGCAATATAAGTTGTCCTGACGGGAAAAAAGTGAGCTGAATTTGTAAGTCTATATACAATCACCCATATGGAATCATACTTCCGATAAGTATGGGGTAAGCCTGTAATAAAGTCCATGTCGATCACCTCCTATTTCCAGGAGGTATCACTATACTTTGAGTTAGACCTCCGTGTCTCTGGTGTTCAATTTTTACCTGTTGGCAATTTAGGCATTGGGCTACAAACTCTGCAATATTTCTCTTCATATTATTCCACCAATAAATCTATCGAAGATTATGATACATCTTCGTCGCTCCTGGATGGATTGAATAGCGGGAATAGTAGACTTCTGCCAAAATTTTCTCCCGAAGCTCCCCGACCTTAGGTACACATAGACGACCTTGATATCTCAAAACCCCATCTTCCTTAAGCTCTATTAGTGGTTGATTCTATTTTGGAATTTCCTCCCTCAATCTTACTAACTCTGGATCATCATATTGTCGTTCCTTTACCTCTGTTGTTAGTGAGGATTCCATTGTGCTTTGAATAACAACTCCCCCATTACCTTGGTCTAGTAGTCGAACCTGCAAATTAGCTAACTGATGTAGTTCCCTTGTCATCTCAATCTTTCTATTTTCTACGTGGCTCAAGCTTCCCATGGATTTGTGGCTAAGTTCATCGGCCACTACATTGGCCTTACCTGGATGGTACAAAATATCTACATCATAATCCTTTAGTAACTCTAGCCACTTCTTTGCCTTAGGTTTAAATCCTTCTGTTTGAATAGATACTGTAGACTTTTGTGGTCCGTAAACACATCTACATGGACTCCAAACAAGTAATGGCGCCAAATTTTCAAGGCAAATATAACTGCTGCCAATTCAAGATCGTGAGTAGGGTAATTTTGTTCGTGCTTTTTTAGCTGTCTCGAGGAATAGACAATAACTTTACCATGTTGCATTAAAATGCAGCCCAACCCAATGCTTGAAGCATCACAATAAACAACATAACCTTATGTGCCCTCTGGTAGAGTTAAGACAGGCGTTGAAGTAAGCCTGTCCTTCAACTCCTGAAAACTCTGCTCACATGCCTCTGACCACTGGAACTTGGCAGCTTTATGAGTCAACTTTGTCAATGGTGCAGAGATAGAAGAAAATCCTTCCACACACCTTCGTTAATAACATGCTAAGACCAAAAAACTATGGATCTATGTAGCATTTAAGGGTTTTGGCCAATTCTTTACAGCTTCAATTTTTTGGCCGTCAACTCTAATACCTTCGTCTGTAATTATATGGCCAAGAGAAGCCACTGAAGTCAACCAAAACTCATATTTGGAGAACTTTGCATATAATTTATGATTCTGAAGTGTTTGTAATACTGCACGTAGATGATCAGCATGTTCAGCTTCGGACCGTGAGTAAATCAGGATATCATCAATAAATACGATCACGAATACATCTAGAAATGGCTAGAAGACCTGATTAATTAGGTCCATAAAAGCTTCTGGGGCATTAGTAAGCCCAAAAGACATTACTAGAAACTCTAAGTGGCCATACCTGGTCCTAAAGGTTGTCTTCGGAATATCTACTCCTTTAACATGCAACTGGTGATACCCCGACCGCAAGTCAATCTTTGAAAAATATTTGGCGCCTTGCAACTGATCAAAAAGGTCATCAATCCTTGGAAGCGGATACTTATTCATGATTGTAACTTTGTTCAGCTGTCGGTAATCGATACACATTCTCAAGGAACCATCCTTCTTATGAACAAATAGAACTGGTGCGCCCCATGGCGATGTACTAGGCCTAATGAAAACTTTTTCGAGTAGATCCTTGAACTGTTCCTTTAACTCTCTTAATTCTGCAGGAGCCATCCTGTAAGGGGAATTGATATTGGCTAAGTATCTGGGAGTAGGTCAATGGCAATCTCAATTTGCCTTTCTGGAGGAATCCCTGGAAGCTCATCCGGGAATACATCTAGAAACTGACTCACCATGGGAACCGATTGAAGAGTCGCTGGTCCATCCTTTGTGCTTCTTACTCGGACTAAATGATAGATATAGCCTTTAGAAATCATTTTCTGGACCTTAAGGTAGGAAATAAACCTACCCCTTGGCGTGGCAGCATTACCTTTCCACTCCAGGATTGTCTCTTCCAAAAAATGGAATTTGACAACCTTAGTTCTACAATCAATATTAGCATAACATGCAGCTAACCAGTCCATACCCATAATGACATCGAAGTCAATCATATCTAATTCAATTAGATCAGGTGAAGTGAGACGATCATAAATCCACACTGCACAATCTCGAAAAACTCGTCTAGCTATAATATTTTCACCAACTGGCGTAGATACAATAAAGGGTCTAGGCAATGACTCAGGGCTTGCCCCAAATATATCAACAACGAGCGGGGTAACATATGAAAGAGTAGAGCCAGAATCTATAAGTGCATAAACAGCATGAGTAAAAATAGTCAATGTACCTGTAACAACATCAGGTGACGATTCCAAGTCCTGGTGACCGGCTAGAGCATAAGTGCGGTTCTGACCACCGCCTGAACTGGATGATCCTCCTCCTCTTCTACCTCTACCATGACCTGGTGTAGCCTGTGGGCCTGCCCTAGAGGGACGAATAGTAGATGAAGAAGATTCCATCGACCCTGTAGGCTGGGAAATCTCACCCCTACCTCTACTTGGACAGTCTCATATAAAGTGACAAGGATGCCCACACGAATAACAAGTATCTGAACACAGGCGACATATCCAAGGATGCTTCCTACCATACTGAACACAAGGTGGCAAAGGTGGCCTCATCTGACCTGAATGCCCCTGGCGAGAGGAACTTGATGCACCTGAACTGTGGCCTGGTCCCGGCTGAGAAAAACAATCATACCTTTGTCTTTGCAACTGATATGGGGCACCACTAGTAGGGTAGGGTGTCTTTGCAACTGATATGGGGCACCACTAGTAGGGTAGGGTGATCGCCTATTAAAATGTGTCCTAACATTACCTCGTGGCTCTCCATAGGACCCAATAGATCTAGCTCTCTTATTCTGATCCCTTTCTCGGCCTTGGTTATCTCCAATTTGTACTTCAAGATCCTCTGCAGTCTGAGCAATAGCATGTATCTTAGAAATGTTCATATCCTCTTGTGTGGCTGATATTGTTAATCCCTTAATCAATTCATTCTTAAGGCCATGCATATATCGATGAACTCTAGCTTGCATCGTACTCACAATATCGGGGGCGTACCTGGCTAATGAATTAAACCTGAGGTTGTACTGTCGAACACTTATATTGCCCTGCCTAAGGGCTAGAAATTGATCAAGTCTGGCCTCTCGAACCTCCTGTGGAAGATAGTGAGCTAGGAAGGCCTCTGAAAAATGCTCTCATTCAGTTGGGGGTGCATTTGATCCCCATGACTGATCCCAAGCCTCGAACAACAAAATGGCTACATCTCGTAACTCGAAAGATGTAAACTCCACTGCCTCCACTACTGTTGCATGCATGGCTTTAAGTACCCGATAAGTTTGATCAATAAACTCCTGAGGATCCTCACGTGGTTCAGAGCCTTTAAATATAGGAGGACTTAGGCTGATAAACTCTCGAGCCCTAGAACTTTCTGAGCCACCTGACCTAGCACTTGCCGATGCCCCTATTTGTTGATGTTGTGTGGCTACCATCTGGGTCAATGATCGAACAACACTCCTGATGTCCTGGTCCTCTACTTCAGGTGGAGGAGCTACAGGTGCTGGTTCATCTCTAGCTATCTCAGATGCCACTGGAGTAGGTGGGGTCGGGGGTGCTGGATCCCCTATAGTCTCATCAGGTACTGGATGAATTGGGATCTATGGTGTCGGTGATTCACTTTGAGCTTCCAATCTATCCATCTGGAAAGGCGGGGAATGACTAGTACCTTTCCTCGCATCCGTGCTGACTCATCGGCTAGTCATTTGTCTGGTCATATACATTTCTATAAACAAGGAATAGAAAAAACATGAATTAGACTTCAGATATCTTATGACCTCTCTTTATTGCACGATCTAGCAGATGAAAGAAGGATAACGATTCCTAAATGTCCCATAGCCTCATGATTATAGGTATGGTGCACAACACACCCATAAGCAAGATTCTACTAGACACGGCATGTAGACTCCCTCGGATTCGACGTTCTCTAATACCAAGTTTGTCATGCCCCAAACCATGGGAGACATGAACGACACCTGGAGCCCCAAAAGGCCAAGGGTGCCAAAATAGAGTGTATCTATATTGAACCTTATAGGGTTCTGAGACCGACAAGGTCTCTAAGAATAGAAATTTGAAACACTGAAAGATCAATAGTAGGTAAACAACTCAACGCCGACAAGGCTATTATCATAGTAGATAGGTAATAACAAGGCCGACAAGGCCATACCCAACACTGATACATATATACACGTCTACAAGGCTCTAGGAGTAAGTAAAACATCTCATATCCAGGACAGGGACCTGGACTACCCATAAACTGTACATATACATAACCTTGTCAAAATATAAGCTAGACCTCTGACTCGTCAGCTCCAGGAAGAAGGGAGCTTACCAAAATGGCTGAACTCTGCAAATCCTACTGAAGAGGTCTGTCTGGACCTGCATGCATGAATGCAGCACCCCCAGCAATAGGGACGTTAGTATGACAATAATGTACTGACATGTAAGGTAGAAACATAAAAGCAAGTCGCAAGTAGTAAATCTGAACAATATATAATATGAAATTTGTAAACTGTAATTGGTAAGACTCGTTAAGATCTTTTCTCCTTTATTATTTTTATAACACAACACATGCATTAGCTCACACCGAAACTCACTCTTTATAACCCATGTTGAACCAGAATAGCTCCTCGGTGCACCCTGTATATAATGGCCTCAATATCATAGTAGCGCCTCGGCGCACACTATGTATATAATGGCCTCAATATGGTAGTAGCACCTAGGTGCACACTATGTATATAATATCCTCAATGTGGCAGTAGCACTTCGGGGCACACTAACACGCAATCCACATGTAATAAGTGTATTACTAGATTGACCTTCAAAGCTACTCTTGTTAGTTATAGAGGTTCATTTAGATAACTTATTTAGCATTGACTTACTAGATGTTGGAATCAATTTACCAAGCACATATGAATGGGGATTTGACTTGCTAACATTCCTTTAATACTTTCTAAAGCTTGATTAAGGATCACAATACAAAGAGGAAACTCGACAAAAGGATTACTTATGTTTCGTGCAAAAAGAATCAGATTTTTTATAACAAGCCGACTTGAATCACCATAATGTATTACTTAGTTCTTTAAGACTTGTTAAGTGACCAAATCAGCTCTCTTATAATAGAATACTCAAATTCCTCTTTTGGAGATTTAGAGTTCCATTTCTAGATTCATGCCGATAAGGAATAAAGAAGCCTTAACATACCTTGTTCCTTTCGAAGATTGCGCTTACCACAACTTGGACTTTCCTTTATTAAGTTAATCTAAAATACAAGGGTATAATGAAGCTAATATTATCTCTTAAACCTGATGCAACTTTTCCAAAATAGTAGCTAAGCATTTCCCGGGCAGATTTACGTATTGGCATTAATAAAAGGGTGTATCATCACACCTTTATCCCACATTCCAA
Organism: Jaltomata sinuosa; assembly: GCA_003996215.1. Classification (NCBI taxonomy): domain Eukaryota; kingdom Viridiplantae; phylum Streptophyta; class Magnoliopsida; order Solanales; family Solanaceae; genus Jaltomata; species Jaltomata sinuosa. The sequence goes on from QJPP01007248.1 coordinate 767,373, forward strand.
TACAAATCACACACACACCAACCTACTTTCTCCAACCACACAAAACACATCAAACATACCTTACACAACTCACCATACCGAAATACAATAGCAACACATTGAACCCACGACTTCCGATCGTCGTCCCGTGAGTTCTTAACAACAATTCAACAACAATTGTGCATCCGAACTTCAATCCAAAAATATGATTATGGGCAGATTACTTACCACACTTGAAGGGGTGTTCTTATCCTCTTTTTATTGATGCCTTGAAAAGCTTAAGTACCCCCTACACATACACCAACAAGAGAAGAAGAAATCTCTTAATTGTTATACAATTTCTATGTGTTCAATCATAAGAAAGGGGCTGCCATAGTTCATGTCTTTCTTACCATAGGATATCCTAGCTATATTTAGTAGATTAGTACCAAGATAATAAGTTTTTTAACTCACCTTAATCTTGAATAAATCTTGATCTTCTTAGAACCCTAAAGGGAGAAAGGGGCTTCCAAAATGAAAGAGGATAAAAGAGAATTTTCCAACTTTTTGTGATCAATATTGATCAACAAAAGTTCTGTATAAAGGGACCTTATTGGCCCACATTTTTGAGTATATTAGTTTCAAAATGGGTCAAGAAACTTGGGCCAAAATTATCCTTTGCTTGGGCCTCAAAAGGGTTAAGTTTCTGGCTGATTTTGGGCTTCTCTTGGGTCAAAATATGGTCAATATTGGTGGCTATTTTTTGTAGTTGTTTGGGCCAGATTTGGTGGTACTTTGATGGGCCAACTTTAAGCTTCATTTGGGAAACCATTAGGTCTAATAGTCCATGGTGTTGATGCCCATAATCGGCCCTCGGAACTTAGTTCGTTAACGTAGGTAGGTGATGCACCTACTTGTCACCTAAGAGCTTAGATAAGTCGGGCAAGCACCTCACTTGTTTTATCTCATTTTAAAAACCCTCATCCTTATACTTTAACTTAACACTTATATACATTTGACCATTTCAAATTCTTGGCCAAAGTACCCCTTCACAATCTTGAGCTCAAGTACCTTCGTCGATATTAACTTAGTCATATAGGTTTTGAAAGGTACGGGGTGTCACAAGAAAATCCTTCCGCAAACCTCCGGTAGTAACCAGCAAAACCCTAAAACCTTTTAATATGAAACGGGGAAGTGGGTCTAGGACAGTTCTTTACTGCCTCTATCTTTTGGGAATCAACCCGAATACCATCTTTAGTCACAATATGACCCATAAAAGCCATAGACTGCATCCAAAACTCACACTTGCTAAACTTAGCAAATAACTGCCGGTCCTTGAGAGTTTGCAACACAACTCTCAAATGGTGCGCATGATCCTCCTCACTCCGAGAGTAGATAAGGATATCATCAATGAAAACAATCACAAACATATCTAGATACTGCTAGAATACGCGGTTCATCAAATTCATAAAATCTGCAGGAGCATTTGTTAGACCAAAAGACATCACAACAAATTCATGATGACCATACCGAGTCCTAAAAGTTGTCTTCGGAATATCACATTTTCTAACACGAAGATGATGATACCTGAATCTAAGGTCGATTTTGGAGAAGAAACTATCACCCTAAATCAGATCGAACAAGTCATCAATCTTAGGAATGGGATACTTATTCTTGATTGTGAACTTGTTCAATTGGTGGTAGTCAATACACATTCTGAGGGAACCATCTTTATTTCACACAAATAAGACTGGAGCACCCCATGGATAGATTCTAGGCCTGATGAAACCCTTATCAAAAAGATCCTTCAACTCCTTAAGTTCATCAGGAGCCATCCTATAGGGAAGAATAGAGATAAGATTTGTATCTGGAAGAAGATTGATCCCAAAGTCGATTTCCCTCTCGGGAGGGACTCCAGGTAAATCCTCGGGAAACACTTCTAGGAATTCGTTCACAATGGGAACAGACTGAAGGGATGGGGTTTCAGACTCCGTTTCCATAACCCGAACTATATGATAAACATTCTCCTTTGAAATCATCTTCCTAGCCTTACGATAAGATATGAAATGACCTTTCGAGGATGGGGGGCTACCTTGCCATTTTAACATGGGTTCGTTTGGAAACTGGAAACTGATAACCCGAGTACGACAATCAACAGAAGCATAACAAGCACGTAGACAATCCATACCAAGAATAACATCAAAATCTGTCATATCCAACTCTACTAAATTTGCTGAAGTGACTCTGTTAAGGACCGAGATAGGGAAACTTTGGTAGATTCTTTTGGCTAGGACTGACTCACCAAGAGGAGTAGAAACACAAAAGGGTTCTAAAAGCAATTCAGGGCATACTTCAAATTTGCATGCTATATAAGGGGTCACAAAAGATAAGGAGGCACTAGGGTCCAACAAAGCATACACATCTATATGAAAGACTGCCAACATACCAGTAACCACATCGGGTGAGCTCTCCTGGTCCTAATGATAGGACATGGCATAAAAGCGGTTCTGGCACTAACGACTAAAATTAGAAGATGCGCCCTGCTGGACTGGCCGACCTCCTGAACCTGTTGTGGTAGACTGATTCCTACCTACCTGTCCCTTCCTAGCCAAAAGACACTCCCTAATATGATTTCCAGTCTGACCACAACCAAAAAAATTCCTGAACCGGCTAGACACTCATCGGGGTGAATCTTTCAACACTTGGAACAAGAAGGGTAAGGGGCACACTTTGCAACACTCCTCTGTGACTGAGACCCAACTTTCCTAACAGTCTGATAATGATGAGGCCTAGAGGTCTGGGTGGGAGTACTAGCTGAACAGTGAACTGGGCCTGATGATTTATTCTCAAACGAAGAGCGATGTTTGCCTCCGAACCTCTGATGATTGAAACCTGAACCCTCATATCTAGCCCTATTATTCTCCTTAGCCATCTCCCTAAGTCTGTCTCCCTCGATCTGGTGAGTATGGAAAAAGTCATATCACCCAATAGCATGGCGTACCTACACTTTTTCTTCAAAAAATATGAAACCCCATAAATAAACTTGCTCATCTGATCATGCGGGTCCACCTACATAGAGGGGGCATACCTAGATAACTGACTGAACTTTATACTACCCTCCTGAACAGTCAAAGATCCATGTCTCAAGTTCACGAACTTCTCAACCTTAGCTTGCCTCAACTCTCGTGGAAAGAACCGGTCGAGGAAAGCTCCATCAAAGCACTCCCATGTCATAGGGACCACGTCCCTAGCTCTGGCCTCATTCCATTGCGTGAACCAGATATGAGATACGTCCTTTAGCTGATAGGACGTCAGCTTGACACTCTCAACTCTAGCAACCTGCATCACCTCAATGATTTTCTTCACCTCATCCACAAAGCTAAGAGGGTCTTCACCCACCTTCGAACCCCAGAACTTTGTTGGGTTCATACGGATGAAATCTTCAACACGAGATTCCACTCCACCATGAGGGTGAACGGGAGAAAGAGCCTACTGATTGGCATGGGCAGCCATAGTCTGAGCCAATAGGTGAATCGCATTCTGAAACTGCGCATTCGAGACCTCGGGGGCCAGAACTTGGGGAACAACATTACGAGCGGCTTGAGGAGTCATAGCACATCATGGAGGCATAATCTGAAATGTAACCAGAATGGATTAGAGGAGTAACAAATTGAACTCTATCGCACGATAAAGATCATGAAAGAAGGGAACTTTTTCCTAAGACATGTCGTAGCTTCCCTCTCATGAGTGTGGCTCACTTTACACCCATGAAAGAGATTCTACTCGATGCGGCTTCAGACACCCTAGGACTCTTGAACCTGAGGATCTGATACCAAGTTTGTCACGCCCCGAGGGTACCCCCTAGGCATAACACGAGATTTAGGACATAAGTGCCCCTGATAAACCCTTGGTCATAGCGTACTCAAGCATAACAAAAGATAAATGGAAGCATAATAAGAGATAAAGAGAATCCATAACTAAATATCATATGGTCTACAAGAACCCAAATTCGGAAACTACAACCAACATGTCTGAAGCCTCTAAATCTTAAAATACGAGTTGATGGGACAAAAACCCAACTAACTCAGAAATCCAACGTAAAAGACATAAGACAGATAACTCATAACCCTGGCCCTCGCATAAACAGGACTCACCAATCGGATAAGCTGGAAAGCTGGCACTGACTAACCACGTGACTAAGGAATAGACGCTGAATCTGCATCATCAAAAGGATACAGCACATGATATATGTCAGTACTATAGGATGTACCGAGTATATGAGCGATGCATGAAAATAATGAAAACGTGCTCGAAACATAAGAACTTAGCTCATCCATAAATGAAGTTTCAAAGGTAGATGTCATAAATTGAATAGTAAATCATGAAATATGAGTCAAAACTCAAAGTAGATATCATAAGTTTAAACAAGTCAAAACCTTCATATAGGAGTTTCTTATAACCGACAATAGACCATGTGAGCTACATGGAATCTAACAATGTAACCCTAGTTAGAAAAGTTTGCCCGAACCTTGCCAAAGCACAGGACACCATACCCAACTATATAACCCTAGTTGGCAAAGCTGTCCTATGTCCCGCAAAGGCAAGGACACCATTAATCAAGATTTGGATCCACTCTCATAAACCTGTAGGGCAAATCATAACCTACGATGGCAACGTAGTTTTTGGAATTGGGTAATCGAACCCTCATCACTCGGTGCTAAGTACTACTCCAAAAACATACATATAGCTCCTAAGTTAATGAAGTTATAATCGAATACCAAATCTCTTTTGAAAAGCATGAAGACACATCGGGTACCATGTATTTCTGATATTATAAGTCCTTGATGCAAAGCATAGCCATAATTCAAATCATACTTTTCTTCCTAAATTCATAATTGAAGAATTAGGCATGCTATTTCGTAAATTCATAAAATCGTGATATCTAATCATGCACAAGTTCACTTGAAAACATACAATTCAGTGGAATCATGCTAGAAATCAACTTTAATCCTTGGGCTTTTAAATCCAATAAGGGAATCATGATCAAATCATAAATAAACAATAAGAAACCATGAATTTAAGCATATAAGTTGATTTAATAAGTTTTCCCCAATTTAGATGAAAACCCTAATTTCACAAGTTCATAAATCAATTTGAGAATTAGGGGTTTTAGGCACAAGGGTGAAAGGCACCCATTTTTGAATACCCACATACCTTGATCTAAGCTAACCCACTTGAAATTGAAAAGAATGGGAGACTTGATCTTGGAGCTTGAGATCTTGAGCTTGAGAGAGTTATTTTTCCTTTTTGGGAAATGAATGAGGTAATGAGAAGAGACTTAGGCTAATGGGGGTAAAACCCCTTCTAGAAATAGTCAAAACGATATCATTTAGGAATTAAAAGGGTGTGTAATGACTAAAATACCCCTAGGACGTAATTAGGGAAAAGCTATTTAAAGTCGACCTTCAGGAATCACGGGTGGATTCCACGGGCCATAGAACAAACCATGGCTCATAGTTTCCATCTGTGGTTCCTGGCCAACTAGACAGCCTGCAGAAGGTAAACCATGAGTCAACATGATAACTCATCGACTGAACGATGGCCCGTCGACTCGAGCTGTAGATTCTGGGAAACATGCAATCCTCCGAACCAAGTTCAACGATTGAACATGATAGACCCATCGTTCAAACGATGATCCATATACTAGACTCGTGGTTCCTGAGAAACTAGGTAGCCCATAGGTTAGGTTCCATGAGTGGATCTTATGACCCATAGAACAAACTGCGGTCTGTAGGAAGCACTAGTGGTTCTCCGACCCGAGGCTAATCCTACATAAATCAAACCACAACTCAGAACCACGACTCGTAGTCCAAATCACTAATCGTGATTTGAACTCGTGATTCCTGGAAACATAGGATTTTTTAGTGATTTCAATTTAGACAGCTGAATCAATTTCCGGGGTGTTAAAATATCTCCCCTTGGGATTATTCATCCTTGAATGAAGACTAAACAGGGAAAACTTAGAGGAATAACAGCCCAACCAAACATGAAAACATGAAAACTGATGAACAAGCATGAAAAGTGATTCCTCAACTTAAAACATAACTGAACTAATTCCGAAAAACATGAATGCATGCTAGGATCATGAATTAAAATGGTGGAATAGAATCGGAGGAACATACTAAGGAGGAAACTTTTACATCAAGCTGGAACTGAGTCAGAAGGAAATATATGGGGATAGTTGGCCTTCATGGCCTCTTCCGCTTCCCAAGTCGCACCCTCCACAAGGTGATTCCTCCAAAGGACTTTTACCGAGGAGACTTCTTTGTTTCTCAACCTCTGGATATGACGGTCAAGAATCTCTACAGGAACCTCCTCATAGGTGAGACTATCCCTCACACCTACATCCTCAAAAGGAACAATCAAGGTCGGATCACCAACACACTTCTTCAACAAGGAAACATGGAAAACTGGATGAACCGCTTCTAACTCTGATGGAAAATCCAACTCATAAGCAACGCTTCCAACTATCCTCAAAATCCGGTAAAGACCTACAAAATGGGGACAAAGCTTTCCTTTCTTGCCAAATCTCATCACACCCTTCATGGGTGACACTTTTAGGAAAACCCAATCATCAACTTCAAATTCTAACTCTCTTCTTCTCACATCCGCGTACGATTTCTGTCGACCCTGAGCGTTCTTCAACCTTTCCCGAATAAGCTGAACCTTCTTCATAGTCTCATGCAAAAAATCTGGACCAATCAAGGCTGCCTCACCAACCTCGAACCAACAAATAGGAGATCTACATCACTGACCATAAAGTGCCTAATAAGGAGCCATATGGATGCTAGAGTGAAAGCTGTTGTTGTAGGCAAACTCGATAAAAGGTAAGTGATCATCCTAATTACATTTGAAATTAATCACACAAACTCTCAACATATCTTCCAAAGTCTGAATAGTACGCTCTACTTGGCCATCCATCTGTGGGTGAAAAGTTGTGCTAAGCTTCAGCTGAGTACCAAGACCCCTCTGAAACGATCTCCAAAATTGGGATGTAAATTGAGTATCCCTATCTGAAATGATGGACAAAGGAACACCATGCAATCGAACTATTTCTCGGATATAAAGTCTAGCATAATCGTCCACTGAATAGGTAGTCTTAACAGCAAAGAAATGGGATAATTTAATCATCTGGTCGACAATCACCCAAATTGAATCACGTTGCCTTCGAGTACAAGGCAAACCTGTAATGAAGTCCATATTGATCGCTTCCCACTTCCAAGTCGAAGGGTCAATATCGTGAATCATGCCACTCGATCGCTGGTGCTCTACCTTCACTTGCTGACAGTTGGGACACTTAGCCACAAAACCAGCTATGTCCCTCTTCACACCATTCCACCAATAGACTTCCCGTAGATCACAGTACATCTTGGTGGCACTGGGTGAATGGAATATCTGGAACTATGAGCCTCAGTCAAAATCTGCTGGTGCAACCTATCTACATCTGGTACACATAGTCGACCCTGATAACAAAGTACACCATCTCCCCCTTGGGAGAAAACCTCAACCCCTTGCTGATGGACTGCATCCTTAAGCGGAAGGAAAGTGGGATCACTATCTTGCTTTGCCTTCACTTCTTCTACCAAGGATGATACAGAACCATTATGAACAATAACGCCACCTTCTGTCGAGTCCATAAGGCAAACTCCTAACCTAGCTAGCCTATGAACCTCCTTAACCAGTTCCTTCTTTCCTTCTTGGACTGAAGATACACTACCCATCGACAATCTACTAAGTGCATCTGCCACAATATTGGCCTTACCCGAATGGTAAAGAAAACTTATGTCGTAATACTTAAGAAGCTCAAGCTATATTATTTGTCGCAAATTCAATTCCTCGTGAGTGAACACATACTGAAGACTCTTATGATCAGTGAATATATCCGCATGCACCCCATACAAGTAATGTTTCCAAATCTTCAAAGCAAAGCCCACGACTGCTAACTCAAGATCATGAGTAGGGTAGTTCTTCTCATGAGTCTTAAGTTGTCTCGAAGCATAAGAAATCACTTTACTATGTTGCGTCAAAACACAACCAAAACCAATCCTAGTAGCATCTCAATACACTATAAAATCATCTAATCCCTCGGGTAGAGCTAACACTAGAGCTGTGGTCAATCTAGTCTTCAATACCTGAAAGTTCTTCTCACATAAATCAGACCACTAAAATTTTACCTTCTTCTAAGTCAATTGGGTCAAAGGGGCAGCAATGGAAGAAAATCCTTCCACAAACCTCTGGTAGTAACCAGCCAAACCTAAAAAGCTTCTAATATCAAATAGGGAAGTGGGTCTAGGCCAGTTCTTTTCTACCTCTATCTTTTGAGAATCAACTCGAATACCATCTTTAGTCATAATATGACCGAGAAAAGCCACAGACTACATCCAAAACTCACACTTGCTAAACTTAGCAAATAAATATCGGTCCTTGAGAGTTTGAAACACAACTCTCAAACGGTCCACATGCTCCTCCTCACTTCAAGAGTAGATAAGGATATCATCAATAAAAACAATCACAAACATATTTAGATACTACTTAAACATGTTGTTTATCAAATCCATAAAAGCTGCAGGAGCATTTGTTAGACCAAAAGACATCACAACAAATTCATAATAACCATACCGAGTCCTGAAGGATGTCTTTGGAATATCACATTCTCTAACACGAAGCTGATGATACCCGGATCTAAGTTCGATTTTGGAGAACAAACTAGCACCCTGAAGCTGATCAAACAAGTCATCAATCCTAGGAATGGGATAATTATTCTTGATTATGACGTTGTTCAATTGGCGGTAGTCAATACACATTCTGAGGGAACCATCTTTCTTTCACAGAATAAGACTAGTATACCCCATGGAGAGATGTTAGGCCTGATGAAACCCTTATCAAGAAGATCCTTCAACTGATCTTTCAACTCCTTAAGTTCAGCGGGAGCCATCCTATAGGGAGGAATAGAGATAGGATTTGTATCCGTAAGAAGATCGATCCAAAAGTTGATTTCCCGCTCAGGAGGGACTCCAGGTAAATCCTCAGGAAACACTTCTGGGAATTCATTCACAATGGAAACATAGTAAAGGGATGGGGTTTTGGACTCCGTGTCTATAACCTAAACTATATGATAAGCATACCCCTTTGAAATCATCTTGCTAGCCTTAAGATAAGATATGAAATAAACTTTCGAGGATGGGGTGCTACCTTGCCATTCTAAGACGGGTTCATTTGGAAACTTGATACTGACAACCCAAGTACGACAATCAATAGGAGCATAACAAGCATATAGCCAATCCATACCAAGAATAACTTCAAAATATGTAATCTCCAACTCTACTAAATCCGCTGAAGTGACTCTGTGAAGGACTGAGATACGGAAATTTTGGTAGATTCTTTTGGCTAGGACTGACGCACTAACAGTAGTAGAAAAACAAAAGGGTTCTGAAAGCAATTCAGAACATACTTCGAATTTGCATACTATAAAAGGGGTCATAAAAGAGAAGGAGGCACCGAGGTCCAACAAAGCATGAACATCTATAGAAAAGACTGTCAACATACCGGTAACCACATCGGGTGAGCTCTCCTGGTCCTGACGAGAGGACATGGCATAAAGGCCGTTCTGGCGCTGACAACCAAAACTAGAAGCTGCACCTTGCTGGGTTAGCGGACCTCCTAAAGCTGTTGTGGTAGACTGAGTCCTACATCACCTCAAAGATTTTCTTCACCTCATCCACAAAGCTAAGATGGTCTTCACCCACCTTCGAACCCCAGAACTCCAGAGGGTTCATACAGATGAAATCTCTAACTCGAGCTATCGCTCCACCATGAAGGTGAATGGGAGTAGGAGCCTGCTGATTTTCTTGGGCAGCTATAGTCTTAGCGAATACGTGAATCGCATTCCAAAACTCTGTATTCATGACCTCGGGGGGGGGGGGGAATGGAGGGACAACATTCCGAGCAGCTCAGGGAGGCATAGCACGTCATGGAGGCATAATCTGAAAGTTAACCAGATTGGATTAGAGGAGTAAAAAAGTTAAATCTATCGCACTATAAAGATCGTGAAAGAAGTGAACATTTTCCTCAGACATCTCATATATTCCTTCTCATGAGAGTGGTGCGCTTCACACCCATGAAAGAGATTATATTCGATGCGACTTCAAACACCGTACGACCCTTAAACTTGAGGCTTTGATACCAAGTTTGTCACGCCCCGATACCCCCTAGGCGTAACATTGGATCTGTGACACAAGTGCCAAAGACTAACCCTTGGTCATAGCGTACTCAAGCTTAACAAAACATAAGCGAAAGCATCATAAGATATAAAGGGAATCCATAACTGAATATCATAAGATCTACAAGAACCCAAATCTGTAAAATACAACTAACCATGTCTGAAGCCTCTAAATCTTAAAAATAAGAGTTGATGGGACAAAACCACAACTAACTCAGAAATCCAACGTAAAAGACATAAGAAATATAACTCATAACTCTTGCCCTTGCAGGATGAGGACTCACCAATCGGATAAGTTGGAAAGCTGGCACTTACTAACCACGTGCTTGAGGAATACACCCTAAATCTGCATCATCAAGAGGATGCAGCGCAAGATATGCATCAGTACTATAGGATGTACCGAATGTATGAGCGATGCATGAAAATAATGGAATTTTGCTCGAAACATGTATAATAACTTGGCTCATGCATATATGAAGTTTCAAAGGTAGATGTCATAAATTGAATAGTAAATCATGAAATAAGAGTCAAAACTCAAAGTAGATATCATAAGTTTAAACAAGTCAAAACCTTCATACGGGAGTTTCTTATTATCGACAATAGGCCATGTGAGCTACATGGAATCTAACTATGTAACCCTAAATAGAAAAGTTGGCCCAAACTTTGCCAAAGCACGGGCCACCATACCCAACTATATAACCCTAGTTGGCAAAGTTGTCCTATGCCCCGCTAAGGCAAGGACACCATTAATCAAGATGTGGATCCACTCTCATAAGCCCATAGGGAAAATCATAACCTATGATGGCAACATAGTTTTTGTACTTGGGTAATCAAACCCTTATCACTCGATGCTAAGTACTACTCCAAAAACATACATAGAGCTCATAAGTTAATAAAGCTCTAATCGAATACCAAGTCTCTTTTGAAAAGCATGAAGACACATCGGGTACCATGCATTTCTCATATCATAAGTCCTTGATATAAAGCATATCCATAATTCAAATCATACTTTTCTTCCTAAATTCATAATTGAAGAATTAGGCATGCAATTTCGAAAATTCATAAAGTCATAATATCTAATCATGCCCAATTTCACTTGAAAATATACAATTCAATGGAATCATGCTAAAAATCAAATTTAATGCTTAGGCTTTTAAATCCAATAAAGGAATCATGATCAATTCATAAATAAACAATAAGAAACCATGAATTTAAGCATAGAAGTTGATTTCATAAGTTTTCCCCAATTTAGATCAAAACCCTAATTTCACAAGTTCATAAATCAATTTGAGAAGTGGGGGTTTTGGGCACAAGGGTGAAAAAAACCCATTGTTGAATACCCACATACCTTGATTTAAGCTAACCCACTTGAAATAGAAAAGAATTGGAGACTTGAGATCTTGAGCTTGAGAGAGTTATTTTCCTTTTTGGGAGATGAATGAGGTAATGAGAAGAGACTTAGCTTAACGGGGGTAAAAACCTTCTAGGAATAGTCAAAACAACATCATTTAGGAGTTAAAAGGGTGGGTAATGACTAAAATACCCCTAGGACATAATTAGGGAAAAGCTGTTAAAAGTTGACCTTCAGGAATCACGGGTGGATTCCACGGGCCGTAGAATAAACCACAGCTCGTAGTTTCCATCTGTGGTTCCTCGCCAACTAGAAATGCTGCAGAAGGTAAACCACGAGTCAATAGGAAGACTCGTCGACTGAACGATGACCCATCAACTCAAGCCGTAGTTTCTGAGAAACATGCAATCTTCTGAACCAAGTTCCACGAGTCAACAGGACGGACCCATCATTCAAACGATGATCCGTAGACTAGACTCGTGGTTCCTGGGAAACCAGGTAGCCCACAGGTTAGGTTCCACGAGTGGATCTCACGACCCATAGAATGAACTATGGTCCGTAGGAAGCACTCATGATTCTCAGACCCGAGTCTAATTTTGCAAAAATTGAACCACGATTCAGAACCCCAACTCTTGGTTCAAATCATGAACCGTGATTTGAACTCGTGACTCTTGGAAACATAGATTTTTCAGTGATTTCAATTTAGACAGCTGAATTAATTTCTGGGGTGTTACACCATAAGAGAGAATCCTGCTCACACTCATGCAATTCAAAAAACAAAGGGATTATAGGAGAACGAAGAAGACTCTCACTCTCTCAAGGAAGTTCAAATGCTCACGTGTCAAACCATAGGCTTGCCCTTCATATGAACCACCACTAATATAGGGTAGCCAAACTCGGAATCACTAAGGACTTGCGAGTTATGATGTTGGCTAAGGCTAATGTGAGGATTTCATTTGGTTCAAGTGACTTTACCTCCCTAATGCTCTTTGTTATCAATTCAAGCACCCCTCACATTTTTTATTTTTGACTTCACCTTATTTCTCCCTCAGACAACCCAAGTTTCTCCTTTTTTAATCATAATCATTCAAAACTCCTCGTATCACCTTTTGTTTGGTAGCACTTATTTTTTCTTTTCATTTTCTTTGCTCATTTGATTGCGCTTTTTGGAGCAATTTTCTATTTAGCTTACGGTGCCACCTTGTACTTGAAGTGAATTATTTTTCTTCTCCTCATTGATCACATACACCCCAAACTTAGGCATTTGCCTATGTTGTCTTTTCATTTCCCCTCCCCCCTAAACTTAGGCTTTTAGCCTACTTTTCACTTTCAAGCAATTAGGGAGTATGGTTGCCAAGATAGAGGTTCCAAAAAGGTCAAGGTGTTAAACAAGGTGCCAAAGAACGGTCACAAGCTCAAAGGGGTTCACTAAGATTGATATTGAGGGAAGTCATTTGGGTGAAGTGACTATCAAAAAGGGCCTAAGGTCATTTTCCAAGCCCGATCACACCTAGAATTTCTCTTTGTATCACATTCGGGGCAAATTCTAGGTGACATATATGTACAAGAATCAAGGTAAAGCCTCGCCACATAAGGCATCATGCCACAAGACTTCTTTCATTAGTCTCAAAATCAATTGGGACAAATGACTTTCGACTAGCTTTTTCGAGTTTATTACACACTCGTTTATGAATCGATCAAGCCAACACGAGAGTTTGCAAGTCATGACAAGAGAATGCTTTCCTCAAAAAATCATTTTTCCCTTTTCCCTTTTATTTTCAAACATGTCTTACCCATAAAATTTTTCGGTGGTCCCATTTTAAGACAAGCAAACTACGGACTGAAACTAAAACTTGACATTTTTCCTTAACAAAGTCGCCTCTCAATCTATCATAGAGAAACACCAACCCGGGTTGACACAAAAACAAAAGAAAAATGAAAATTAAGAAAAGATTTTTGCTCCTTGGGAAAGAACTGTGGTCTAAAGAAAACCCTCGGATTTTATTGCTAAACTATTATTAACAAGGCAATAACCAAATTGCGCGCTTATGAATTATTTTAAAACCAAGCCTCCGCGTAGGCCTTTAGCGCATTTACAAAGCACGGGTAGTAAGACAATGGGGCGTGTAAGACTAACCCGGCAACACAATCATCAAAATAAAAGTCAAGCCCGGTGAGGGCATAATTAAGCTCAAAAACATAAACACAACATAAAGGTTCGGCAAGGGAAATATCATCACAATCAAGCTCCATACCATCCATACCATGATTAATTACAAGCACCCCCAAACATAAAGCTTTCATGGCCCTCAATGCACGAAAAGTTATACAATAAATAATGAGCGCAAAAACTCCCTGATAATGCTAAGGATGGTGACGATTCCTCCTTGAATATAATCTCTGAGTTGACCTTTGTGGCTGCTGTGGTGGTAATTCCGATGGTGGGATGTAGGCATGTGAAGGGTCAATCTAAAAACCCACCAACAGTGATATTGCAAGATCCCATGGCAGCTTAAGGAGACTGGGCGATTCATCCACATACCATTTGTCCTCGACAGTCATCAAGTTATGATAGGAGGGTCCCTTGGACCAGCTAGGCCTAGGTAGACTCCTCCATTCAGGCACAGGTGATGCAGGAGGATCCGAGTATTGCTAGACTGATAGTGGATCAATCACTGCTTCGATTTTGGATGTAGTTTCATTGTCATTTTTGGCCCAGCCCATACACCAATCATCAGGAAGGCTAGCATCCCTTTGGGGGTGAGGAGCTTGAGGCCGATAGATTAAGGTCCCAATTAGGACCCGGTGTCTTAACATGTGACATGACTTGCTTAAGCTCATCAACCTCTACTTTCATAGTGTCTATTTTAGCACAAAGGTTGCTCACACTTGACACTAAAGACTTCAAAGCCGATTTTATGGCAGCTTGAATCATGCATGGAATGTCTTTAGCAATTTTTTATAGTCTTTCCTCATTTAGTTAAGTGAGTTAGCTAAGCTTGAGTAAGTTACCTGAAGATGAGATGGTTGTGGGATGCACAAAGGTGGAGTTTTATGCCTCTTGACAGGGAGAGGAAGATCCCCTATGATTATGAGTGACACCTTTATCGTGGGTATTGCTTGGGATAGCGTAGTGAGCACATTTCTTTTTCTTGACATGTGGTGCATCTGTGTCTCTCCTTGTATCTAATTGAATCATTCCGGTAGCTTGACTGATTTTATCCAATGAGCGGATTCACGGACATTGCATTTGGAAACACAAGAATCTAATGAGAGCGGGGAAAGCCATGGAGGTGCTCTCTTGTCTTGCTCTCCACTTTATTTGCTAAGCAATTATCTCTCCCTCATGCAACCAGAGACTGGTCATGATATAAGTGATCAGAATGGCCACCTCTATAGTCACCTGTGTTTTGTAACTAGTCGGAATTATTCGTGTGCATACAAAATCTAGCCACACTCGAGCTTTAAACTTGAGATCAGAGCAATGAATAGGCCCTTTTGATTTGTCCTAGAAAGGAGTTTCCGCAGCGATAATACTTGCCACCCACTCATACTAGTCTTCTTTTATAGATAAACATTCCATGTACTATGATTCTGGGATGGGCTCATTATTCCACATTGCAAAGTGTATGGCCGCCGGTGTAACATTTATTTCCTTTCCCCTCACCCAAACTGAATCAAGGCATGGGAGCTTGTTGACCGGACCCTTATACTTTAATATGTCTTGCATGGCCGAGTATGATGCATAAAATTCCCTTACTAAATCCAGGGCATATGGACCAGGAGTTTTGGCAAAGTGGTCCCAGGCTCTTTCACAGAATTATTTAGGTAAGTTCGGGGTATCGTCTTCAAATGCTTCTACATTCATCCCTTTTTATTCTAAAATCGACCTTTTCTCCCTGAACCTCACATAGTATGCATCCATCCTATCAATTCTAAAGCGCATTTCAGATTCAATTGGACCCTCATATTGTATAGGCAAGCACACATTTGTTGATGATGAGGCTCGACTTGAACTAACCCTCTTTTTCTGCGGCCTGTTGGAAGACATGTTCCTGCAAATGGTCATTAGTGGAGGGTAGGGGTATCCATGTATACAATGGATTATAGAAGAAGCTAACAACTAAAAAGATTGGAATGCAACAATGTAGGAAAGTAAAGGAGGTGAATGTTGGCTCATGCGGATCTCGTGCGGATCGCACCAGAAAGGGTGCGCGTCGCATGAGGCGTCGCATGAGCTAACAGAAACATTCAGTGATTTCTTCTCAGGTGATCAAGGCTAGTGTGAACTGCACCAACCAAGATGCACGTCACACCAGCCACCACACATCAAAACAGTCAACTGGCTATCTTTTTTCACATGGTATGATGCCTTCTGCGTTCCCCACATCAAGATCTATGCATCACATGCAAAATGCACAAAGGCACAATTGGAATTTTTCAGTTCCTTGTGTTCTTGTGAGTTATGTATGTGATTCGTAAAGCAAGATTTGCATGGGCACTTGGCACCAAATAGTAAACCAACAATTAAAATAATTGGGGAAAGGGATCATGACCACACAATCGTCCGGGTACTCAGACTTCCCCGGACATCCATTGATAAACCCTTCAAGTAAAAGAAAACTCAACGATTTCCCTTAAGAAGGGCGTTACCCCATCTATCATTGGGTACATCAAGCCTTCAATTACTCCATTGGGAACACAATTATCAACAACAATAACCACCTCCCCGCTCAAGATCATACACCCAATAAAATTTTCAATCAAAGAACATGGGTATATAATCAGTAGCAATTTCAGCCCACACAATAATTTTTTACCAAACCTCATGAAAAATGATGATTTTCCCTTAAGAAAGACGTTACCCATTCTATCATAGGACCAAACCATGCATCAATCACAAGTGGGTTACTCAGGTTTCACCCTAAACACAGATTTCAAGGATAAAAATCACTACCAATCGACATGCATTATCAAAATTCAAGTTCTACCAAGTTGATCCTAAGCAAAATCCATAACACAATTCAAAATTGGAGACCCAAAAATTTCAGATCACACCCAAAATTAACATGGCAATTCTATTAAGCATGCTTCAGAATATGAGTTCACAATCAACATAAAAATAAGTATTTAACGTCAGAGAGCTTACCACAAGTGAAGATTAAATGGAGAGAAGTAAAATTTAAAGCTTTTGGGTAGCAACTATGGTGCTCATGTGTAATGACCCTTCCGGTCATTTTCACGTATACGTTTTCCTTGAACCGTTAGAGCTTATTTGTAGTGGCCCCAAGTCATTTAAGGCTTGTAGGGACCGGTATTTCGGCGCCGGGACCATTTGTTTGATCGTAAGTTCTTTAATAAATTTTCTGAACTTTGGGTAAAATGTCTCGGTGCTTTTCTCTCAAAATATAAAGAGTTAGAAGTCCCCGAAAATACCAAATCAAATGTCTACGAGTCTAGTTTCCAACGCACAAAACCTCACGTCCAACTGATCTCGGAGTAAAGAGTTATGACTGTTTTACCGCGGACTGTCTGGAAGGAACTGGGTTGCAAACCGGGTCACGAACCGGGTCGGGTCAAAACCGATTTAAAGCCTCAACTTCACGTTTTAAAATGCCATTTCAATTCTGAAACAGTGAGAAAACATAAGGTAGGGTTCCAAGAGAGTTCTTGAGTATCGAAATCGTGCGTACTTGAAAATATCTAATTTAAAAGTCGAAGGTGGTAGAAAATTATATTATTATTACCTTTTCAAAATATTTTAAAGGTTTATGAAAAATATTTTTGTTACGATATAATGGTATATGTATTTATTTTATAAGGTTTTTGTACATTGTAATATTTTAACGAAGATAGTAAATTTAGTTATGTTGAAATTTATTATTATAATATAGTAGGTTTTATTTGAAATGATTTTCTATTAATTATGGTATATTCAAAAAGCTATATTTATTTTACCACGAATTTATGCAATACCCGAATATATAAATAACGGGATAAAAATTTCTTTTTGTCCTTTGTAATTGCCACCTCCACTCCACGTGTAGGTGGAGGGAGTGGCCAGCAAGTGTTAGCTAAAGGTGGCAGCATATTAACATTTTCATAACATTGAAATGGTTGCTGCCTAACTTATCATTATTGAGAAGGGTAATATTCTCCACTCAACTATTCTCTCTTTATAAGTGTGTTGTTATAGTTATGCTTAGGCATTTTGAAATAATTAGAAGTATCGTCCGGAGCTTCTCGGAGTGGTTCGGACTTGGACATTGTCGTTCTAGCAGCTTCTCGTTGGACGACAGGTAGGTTACGGTTTATTTTCCCTAGACTCCGCATATATAGGATAAAATTGTATTAATGGGCATCCTTGGGTTGATTTATTTGGTTGGTACCACAGACCTCGACCACTTTATTCATGTCCGCCTACTTTTGTTCCTCTGTTGCTTGTAGTACTTGCCGATATATTTTATTTACCCTTGTGGTCCTGTGAGGCCTGGTTGACTCTGGAACATAGAAGGTGGGATTTTGGGAATGTCCGCGAGTCCCGGGCATAGAATTATCCTTCTAGGCTGGTTATGCTTGCTAAGTAGTTGTGGGCATGTGCAGGGTCGATAGGTTGATTGTGAGCTGCTGGGCAGCTATTGTGTGTGATCATACCATTTCCATGCATATAAAGAGGTTTTATCCATGTTTTACTATGGTTTTGGCTTCGGGCCTACTGGCACTATTTTCTAAACCTTGCATGGCCCCGGGGGCCCATTTTTTATAGAAATAATTTGGAAATGGTTTGATTTGACTTGTGAGTATTCTTGGGTAAAAGAAAGTAAAATTATGTTTTAAATCATCAGTTTTACGATTAACGCTAGACTCGGAAGGGCCGGGGTGCTAGTTGAGTTTTCTTGTTACTTGACATGATTTTTAGCCTCGGTCGGACCAAGCACCTGAGATGACTTTCTACTGTTTAGACCCGGTTATACCCGGGCACCCTTGGAGGGGTTTTTGAGATATTTTCCTACTACTTTAGTCCTGGACAGGGTCTGGGCATGCATATTCGAGACTGGGTCTCTATCTTGAACCCACACTTGCTTCCGGACAACATGTTTTGATACTGAGATTTAGTATGGGGTCTGGGACCTCCATGGACCTTGCCATCCGGGCCAGGGGATACGGGTTGCGTGTACCGGAGGAGGGGTATATGGTGGAGTAGAGGTATACGGGCAGTGTCCTTCCATGGAACCTACCTGCTGGGCCGGATCGGCACCGGAGGAGGTACATACAGAGATACCATTTCACTTGAGATCTTCATGCATCATATCATTCATTGTTTGAGGTTCCACCATTGTTTGTTGTTTGTTGATTGTACGCTCCGGTAGTATGGGATGTCGGAGGGTTTGTTTTCACTTGTTTGTGTTCCTCGGTTGTATGGGCGGCCGGGGGACTGTAAGTAGACTCTTGCTATTTACTTACAGAATTATTCCCTGTTACGGTTAATTATGAAATTGGTTACTGCTAGACTGTTAGTTGCTGGATTTGAGATTGATATGATTAGTTGGGCTTGATTCATGTCTCTAAGCATGCCTATCATTACTCTTTCTCTCTTCTTCTTAGACTTGAGGTTATCGGTATACCGTCCATTTCATAAACTTATTATGTATACACTGTTATTGCAAGGACCCCAGGTGCGTTATTTCTTACTTTCACCTGTGCCTATGGTGTGTATATTTTGCTTACTAGCCTCACATGTGGTTATGTTGATTTCCCTCTAGGCTAATTCCTGTGTACCTTTCATTGATTTCTGTGACTGCTTGCTTCTATTCTGTCTGTTACTATGCTTTTATCTTATATGTGCCCAGTCGGCCTATGATACCTACTGGGTACGTTATGCTTCGCATTTGGTGCTCACCCCTACCCCCCTGCATCTTTGGGTGCAGATCCTAGTGGGGGCCATCGCCGTTAGATCGCTGTGATTCGTGCTTGGAGATCTGTGGGGGACTACTTCAGACTGAGGGTGAGCTCTTGGCGATCGGAGTTTAGCTTTAGTTTATCTTTTGCTTCATATACTCTATTACCATTCAAAGACATCTGTATATATTGTTTGGATCATTTGCACTCCATGTATGTAGTTTTGGCTCTACACTATGATACCAGGTCTTGGGGTTTGGTTTAGTTTCCTCATACGTATATATTTATAATCCTTTTATCTGTTCTCTTCATCTTGTTCTGTTATTTGTTAGATAGTAGCCCATTACTAACTGTTCTGGGCTACGGGGATTGGTTCACCTACCGGGGGTTATAGGTGCCATCATGACTGAGAAATTGGGTCGTGACAACTTGGTATCAGAGCTTTAGGTTCACCGGTGTCATCGGTATAGGAGCCAATGTCTAGTAGAGTCTTGCGGATCGGGGCGGAGACGTCCGTACTCAATCTTTGGGAGGCTACAGTGGCATTTTAGGAAATTTGACTCTTTCATTGCTTCTGTGTCGTGCGTAGAACCCTTGAAGTTTCTGGAAATCTCATTTGTTCTACATTATTCTCCCGCAGATGGTTTGTACAAGATCATCGGCGTCACGCGGAGATGAGCCTCCCACTCCAGCTAAGGGTCGAGGATGCCCTCGAGCAGTGGCACCTGCTAGGGCTGCTAGAGTGGAGATAGAGCCCGAGCGGCATGTGGATCAGGGGGCCGCCCAGGTACCACCAGCTCCAGTACCTGCTCCAGTACCAGCTCCAGCACCAGCTCCAGTGCCCACTTCTGTGCCAGCTGCAGCCGCAGCTCAGTCTCTAGATATTCGGGGATTACTATTACAGCTTTTGGGTGTGATTGGAGAGCGGCCTTCTGAGGTAGTGCAGACATCCGCTCAGGGGGCAGCCCTGGGTGCACAGAGCTCAGGAGTGCAGCCTGCTACTATGGCTCCCCGTGCGGAGGTCATTCCAGTTCCATCTGTTGCACAACCTCTTGCTCCTCGCCCAGTTATGACAGAGTCAGAGCAGAAGGCATTGGGTAGGTTTTTGAGGTTAGCACCTCTGAGGTTTGCTGGTACTTCTGGATAGGATCCACATGACTTTATTACTACCTGTGAGGAGATGTTGCATCATTTGGGTTTGTTGGAGACTCATGGGGTTGGTTATACTACCTATCAGTTGGAGGGCCCAGCGAAGTTATGGTGGAGGGCCCAGGTTGCTTGTAAACCACCGTTGTCACCTCCTTTGACCCGGTCTGAGATTTATGAGGCCTTTATGGCCAAGTTCCTACCTCAGAGTGATCGTGAGCGTTGCAGGGAGCAGTTTACTCACCTTATGCAGGGGTCTACGACTATCTCGGAGTATGAGACCCGTTATCTTTAGCTAGCACCGTTCGGAGCTATGATCATTCCTACCGAGGCAGATAGGATTCGCAGATTTGTATGGGGTTTGAGGCCACAGATCAGGCAGCCATCTGAGATGTTGATCGCCAGTGGTCAGTCATTTCAGGCTATCGAAGACTATGCCCGCACTGTGGAGGACTTACAACGACATGATCAGGGGTCCAGAGATAAGAGGCCTCGACATCAGGGTGTATATAGTGGTTCCAGATATTGTGGTAGAGGTCCTGGCCAGTGGAGCCGGAGTTATCAGCCACAGCAGCACCAGGGTCAGTCCAGCCGACTGGTTCAGGCTTTCCTTTAGACTTTCGGTAGTACCCAATTCGAGCAGGGTCAGAGCAGCCATCAGGGTTATAGCGGCTATTCTTCGAGGGGTACAGTTTTTGGGGCATCATGTCATGGTGGTCATACGGGATCTGCTGGTTCATCTCGACTGAGTAGGCCGTCGGGGGCTTGTTTTACTTATGGTGCGATAGGTCATTTTGCTAGAGATTGCCCTCAGCAGGGTACAATTCAGTTGGCCGAGCCTTTACGAGCAGTTCATCCTCCGGCTAGAGGAGGTGGTCGTCAGAGTAGAGGTGATGCTCCATGCGGCAGAGCAGGTGGTAGGGATAGTTGTCGGGCAGGTAAAGGTCGTCGTCAGTTTTACGCGGTCCCTAGGAGACCAGAGGCAGAGGCCTCAGATGTTGTGATTACAGGTACGATTTCTGTGTGCCATCAGTCTGCTATGGCTTTATTTGATCCTGGATCCACTTGTTCATATGTATCTGCCTACTTTGTGCCTTGTTTGGAGTTGGCTAGTGAGCCATTATCTGTTCCTGTTTCTTTTTTGACCCCAGTAGGAGATTCTTTAGTAGTGGATCGGATTGTGAGATCCTATATGTTATCTGTTGGTGATTCAGAGACTTGGGGTGATTTGATGATTCTTGATATGCTAGATTTTGATGTGATACTAGGCATGGACTAGTTATCCCCTCACCGTGTGGTTTTGGATTGTTATGCCAAGACCATTACCATAGCTGTGCCCGGTGTATCCCTGATTGTGTGGCAGAGTTTTGTTAGCCATGCACCATCTGGGATCATCTCTTGTCTTCGAGCTAGGAAGTTGATTTCCCATGGGTGTTTAGCTTATCTAGCATATGTCCGAGATGTTAGTGCTAACCCTACTTCTCCTGAGTCTGTTCCTGTGGTTAGAGACTTCCTCGATGTGTTTCCTACCGACCTGCCAGGCCTTCCACCTGAGAGAGATATTGATTTCTCTATTGAGTTAGAGCCGGGCACCAGGCCCATTTCTATTTCTCCTTACCGTATGGCTCCTGTTGAGTTGAGGGAGCTTAAGGAGCAGCTCCAGGATCTGTTAACTAAGGGGTTTATTAGACCTAGTGTGTCACCTTGGGGTGCTCCTGTTCTCTTCGTGAAGAAGAAGGATGGGTCGATGTGCATGTGTATTGATTATCGGAAGTTGAATAGGGTGACAGTGAAGAATAGGTATCCAATGCCGAGGATTGATAACTTGTTTGACCAGCTTTAGGGTTCAGTCGTGTTTTCGAAGATTGATTTGAGGTCGGGCTACCATCAGTTGAGGATTAGGGCGGAGGACATCCCTAAGACAGCATTCAGGACACGTTATGGCCATTATGAGTTCCTGGTGATGTTTTTTGGGTTGACTAATGCCCCCGCAGCCTTTATGAACTTGATGCACAGGGTTCTTGGCCCGTATTTGGACTCATTTGTGATAGTTTTTATAGACGACATCTTAGTATACTCGCGTAGTAGAGATGAGCATGAGCAGCACTTGAGGGTTATACTCCAGGCTTTGAGAGATCATCAGCTTTATGCCAAGTTCTCAAAGTGCGAGTTTTGGCTTGAGTCAGTTGCATTCCTAGGGCACGTGGTGTCTAAGGATGGGATTAGGGTTGACCCGGGAAAGATTTCTGCGGTTTGTGATTGGCCTAGACTTACTACTGCTACTGAGGTCCACAGCTTTATTGGGTTAGCAGGTTACTACCGATGGTTCGTTGAGGGATTCTCTTCCATAGCAGCACCCTTGACTATGCTGACTAGGAAGGATGTCCCATTTCAGTGGTCGGATCAGTGTGAGGATAGCTTCCAGAGGCTTAAGGCCTTATTGACTTCAGCTCCAGTATTGACTTTGCCGGTTGAGGGTCAGAGCTTCTCCGTGTATTGTGATGCTTCTGGGGTTGGTCTTGGTTGTGTGTTGATGCAGCAGGGTCGAGTAATAGCATATGCGTCGAGGCAGCTGAAGGTTCACGAGCGCAACTACCCACTCATGACTTAGAGTTGGCGGCGGTAGTTTTCGCGCTCAAGATCTGGAGGCATTACCTATATGGAGTTCACTGTGAGATCTTCACTGATCACCGTAGTCTTAAGTATATCACGAGTCAGAGAGAGTTGAACTCAAGATAGAGGAGATGGATTGAGTTATTGAAGGACTATGACTTTACTATTCTGTATCATCCGGGCAAGGCAAATGTGGTAGCGGACGCCTTGAGCCGGAAGGAAGTGGGTATGGGTACCCTAGCTTCTCTTTCAGTTTCAGAGCGACCGTTGGCCTTGGATATCGAGTCCTTGGCTAACCGTTTGGTTAGGCTTGACTTGTCGGATCCTAGCAGAGTTCTCGCCAGTGTTGAGGTTCGTTCTACTTTGATTGATCAGATTCAGAGCCATCAGTTTGAGGATCAGCAGTTGTGTAACCTTCGTGACCGGGTTGTTCAGGGGGAGACCAGTCGGGCTACTCTATATTCAGATAGGGTTCTGAGGTTTGATAGTCGCCTTTGTGTTTCGAGGATTAGTGATTTGATTCAGTTGGTCTTCATAAGGCACATTGTACTAGATACTCCATTCACCCTGGCATAGCAAAGATGTATAGAGACTTGAGACAGCTTTACTGGTGGAGTGGTATGAAGCAGGATATAGCGGATTTCGTATCTCGGTGCTTGAACTGTCAGCAGGTTAAGTTCGAGCACATGAGACCTGGTGGGTTGATGCAGTGACTTCCTATTCCTGAGTGGAAGTGGGAAGGGATTACTATGGACTTTATTGTTGGATTGCCTCGTACTTCTCATGGGTTTGATTCCATATGGGTGATTATTGATAGGCTAACTAAGTCAGCACATTTCTTGCCGGTTCAGACTTCGTATGGCGCAGAGAGGTTAGCTCAGATCTACCTTCGTGAGATTGTTCGATTGCACGGGGTCCCAGCTTCTATCATTTCAGACCGTGGCACTCAGTTCACATCTCAGTTCTGGAGGGTTATTCAGCGAGATTTGGGTACAGAGGTTCATCTTAGTACCGCTTTCCACCCTCAGACAGATGGCCAGTCCGAGAGGACCATTCAGATTCTGGAGGACATGCTTCGGGCATGTGTTCTCAGATTCTGGAGGACATGCTTCGGGCCTGTGTTCTTGACTTTGGAGGTTCATGGGATCAGTTTGTTCCCTTGGCAGAGTTTGCTTATAATAACAGCTTCCATTCGAGCATTGGCATGGCACCTTTTGAGGCCTTGTATGGTAGGCGTTGCAGATCGCCGATTGGTTGGTTTGATGGTTTTAGTTCTTGGCCACAGAGCACAACTTTGCTTCGAGATTCCTTAGACCGAGTCCGAGTGATTCAGGACAAACTTCGGGCAGCTCAGAGCAGGAAGAAGAGTTATGCTGATCGTCGGCTTCGTCCCTTGGAGTTTAGTGTCCGTGACTTGGTGTTTATCCATGTATCGCCCATGAAGGGCGTGATGAGATTTGGTAGGCGGGGCAAGCTTAGCCCCAGGTACATTGGGCCGTTTGAGATTCTTCAGAGGGTTGGTAGCGTTGCCTATCAATTAGCCTTACCTCCGATGTTTTCATCTATACATCCTGTATTTCATGTTTTGATGTTGCGTCGGTATGTCCTAGATGAGTCTCATGTGTTGCAGTGGGATTCAGTTCAGTTGGGTGAGGGTTTAGCCTTTGTTGAGGAGCCGGTAGCTATTTTGGCTAGAGATGTCAGGAGATTGAGGTATCGAGAGATCCTGGTTGTTAAGGTTCAGTGGAGGCACCGTCCAACCGAGGAGGCTACCTGGGAGACCGAGAGAGATATGCGGGCTCAGTATCCGCAACTGTTCGAGCCTTCAGGTACCCCCTTGACCTTGACTTTCGAGGACGAAAGTCCTTTTTAGTAGTGGATGATGTAATGACCCTTCCGTTCATTTCCACGTATACATTTTCCTTGAACCGTTAGAGCTTGTTTGTAGTGGCCCCAAGTCATTTAAGGCTTGTCGGGACCGGTATTTCGGCGCCGGGTCCATTTGTTTGATCGTAAGTTCTTTAATAAATTTTCTGAACTTTGGGTAAAATGTCTCGGAGCTTTTCTCTCAATATATAAAGAGTTAGAAGTCCCTCGAAATACCAAATTGAAGGTCTACGAGTCTACTTTCGAACGCATAAAACCTCACGTCCAACTGATCTCGGAGTAAAAAGTTATGACTGTTTTACCGCGGACTGTCTGGCAGGAACCGGGTTGCGAACCGGGTCGGGTCAAAACCGATTTAAAGCCTCAACTTCACGTTTTAAAACGCCATTTCAGTTCTGAAACAGTGAGAAAACATAAGGGAGGGTTCCAAGAGAGTTCTTGAGTATCGAAATCGTGCGTACTTGAAAATATCTAATTTAAAAGTCGAAGGTGGTAGAAAAATTATATTATTATTACCTTTTCAAAATATTTTAAAGGTTTATGAAAAATATTTTTGTTACGATATAATGGTATATGTATTTATTTTATAAGGTTTTTGTACATTGTAATATTTTAACGGAGATAGTAAATTTAGTTATGTTGAAATTTATTATTATAATATAGTAGGTTTTATTTGAAATGATTTTCTATTAATTATGGTATATTCAAAAAGCTATATTTATTTTACCACGAATTTATGCAATACCCGAATATATAAATAATGGGATAAGAATTTCTTTTTGTCCTTTGTAATTGCCACCTCCACTCCACGTGTAGGTGGAGGGAGTGGCCAGCAAGTGTTAGCTAAATGTGGCAGCATATTAACATTTTCATAACATTGAAATGGTTGCTGCCTAACTTATCATTATTGAGAAGGGTAATATTCCCCACTCAACCATTCTCTCTTTATAAGTGTGTTGTTATAGTTATGCTTAGGCATTTTGAAATAATTAGAAGTATCGTTCCAGAGCTTCTCGGAGTGGTTCGGACTTGGACATTGTCGTTCTAGCAGCTTGTCGTCGGACGACAGGTAGGTTACGGTTTATTTTCCCTAGACTCCGCATATATAGGATAAAATTGTATTAATGGGCATCCTTGGGTTGATTTATTTGGTTGGTACCACAGACCTCGACCGCTTTATTCATGTCCGCCTTCTTTTGTTCCTATGTTGCTTGTAGTACTTGCCGATATATTTTATTTACCCCTGTGGTCCTGTGAGGCCTTGTTTACTCTAGAACATAGAAGGTGGGATTTTGGGAATGTCCGCGAGTCCCGGGCATAGAATTATCCTTCTAGGCTGGTTATGCTTGCTGAGTAGTTGTGGGCCTGTGCAGGGTCGATAAGTTGATTGTGAGCTGCTGGGCAGCTATTGTGTGTGATCATACCATTTCCATGCATATAAAGAGGTTTTATCCATGTTTTACTATGGTTTTGGCTTCGGGCCTACTGACACTATTTTCTAATCCTTGCATGGCCCCGGGGGCCCATTTTTTATAGAAATAATTTGGAAATGGTTTGATTTGACTTGTGAGTATTCTTGGGTAAAAGAAAGTAAAATTATGTTTTAAATCATCAGTTTTACGATTAACGCTAGACTCGGCAGGGCCGGGGTGCTAGTTGAGTTTTCTTGTTACTTGAGATGATTTTTAGCCTCGGTCGGACCGAGCACCTGAGATGACTTTCTACTGTTTAGACCCGGTTATGCCCGGGCACCCTTGGAGGGTTTTTTGAGATATTTTCCTACTACTTTAGTCCTGGACAGGGTCTGGGCATGCATATTCGAGACTGGGTCTCTATCTTGAACCCGGACTTGCTTCCGGACGACATGTTTTGATACTGAGTTTTAGTATGGGGTCTGGGACCTCCATGGACCTTTCCATCCGGGCCAGGGGCTACGGGATGCGTGTGCCGGAGAAGGGGTATACGGTGGAGTAGAGGTATACGGGCAGTGTCCTTCCATAGAACCTACCTGCTGGGCTGGATCGGCACCGGAGGCGGTACATACAGAGATACCATTTCACTTGAGATCTTCATGCATCATATCATTCATTGTTTGAGGTTCCACCCTTGTTTGTTGTTTGTTGATTGTACGCTCCGGTAGTATGGGATGCCGGAGGGTTTGTTTTCACTTGTTTGTGTTCCTCGGTTGTATGGGCGGCCGGGGGACTGTAGGTAGACTCTTGCTATTTACTTACAGAATTATTCCCTGTTACGGTTAATTATGAAATTGGTTACTACTAGACTGTTAGTTGCTGGGTGTGAGGTTGATATGATTAGTTGGACTTGATTCATGTCTCTGAGCATGCCTATCATTACTCTTTCTCTCTTCTTCTTACACTTGAGGTTACCGGTATACCGTCCATTTCGTAAACTTATTTTGTATACACTGTTGTTGCAAGGACCCCAGGTGCGTTATTTCTTACTTTCACCTGTGCCTATGGTGTGTATATTTTGCTTACTAGCCTCACATGTGGTTCTGTTGATTTCCCTCTGGGCTAGTTCCTGTGTACCTTTCGTTGATTTCTGTGACTACTTGCTTCTATTTTGTCTGTTACTATGCTTTTATCTTATATGTGCCCAGTCGGCCTATGATACCTACTAGGTACCTTATGCTTCACATTTGGTGCTCACCCCTACCCCCCTACATCTTTGGGTGCAGATCCTAGCGGGGGGCATCGCCATTAGATCGCTGTGATTCGTGCTTGGAGATCTGTGGGGGACTACTTCAGACAGAGGGTGAGCTCTTGGCGATCGGAGCTTAGCTTTAGTTTATCTTTTTCTTCATGTACTCTATTACCATTCAGAGACATCTGTATATATTGTTTGGATCATTTGCACTCCATGTATGTAGTTTTGGCTCTATACTATGATACCAGGTCTTGGGGTTTGGTTTAGTTTCTGCATACGTATATATTTATAGTCCTTTTATCTGTTCTCTTCGTCTTGTTCTCTTATTTGTTAGATAGTAGCCCATTACCAACTGTTCTAGGCTACGGGGATTGGTTCACCTACCGGGGGTTGTAGGTGCCATCATGATCGAGAAATTGGGTCATGACATCATGACTTGCCCAGAGAGACGACCAACAGAGATGGGTGGTGCAGTGATGGAGGGTTATGGGTGAGAGGAGGAGAAGATTTTGGGGAAGTTTAGGGATTTGTGGGAGAGAATTTGAGAGGTTTTTGAAGAAAATATGGAGAAAGAGGAGGAGGGTGGCAAATTTAAAGTGGAAAAGAAAAAGAATGTTAGCCGAGTCGATCTCCATGTCGGGTCGGTCAACGGGTTAGATTAATTAAAATTCAAATTTACCTCTGGTGCACCATGACGAGCGGTTTGCACAAGACCTTGTGCAGCCACATGTCGCTTCACACCTCAACTTTTTCATCCCCTGACTTTGCCCAGGCTTCTGTTTCATCATGCATTGGAGGTGCGACGCGCACATAGGCTTGTGCGAATTGCACATACCATCGCACATCACCTCTAAAATTTCTTTTTCTTTCCAGGTTTCTGTTCTTGCCATGTGTTAGGCCATGCAACATGCACATGGTCTTGTACGAACTGCATGGTCCTCTGCACATCCCATTTCTTGCTTGATTTTTCACTTGTTCATTTTTCTCCTCCATGCATCCGTAAAACACACAAAAAACAACAAAAGTATAAAGGAAATCAAAGTAAAGACACTTTGGTTGCCTCCCAAGAAGTGCTTGATTTAACATCGCGGCTCAATGATAGTACCTCAATCTAGTCATTGTTGGATAACATTGCCAATATGGTTGGCGTGGTTCCACCCAAAGAAGGGGAATTCCTCCTTCAATGACCTCAACACATCATCATATTGTCGACTAGGCAACTCTTCAACTTTGGGCGACTGGCCCACTTCCCAATCATCAAGGGCATGATCAAGCTTGCCCTCCAACTCTATCACTGATATCACCCTCAAGTCATCCGAAGGTCTTGTAGGTTGGTACACATTGAGTGTCACCACTTTATTCCCCACTCAGAATTTGAGCTCACTGAGTTCAACAACAACGAGAGATCTCTCTGTGGATAATAATGGTCGCCTTAAGATGATGGGAACCTCAACATCAACTTCATAATCTAGGATCACAAAGTCTATCGGGAGGATGAAATTGTCCACCCTTACCAACACATCAAAGAGAATTTCTATCGGGTATTTAATGGACCGATCCGCTATGAGAAAGCGCATAGAAGTAGGCTTAGGTGTACCCAATCCCAACTTGTTAAAAATCGCTAGGGTATTAAGTTAATGCTTTCCCCTAGATCACATAACACCTTTCGAAAAACAAATAGCCCAATAGTGCACGGTATGGTAAATGCACCCAGATAATCAAGCTTTGTGGCGACATTGCTTATCATCCCAACACTACAGTTGTGTGAAATCCCAATAGTGCCCACATCAACGATGTTCTTTTTCTTAAGTAGCTCCTTCATAAACTTAGCATACCCCATTATTTTTGTCAAGGATTCAACCAAAGGAATGTTTATAGATAGCTTGCTAAACATGTAAACAAACTTGCTAATTTTTTTATCTTCTTTCTTTTTGCTAAGCCTTCGAGGGTACGGAGGAGGTCCCTTAAGTAGTGTGGCCGGCACACTTTGAACAAGAGATAGATCCTATTAAACATTAACAATCTCTTGGGATGGAGATTCAGCCTCCTCCCTTTATTCATCAACATCAACACTTACCAGGGTGTTGGGTGCACTAAGCTTCACCCCAACCTCTAGTTCTACATCATCAAGCACGATCTCTTTTCCTTTAGGTCCCATGATGGCTTCAACAACGGGTTTCTTTGCCACAACAACTGGCTCCATAACAGGCTCTCTTACAACTCCACTTGTTCTTCCACTCCTAGTGACAATCACCATGACATGAGCATCATTCTTGGGATTTGCAGTGGTGTCGCTAGGTAGTATTCCTTTCAATCTCGGGTTGATTTGGGAGGAGAGGTGATTCATTTGGGCCTCAAGATGTTTAATTGAAGCTGAATGAGAGCTCACAGTATGATGAAGTGTTGACACTTTGCTTTTAAGCTTACTAACCCCAGTGCTTGAATTCACTTTCTTTAGCACGAAGGACAACATGTCCTCAATATTTGAATGACCGAGATTTTTTGTGGCTGGTTGATACAAAGAATCCGATTTGTTTTGGGGCACATACGGATTCGAACTCTGGTGATTGAATCTATCACCCTCCTTATCTCGGTCCCTCCAATAGCCGTTTGTATCCTTATCCTTTTTCCAACCTTGATTCTCATCCTTTAGGCGATAATACCCGGGAGGAGAACCTGCCATTACATAGAAAACTTTACCATCCACGATAGTCATCAGCTCATCGTTATTGTCCTTTATTTCAGGTGTACTCATAGCATTCACAATCTTAGCACCACCTGGCCCCATCATGTACTTAGCAAGCAAGTCTACTTGGGTCGTCATTTTAGCCACGGTCTCATCCCTCTCTTCATCTTTCCTTCACATATCATTCGATAGGATGGATGTGGTCACTCCTGAAGTTGGAATATCCTCCTACCTTGTGTACCAATCTTGGTTGGTTTTGGTCATTCTCTCAAGAAGGGCCAAGGTAATAGAAACTTAGAGTTCCATGAAGGTACCGCCACTAAAATTACTGGCTATGGATTTATTCATTGAGTTTAAGGATCTAAAGAATCTTTGCAACAATACATGGTCTGGCAAACAATTGTTAGGACATAACACAAGCTTCTTTTTGAATCTCAACCATGCCTCATGTAGAGGCTCTTCAGGGAGTTGGCGGAAGTTGGTAATCTAATCCCGTAGTTGCATCATATGCGATGGAGGGAAGAATATCATTATAAAGGCATCCACCAATTCATTCTAAGAGGTAATGGATCCATCCTGTAACTCCTCCAACCACATTGTGGCTTCTCCCATTAGAAAAGAAGGGGATTAGGCAAAGTCGAATGGATTCTTGGGAGATATTTTGGAATATGAATGGTTGACATATCTCCACAAAATTATGGATATGGCAGTTGGCGTCTTCATGGGATGCTCCTCCAAACATACCTTTTATTTGGATCGAGTTGAATATTGTGCTAGTCACGTGAAAGATCATATTTCCCACCGTGGGGGGTAGGCGGATTGCATCTACTCCCATTTGTATCACAGGCTCAGCAACTTTTGCATCCATGAAGCCTCCATTGACACTATCAATCACAACATAAACAACAAACAAAGTAAAAAGAAACAAACACTCTCAATGTGATTTTAAATCCACAATCAAAAAGGTTAAACAACTTAATTCCCCGACAACGGCGCCATTTTTGATAATGCTCAAATGTACTCTCCTACAAGTAGGTATTGGTGATCATCAAATAAAAATATATTTATAATTACCAACGGATGTCGAGTTCGATCCCACAGAAAATTTAGAGTTTAGCCTAAATGATTATAAAACAGAGTTCACAACGAGAGTGAGTAATATTTAAAAAAAGGGGAATTGGGAATTTGTCATAATTTCGCATTTCAACAAAATAAAGCAATAAAGTAAATAAGGTGTAGTCAATAGAGAGGACAACTAGGGATGTGTGTCAAATGGGACTTGAACATTGGATAGGGTGAATTCTTGTTTTCCAGTGGTTAATGAGTTTTCTGGATGTCTTTACTGATGAGATCCATTGTATTTCCTAGAACAGGAGATTGATTTTGTTATCTATATATTAATAGATGTCTAACCAATATCAATTCCCCCATAAAAAATTGCACCAGCAGAATTGAAGGAATTAAAGGAGTAGCTGGATTTTTTAGATAAGGTCTTTATTAGGCCTAGTGAGTCACAGTGGGGTGTGCCAGTGTTATTTGTGTGGAAGAAAGATGACTCATTGCAGAAATGTCTAGAATACCAAAAATTGAATAAAGTGACTATAAAGAACAAATATCCACTACCAAGGATTGATGGACTTTTGACCAACTACAGATGCCCAATGCATCTCAAAGATTGATTTATGCTTAGGGTACCACTAGGAACTTGTTCGAGAGAGTGATATTCCAAAGACAACTTTCAGGCTCAAATATGGCCATTTTAGTTTCTTCTGATGTCTTTTTGGTTGACGGATGCCCCAACAATATTTATGGACTTGATGAATAGTATATTCACGACAATCTTAGACTTTTTCATTATTGTATTTATTAATGATATTCTGGTACATTTTCGATAAGAGGACAAGCATAAATATCATCTTTGACTAGTGCTTCAGGTACTCCAAGATTAGAGATTGTTTGCTAAGCTCACTAAGTGTGAGTTCTAGTTACATTTTGTGGCCCTTTTGGGCCATATTTTATCAGATGCTCGTATTTAGGTTGACTTACAAAAGATTGAGGGCGTGAAGACTTGTCCAAGACCCATGACCCCGACAAAAGTTCGTAGCTTTCTTGGATTAGTAGGGTATTATAGAAGGTTTGTGAAAGGATTTTTTTCACCTTCAGCACCCTTGACAAAGCTGATTCAGAAAGCAGCTAAGTTTTAGTGGACCATAGCCTACGAGTGGAGTTTCAAAGAGATGAAAGATAGATTGTCTTCAGCACCAGTTCTGACCTTACCAGAGAGTCCAGAGGGCTACACAATCTATTGTGATACTTCAAGCATTAGGCTGGTTTGTGTTTTGATGTAACACGGAAAGGAAATTTCTTATGCTTCTGGACAATTAAAGAAGAATGAGAAGAACTACCCGACCCACAATTTAGAGTTGGCTGAATTTATTCATGCCTTGAAGATTTAGAGGCATTACTTGTATGTATTTAATGTTGATATTTGTACATATCATAAGATCCCTCAATATAATGTTAGGCTGAAAAAGTTGAACTTGTGACAGCGTCAATGGCTTGAATTACTGAATGACTATTATGTGGATACCTTACATCATCAAGTGAAAGCCAATATAGTAGAGGATGCCCTTAGTCGTTAATCTATGGGAAGTCTATCCTATTAGGGAGATATGAAGTGGGAGATAGACTAGGAGCTCTATCAGCTAGCTAGTTTGGGGGTTAGATTATTAGACTCTAACAATACTGGGGTCACAGCCGTATCATCTCTAGTTGTGGAGGTGAAGGCACGACAATAAGAGGATCCCAGCTTAAAGCTACTCAGAGGCAAGGCTCAACAGTGGGAGTCTTTATCCTTTGATACAGTAGGAGATGGAGTACTCAGATTCAAATATCAGTTATGTGTTCCATATGTTATTGGGCTTCGACAGTAGGTTGTGAAAAAAGAACACCATTCTCGTTACTTTATTCACCCCGGATCCACAAAAATGAGTCATGATATTAAGGAGATTTATTAGTGGTTGGTCATGAAGAAGGACATAGAAAGTTTTGTGGAACAGTGCCAAAATCATCAACAAGTAAAGGTAGAGCATCAGAAGCCAAGTGGGTCGAGAAGACCATACGCACGAGACATGAAGGTTGTACCAATGCAGCAACACTTATATTGTACCATAGAGCCTCAGAGTTGTATTGATTCATGACACATGTACATTCAGACAACTCAGATTAGTTAATCACTGTGGTCCAAGTAAGATGGCCAGTATGGGTATTTAACAACTATTTGTACTCCTTAGGACTTATAGTGATTGTGTGTTATTTGTACCTGCCGGGAATATGGGGGCTAGATCAGGTTATTATTTTCTAAACGATGGAAAAAGAAGAAAAATGCACTACAGAGGGGACTTGGGCACAGCCCCAGGCTCCTCCGTAGTGTAAATGACTAGAGGAAACCTTAGGGCTGACAAAATAACACTATGGCATCTCCCAAGGCAAGGGCATAGGCCAAATTTGGCCTAAACAACCCTAAACTGACACGGAACCATCCTGAACTCTATAAATACTATTTTCTCTATATCTTAAGTATATCCACATAGCAAGACATTATACATTAGAAAACACGCATTCGAGAACAAGGAAGGGGCATTTTTTGAATGAGAAACACATAGGGACGGAACCCCAATGGTTTCTACCTAGGTTTTTCTTTTCCTTTCGCTTTGTATGAATGAAAATTTGCTAATTCATGGATTATTGATATATTAATACGTTCACGAGTAGCTAACCTCATATTATCTAGTGTTGTGGATGAATATGAATGTTGTAGTTTGAATGTTAATATTAATTTGATTGGATTTTCACTTGTTGAGTTGATTATCTTTTCTTAATCTTAATTCCTTAATTCTCTGGCCAATTATTGAGTACTATCCATTGTTTGTATGTTGAACTAGGAATAGAAAACTTACATTCATAATAAGAAAAAGTAGAGCTTAGTCCAGGATCCCTGCTGAAAGGGGGAACGATTTGCTAACGTGGATAGAAATATACCAGTTAGTCATGCTTAGTTGGCACGGAAGACATATCACATGTACTTTACTATCACCCGATGATTGTAGGAATATCAGTGTTAGGAATTGTTAAGTAGGCATAGAGGTAATTTGGAAAGCGCTCAACATCGCGAATATCAACCCGCAACTAGTAACTTAGGAAATTAGTCAAACTAGTTAACTGATAACTCAACTGGATTAGTCTAAGTCCGGAACCATGCATCACTAATCACCTTTAAAATCACACAATAACATAATATCATTTTAAGTATTAGAATTATAGTAGTTAGTAGTTAATTAGCTAAAGAAACAATCCTCTCTTGTTTACATCATTGAATAGGTAGAATACGAGTTCATTATAGTATTAATTCATTAGTTCCCTATGGGATTGAAAATCTATACTTACAAGTTCTATGTTACTATTCAGACCCCGTACACTTGTGTTAGTGTAAGCCTAATATAGAGGTCCAACAAATTTTTTGCGTTGTTATCAGGAAATTGTTAGAGATTGATATACTATTTTGAGTTTTTATTTAATTTTTTCAAATTTTACTTTTAGTTATTGTTTTTATTACATTACATGTTTCAGGTAGTGTATGCCAAATACATGAAGTCAAGGAAGTCCCTTGATTCCATTTGATATTGAAATCAAAAGAACAGTGAGAAGATTCAGAATTATGGGTGACCAAGTCAATTGAAACTTGAATCTTGACGAAGTTGGGGCACAGGGAAACATACCTGTGCTCAACTTTTCCAGGCCAAATCGTGTGAAATCCTCTAAGGCAATAGTTAAGCTAGAAATTATGGGTAACTTTGAACTGAAAGAAGGAATGGTGCAGCTAGTGCAAAACACTTGCCAATTTTTAGGTAAACCACACGAAGATCCACACAAACACTTGACAAAATTTGTTGAGCTGAATGATAACTTTCACTATCAAAATGTGTCGAATGAGTATGGTTAGCTTACTTTGTTATTTCTCACTTATTGGGGAAACAATGCAATGGTTGCAGAATGAACCTGTAGGTTTAGTTACTACTTAGGATGTATTGTCATAGAAGTTCCTGAATTGCGTCTTCTCTTTGAGAAAAACTAAAGAGTTAAGAGGGAGAATATCCACTTTTGTGCAGAAAGATACTGAATCAATGCCATAGGCATGGGAAAGGTATAAGAGTTATATCAGATATTTCCCTCATCATCAGTAGCCAAAGGAGTTCATTGGCCACAACTTCATTGAAGGACTGAAACTAGACTCAAAGTCACTTTTAGATGCTACAGCTCAAGGGAAAATCTTGTATAAGAGTTATAATGAAATAGAAGTGCTGCTCAACCTTATATCTATATGTAATAGAGACTATCAAGAGCCGAGTAGAGTTTTCTCCTCAAGTTCACAAAAAGATCCAGGCAAGCTAGAGTTAGATGATGTTACAACCATGAGAGCAGAAATTAGGGTGCTTACCAGCTTAGTGAGGAAGTTGTTGACCGCTCAAAGCTCAAGTAAACTACAGCAAGTTCAAGCAGTCAGTATTATGTGTGAGCTGTGTGGTGAAAACTAAACATATTCAGGTTATCCTAAAAGCCCAGAATCTATATTTTATGTGGGGTAACAAAATCGTGGAATGGGATAGCAAGGTAAGGGCTTTGGTCAGAACTATAGAAATCACCCAAATCTATCTTGGGGAGGCCATCAGAAGTAGCCTTTCACACAACCACAAGCTCAAGTAAGTAGTTCACTTGAAGAGACCTTCAAGCAGTTTGTAGCTCAGACCAAACAATATGAGAAAGCTTAGCAGGTGATTAATGAAGAACATAAGAAGACTTGTGTTGAGATGCAACTAAAATTTGGTTAATTAGTTGTAGCACTACATGCAAGACCTCAAGGGACATTACCAAGTTATACAAGGAAAAATCCAAACAAAACAGTTATTGCAGCCACCCTGAGAAGCTTAAAAGAGTTAGAAGTAGAACCTCAGAAAGATAGAAGACATATTGAGAAATGTTTTGGAAGATGAAAGGTTGCAATATCTCCACAAAGTTTTGGATGTTCCTATTTGTATCTTTGTGTGCTGATCCTCTAAACATCCCCTTCATTTGTATAAGATGGAGCATGGTGATAGTGACGTGGAACACCGTATTTACAATCGTGAGAGGTAGGTGCATTGCACCTACTCCTCCTTGAATTACGGGTTCATTGGCTGCATCCATGAATCCGTTGACACTTACGTTGTCGCCCACTTCACTCATTGTCTATATGCTTAACACACAAAAACAACAAATGAAATAAAAAGAACAAACACTCTACAAGGTGATTTCAATTCACAATCAAAAAGGCTATTCAAACACAATTCCCCAGCAAGGGTGCCATTTTTTATAATGCTCAAATGTACTCTCCAAGATGGAGGTAACAATGATTGTTAAGCAAAACAAACTTTATATTACCCAACGGGCATCGGGGTCGATCCCACAGGGAATTGTTGCTTAGCCAAAGAGATTGTAGAAAGGACCTCACAACGAGAGTAGATTGTCTAAATAACAAATAATGTACAAGGGGGGGATTAGGAATTTGTCATTATTCAATTCCAAACCAAACAATAATGTAAATGCAAGGTGTAAACAAGAGAGAGGACAAATAGGGATGTGCTTCTGATGGGACTAAAACACGGGTTAAGGTACTTGCTCATATGCGTAAATTCTTACTAAATAACATAGGTAGCATGGTTTTAGGCATGAATGTTAATCTTTTGATCTCACAATCATCTATCCAATGGTCTTTGTTCAAGCACAATTGTTTGGGCATAAACCAACCAATATAGGATTGGGGAGGTCACACTATCTCTAGCTTAGACCCTTAAATGGGTGTTTCCGGCGACTAGAGCTATTTCTAGCCTCAATCTAAGTGGAATCCCAAGTATCCGATAGCAATTTCACATCCGAAATTATGAACCCCTTTCTCAAGAAAGAACATAATCAAGTAAATTAAATCAATGTTTGCAACCACCAATTTTAGAGTTAAAATATGGTGAAATCACTAGACTCATGTCATATTAGTAATTATAAATACAAATAAGAAAGACCCATATTCTTTTATCAAGTACCCATCATCAACACATCCCTAGACAAGGAGAATTAGCCACTCATGCTAAAGAAAGAAGAAAGTATACCCATAGGTAAATTCAAATTTATTTTCATTAATTGTACCAAGAATCCAATATCCACGCTCAAATTTACAAGTCCAAGGTTGAAGATTGAGAGAATGGATTGAAACCCTCTTTCTTTCCTTGGGAGAGAAACTAGCTTCAATAACAGAAAACTATCCCAAACTATGAAAAACTATGCCCAAATTGGATTTTAGAATGTTCCTAAAGTGCCATACAAAAGTGGACAAAATTGCCCCTTGGGAGCGTGCGGTTCACACGTCTTATTGTGCGCGTCGCACAACTCTGCTTCAATGGACCAGAGACTTTGCTCATACTTTCAACTTCATTTAAAGTGGGGTGCGGTTTGCACCAAGCCTTTGCGTGATGCATGGGCACCGCACCCTCTTAACAGATTCTCCTTTTCTTCTAAGCATTAATGCGGAGAGAGGTGCGGATAGCACCAAGATTTGTGCATTTCGCACAAGGTTAACACCTCAAGGAAGAATCTTCAGCTCACTTGATCACTTCACACTTCAATTCCTTATGATCTCCTTTGGTTCTAATTCCTTATTTTCTATCTTTGACAAAAAGTACATACATTCATGTCAATAAAGGCCATAAGAACCTTTAAATCTTATCAAAACATGACAATAATTCATGATTAAAGGCCTAATAACTTGGTAGATTCCTGACTTATCACTTTCCCCACCTACTGAGTCTCATCATGCCCTTCATGGGCGACACTCAAAGAAACACCAAATCACCGACAATGAAATCTAAGGCACGAAGTCTACGATCTGCGTAGCTTTTCTGCCTACTCTCAGCTACCCAAAGTCTATCCTGAATCACCTGGACTCTGTCTAAGGAATCATGAATCAAGTCTGTACTTTGTGGCCTAGACTCCAAACCATCAAACCAACCCACTGGCGATCTTCAATGCCTACCATAAAATGACTCAAAATATGTCATGCCAATGCGCGAATGATTACTATTATTATAAGCAAACTCCCGAAGGCACATACTGATCCCATGAACCTCCAAAGTTAATATTACAAGCCCGTAACATGTCCTCTAGGACCTTGATAGTCCTCTCGAACTGGCCATCTATCTGAGGGTGGATTA
Source organism: Jaltomata sinuosa (assembly GCA_003996215.1). NCBI lineage: Eukaryota > Viridiplantae > Streptophyta > Magnoliopsida > Solanales > Solanaceae > Jaltomata > Jaltomata sinuosa. The sequence continues at coordinate 806,156 of QJPP01007248.1, forward strand.
CAGTGCTAAGTTGAACCTCTGTACCAATCTCTCGCTGTATAGTCCCTGTTTTACGGGGGAAAATGGTTAAGACTTAATTAAATACGAAAACTTTAAAGAAAATTTCTAAATTCAATTAAAATTAACAGAGTCGCCACTTAATTTTACAAAGGAAATTAAGAAAACCTTAAAAAAAACTTCTAAAGTTTAAAACAGATAAAAACTTCAAAAATTAAGAGATTTTGAGTAAGAGGTGCATATTAATATTTTGAGAAGGGTTTTAAGGCACTAGAAATATCCTCTAACTCGCGGTTATCCGTCAATTTATAACAACTCTTAGTTTTGACTAACTTCAAAAAGTATTATTTTGAAAAATACGAGAATATTGCCAATAAAATAATTTACCTAAAGATAAGTGAAGAATTTTGAAATTATTGAAAATAGTTTAAGGAAGACATGCTTTGTACTTGGGTAAGAAAAAATGAATATCGTTGGAAAGGGAAATAGAGATAACTTCATTCTTTAATAAGTATTAAAACTCAAGTTTAAGATTGGGAAATAATGGGGAAAAAAACGCATGGCAAAGTTTCATTTTTTATAGACTTTTAAACAAGTAAATCTAAATTTAATTTAAGGGTCATTATTTTGATTAAGTGGCCGAACACAAATCAGAAATAACAATTTTTTAGGGGATTTCCACTAAGTTAAATTAAAATTGTTAGTGTCATACAACTTCACACAAAAAAATATACAAGATATTATGTAAATGAGTAATAGGGAAAGAAATTGGGTTTACGCATCCAAGGCCTAAACCCCCCAAATTGTCCAATTTTGGACTCAAAATCTTAAGCTTTTGTAGCCCACTCTCTGCCTTGTGCTATTGCTGCCTTTGTTTTATACAGGGGCTTTGTCCCATTCCCTTCTTTCTCATACACCTGTAACTTTAGATTCCAGAATTGTATTGAGGCTGACTAAAAATTTGTTGGGGTTCAACCCTCACAGAAATGTAAAGGGAAAATATGGGAGTCCAAAGATGGACTCGATGTCGCGCATTTGGCAAAGAAAAAAAAAAGAAAAGAGAAGGATTAAAATTTGAGTAGAAGAATTGATGTCTAGATAATACAAAATTATAGCATTACAAATGGTAACGACAATTCCTAACTTTAGCTACACCAGTCTTATACAAATTTTGAGCAAGAGGAATACCAATACTTATCAAACAATTTCCTAAAGCACACTTGATATTTCACACAGAGTAAACCAACTTATCATACCACAACTTTAATCAAGCAGGACAAAGGTTAAAAAAACTATCAAATGGTCAACTTAGAGATCTATAAATTTTAGCTCAACGTATTTGCATACTATACATCATATGAGAGACACTTTAGTTATCTTAAAACAAGAAAGACACACAAGGCTAATACAAAGAACTTACGAGATCATGCTAAGGGGTTTCACATTTAAACACAACTAATTAAATCATGCTTTAATTCGAGTAACAGGATATCCTGTTTCAAAACTTGAAGTTGAAAAAATTATTCAATTTATAGTAGGGAAAGGATTTTCGACTTCAAACATGATTCAGATAAGGGAAAAGCAGTTCATCTTCGGCAGACTTACGATGGAAATTACTATCTAACAAATTTTGAAACGAACAGCCTTTATCCAACTAGACCAAACACGACACATAAAGTAAGTAAAGATGAAGCCAAGTTGAAGATAAATCATGTAATCAAAGAAACGTTGAGCTTGCACAGATAAAGGTTGATTCATGATCAAAACACAACCAACCTATCAAGTTATACATGATTCATTTACAACGAAAAGAGCCTAAGATATTGAGCTGCTTAGTTCCTAAAATAGTGAAGGGTTGCAACGTTTGGACAGTATTTCAGATAGATAAGACATGAAACACCTATCACATACTATTGATAACCAAAATCAACGAGCTTAAATTAGATAAAGAGGAGAATAAAAATCATAGATCTCCTCTTGGTACAGTCAATAATACAAATCTCTTAGAAATACATAAATGGACCCAAGAGCGAAATGAACCGAATCACAGAACAATTTGAAAGAAAATCACAGGGAACTTCAAGAAAAATCAACGTATCCTAGCAAATGATTCAACTGAGCAGAACAACATTTTATCCCTCAAACGCAATCCTCACCAAATCACACATATAATCATACAAGGCCAGTGAAAACTAACCTAAAAGAAAAGACACGAGAAGTGAGGTGTTTACCTTCTTTGGGGCAGCGAACGGGAAATGATCCTCATCAGAATACTTCACCATGCCAAAAAATAAACTTCGAACTCGAGTTTTTTCAACCTTGAAAATGTATGAAAAGAACTTGAATTCATTGCCAAGAAATCTCAAGCTTTCTAAAGCCTTTCAGGGTTCTCTTTGTTATGAAAACCTTTCCCTCAATGAGTGAATAGTGAGGGTTTATATAGGGTGAAAATCTGATGGATTTGGGAGGTGATTTTCAATGTGCGATAGCTAGAATTTAGGGATTTTTCAGGGAATTCACTTGAGAAATTTGAATTCAAGTTCATGGTGAGAAAGAAATATCAAGGCCACGTATGTACTTTAGTACGAATTCAGATGGAATCCAAGAGGAAACCCTGAGATTTTTGGGATAGTATTACACTTGGATGATCTAGGTTCTTCTAGAACCATTCAACGCATCAAACGTTTGAGTTGGAGGGATTTGGATGGAGCATTGATGGATTTTGTTCATCTGGGTCTCTCAATTTGGGTGTCGTTTTTTTAGAGGAGAGAGTTTTAGGGGTCGTTTTTTTTGTCTATGTAAGAAAGAAGTAGAAAAGAGTATAAGGAGGATATAAGGTGGGCTGGATCGGGTCTTGTGAAGGTGGAATGGGCCGAGGGGATTGGTTTGGGTCAGTTTTGGCTGAAGCAAAGAGGATTTATAAGGTGAATACTTTGATTTAAAAGCTGGCCATATTGCTTTGCAAATGTGGCCTGATTTGGTTCAAAGAATAACCAAATTGGAACAATTAGGGAGATTCGGTCACTATTGAAATAAAATGAATTAATTTCATAATTAGTTAAATGAGCTTCTTTCTTTAACAATTAAGAATAATTTTTTTTAAATATAACTAACTTGTTCAAAATCAAAGAATTAATCATACAATTATTTCTTGATTTTAAATCAAATTTTGAGGAAAACGGAGCACATTTCATCTTAAAATGTGATTTTTCATTTAGAATAATTTTCAAAATATTTCTTTAAGTAAAATTGATATACTTCTATATAATTAAATATAGAATATACATATTTTACCTAAAATTACTAAATTATCCTCATATTAATTTTGAAAACTTTAAAATCTTATAAAGACAATTATTTCAAAATTATTTTAAAATAGTAGAAACTCAGAATTAATTACGAATATGGAGAGAAAAAATTGAATGTCAACAAATGTCCCTCCCTTTAGGTATGGTGAGTGAAAGGAACCCTGGGCAAAGGGAATTGACGTTCCTAATTTTGTCGGATCACAAAATCATCTCCAGGAAGTGGTTGGTTCTAGCACGAATTTCAAGGAATTATAGCTGAACTCTGGTATCGGGTTTCCTACATATCTCAGGTTACATGAGAATTCCGGCCACTTGTAGTTCAAGATTCTCGATTTTATGCATGATTTTTTAAAGAATTCCAAACTATTCCGATTTCAGAGTACGAAGAGACCGAAAAGCTGGGGAGTAAGAGGATTGGGGGGAGTTTGGAATACAGCTGAGTTTTCAACATAGAGTCCGCCTACATTTACCAGGACTTAGAGAATTAGGCTGCTTGTAGTTTGACTCAATAGGTGAAAAAGGTAATCTTTATATTAAGACAACATTTGGCTTGGGAGGAGTGACAATTAATTGAGTTATAGAAAAGAGGCTTGCAACCTCTTAACTATGAATGTGGGATCCTTCACACCCATGAATAAGAACTTACACGGACATAATTTCCATAGCTCGAGGTGCATTATCACTAGGAATTGAAAGAGAAGGGATATTTCTTCCAGTGTGAGTTTAGAAAATACCCTGTATGCGAAACAGAAACTGAAAATATGAAAAATTTCCACATGCCTTCTAATAGGGATATAGTTTGATAGCGGTGGAAGTCATTCCTCAGCTCGTTTCTAAAGAGTTTGATATTCCTCTTCGAACTATGTCCCAGTTCACTGCTAAGAAAAAGTTCCACGTTGTGATGTGTCCTTTTTGGCATAGTCCACACCTGTGGTTTTGTTTTGAGAATTTCATCCTTCTCGAATTCTCTCGACAACATCTAAAAACAAAATTGTTAATGGTAACGTAATTCCATTTGGAGAGATAGTTTCTTTGTCAAACCTTGTCCTTGGATTATGTACGAATCTCGTGTTGTGACGTCCTTTTGATATGTTTGGTACCTATTGTTATGGTTCAATATTTTCACCCTCTCGGATGCTCTCGGCAATATTTAGAAACAATATTGTTAGTAGTAAAAGTAGTTTGATAAGGAGAGATAGATTTTGTACCTCATGCCTGCATATATTATTTCTTGAATAAGATGACATATTTTCCTATCCCTATCTTAGGAAATAATAACTTTCACGACAAATAGACATGATAGCCTTCGTATCCATTGAATAGGAATGCATTTGTGGTGGTTGGACATGATGATCTTTAAATATGACGATCTTCATATCCGTTGTGATGTAACGGTCCTTGTAACCATTTGTAACATTCTTTTGATGTGATATGGCGCCTCTTTCAGCTATTGGCATTGATGCTTTGCATATACCTCAAGTAAGTCTTGCACGTTATCCATATCCATGCGACTTATAGATATCCTTTCATACACCATCCTCTTTCAGTTTGACGAATGTCAACCTTATTTGGTTTTGACTTGAACGGATATCATTGGCCTCGATGTATATGATTCCCTTTAATTATTAACATGACTTATAGACACCCATCTATGCGTCATCCTCTTGCCGTTTTGACGCGCGCCAGCCTTTTTCAGTTTTGGCTTGAATGGATATCTTTGGCCTAGATACACATCATCCCCATTCAATTTTTACATGACTTATAAACATACTTCCATATATCATCCTCTTTTAGTTTGAATTTGAACGGATCTCTTTGGCCTAGATGCACATCATTCCCATTCAGTATTGACATGATATAGAGACATCCTTCCACACGTCATCCTCTTTCAGTTTGACTTTGAATGGATATATTTGGCCTCGATGCACAACATCCCCATTCAGTATTGACATGAATTATAGACATCCATATGTACGTCATCATCTTTTAGTTTGACTTTGAATGATATCTTTAGCCTCAATCCATATCATCCCCATTTGGTATTGTTATGACTTATAGACATCCATTTGTACGTCATCCTCTTTCAGTTTGACTTTTAATGAATATGTTTGGCCTCAATGCATATCATCTGCATATCATCCCCATTCGATATTGACATGACTTATAGACATCCATTTGTACGTTATCCTCTTTTAGTTTGACTTTGAATGAATATCTTTGGCCTTAATGCATATCATCCTCATTCGGTATTAACATGACTTATAGACATCCTTCCATACGTCATCCTTTTTTATTTTGACTTTGAACGGATCTCTTTGGCCTAGATGCACATCATCCCCATTAGATATTGACATGACTTATAGACATCCATTTGTATGTCATCCACTTTCAGTTTGACTTTGAATGAATATATTTGGCCTCAATGCATCTTATCCTTATTCAGTATTGATATGACTTATAGATATCCATTTGTACATCATCCTCTTTCAATTTGACTTTGAATGAATATATTTGGCCTCAATGCATATCATCCTCCTTTGGTATTGGCATGACTTGTAGACATCCATCTGTATGTCATCCTCATTCAGTTTGACTTTGAGTGAATATCTTTAGCCTCAATGCATATCATCCCTGTTCAGTATTAACATGACTTATAGACATTCATCTATACGTCATCCTCTTTCAATTTGACTTTGAATGAATATCTTTGGCCTCGATGCACATCATCCCAATTTGGTATTGATATGACTTGTAGACGTCTTTTTATACATCATCTCCTTTAAGTTTGACTTTGAACGGATCTCTTTGGCCTTGATGCACATCATCCCTATTCAGTATTGACATGACTTATAGACATCCTTCCATATGTCATCCTTTTTCAGTTTGACTTTGAACGGATCTCCTTGGCCTCGATGCATATTATCCCCATTCGGTATTGATATGACTTGTAGACATCCATCTATACATCATCGTCTTGCAATTTTGATGAGTGCCAAACTCTTTTGGTTTGACTTTGAACGAATATCTTTGGCCTAGATGAACATCATCCCCATTCGGTATTGACATGACTTATAGACATCCAAGTATACGCCATCCTCTTGCAGTTTTGATGAGCGACACCCTATTTAGGTTATGACTTGAATGGATATCTTGTGGCCCTCATGCTTGGTCTTTAAAGCAATAATAAGCATGCAACATATCTCACAAAAGTTGAAGAGAACATTACCTTTAATACGGTGTTGGTCCTTTTGATGCCTTTCACCTGTATCTGCACTCAAAGTAAATGATCAGTAGGCACAGTATCGCTGTTGCTAGCGACTAAAGTCAAAACATTAAGGAAAGCTTAAATAAAGCTTTTGAAGTAAAAAATAGATGACTTTGTTTGCAAATATCATCCTCTTCTCGAGGTGGTAGACAAACAAGAGGTCATATGAGTGAATGATTGAACCCTATATCTGGGAGCGGTTATAAATATCGCCTTCGACTAGCATATGTTTATTGTGATCCATAATTTATTGGGGATTTGAGGAGGATGTCATCATTCTCGACTTATCTGATGATCTCTTTGATCACTTTGTTGTCATGCTGACTTTATCTCGTGTACATGTGCTCATGGTAAATGATTAGTAGGCATAGCATCGCTTCTTCTAGCGACTACAGTCAAAATTTCGAAAATCTTTGAAAGCATTCACAACATAAATCGAATGGCCTTGTTTGTAAATCCTCATCTTTCAAGGTAAATGGACAAAGCAAGAGGTCTTTTAAAATGTAAAAGGATGGCTGAACCCCGGCTCTGGGGACAGTTACCAATACCTTTTTAAACATTGCATGTTCATTGTAATTCATGACTTGTCGAGAATTTAAGGCGGATGTCGCCATTCTCTTCTTATCTAATGATTCCTGCATCTACAGAAACATTATTAGTTTTGGGGAGTTCTGTCGCCTTGGGCTCTTCCCAATCATATTGGCTCCTTCTCATTGATTTTTAGCCTTCAGCTTTGTTGAATTCTTTCAAATAAATGAATACGCTAAATAATTAAACCATTTGTTATTTCTTCGTTGATCTTAGAATAACATGCATCCATAGAAAAATTGTTACTTTTGGTGAAACTTATCTATGTTGACCTTCTTTGGTCATCTACTTCTGTTTTTCTATCTTCGAGTGCTTGTCATCTTTGGGCATATGGATTGACTCCTCGAGTCACGGTAAATTTAAGACAAAATTAATTTGTAAAGGAGTAATTTAATGGAGATTTTGCAGGTAAGTTTTTGAAAAATAATGATTTTGAAGAATTATTTGGAAAAGGTCTTTGCCAATCTTGTCATATCATACACTAGCTCAATAAACGTCCTTTGTTGTAGGCCTTGACATATCTGCCACCTTGTTGCCGAGCTCTTGTAGATTCTTTAGCATCGCAGCTGGGGAGTTTGAAAATGGTCTTTCTAGAAATCTATCATAGCTGAGGGATTAGTCTATTTGGACTTTGTTGCACCTGGAGATTTCTAAAGTTGACTCTGATCTTTTGGTATTGGTGAATTCTCAGAGTTTGTCTCTAAACTCATCAATGAAGCATGCTAGAAATTTTGAGGTCATCCTCAAAATTTCTGACCCAATTAGAGATTTTGTGACGAACCCTGTACTGTTTATAAAAGGTTTGACACTCTGTGGGGATCTTGAGCTTCTTCCTCAAAATTCACTTTTGATACGCTCTTTGGCATAATCTGCATTCTGACTTGCTAGGGAATGATCTTCTCCCTTCTGAATTTTTGATATTCCTTTCTCAAATATTCTAACCCTGTTTCCATTTCCTGGGGTGGTATGACTGAGTTGTTGTGGTGCTTATGTATCCCGTTGAAGCAGGAATCAGGTCAAACGTAGCTCCCCAAATCGTAGCGGGAGAAAATTAGAAATAAATAAAGGGGTGACCGAAGCCAACAAAGGATGCCTACGTATTTCATTCTTGAGAACTCAGGTCATCACGTAGTTCAAGACAAAAAAGGGAAAAATAGATTTTTATAAGGGGTTGACCGAAGCCGATACAGGACGCCTACGTATCTCATTCTTGAGAATTCAGGTCAAACATAGTTCGTACATAAAGGATAGGGAATTTTAAGCTATTACAAAGCATGAAAACAATTACAAGTAAAAGATGCAGTTACAGGGACAGAGGCAACACAACATTGTCTTCAGATATAATATATCTTGATAGCCTCTGAGTTGATTGGTTATGGTCATTTTTAATCATTCATCTCTGACAAGATCAAAGCACCTCTAAAAAGTACTTTGTGGATGGTGTGACGTCTTCATCACTTTGGTTAAAAAATTTTCCACGTACTTATCTTGATGGGAGGAGAATGTATTTTAACATCAACTATTCCACTTTCTAGATTAAATTCTGAACTGTCCAATAGCATATCATCATAGATTTAGGTGAATACCTCAATGTATTGCTCGAGCGATTTGATAAGCTCTATCATATGTGTTTTTGACATAAGTACACTGGTCCTGGTCTCTTTGATTCAGTTGTCATCTTCAAAATTCACCAATTCGATTTTCTTCTGAATTGGTTTCTCTTGATTCTCAAGTTATTTCAACTCTTCCATTAAATGTTCTGGAACTGTAATTTCTTCACCATATTCTTCGAATTCAATACCACCTCCCTCAATTATTCATGCAGCTCAAGACATGACATGACATTGGCAGGTTTTAAACTATTTAAACAAGGTTAGATAATAAGTTTTTAAACATGACAAATAATAATAAAAAGCAATTGATTTTTGAGATAGGGGAGGCTTTCATTGAAATTTTAGAGACATATGAACTTTGGTCGTGACCCATATAAAGGCGAGTCCCTTGCCTTTTTGAAAACATTACGGAGAAATTAAAGACACAATGAGGAAAAAAGACATAAGAGGTGGGTCTTGGGCCTCATTCGGACCATCACCGATTTAAAAAACAAAGATTTATCTTTTCTTTACTGAGACAAGCGGGGAATCATGAGCGGAGTAGATGTCCAGTTGTGCAAATGTTCTCCTGGATTAGTGTCCTGTATTTCTATCTCCTTGGTGCATTCTTCCAAAACCATGTCATCTCTAATCCCTTCCCCTTGACCTTTGCTTTCATTCTACACTTGAATGGGAAAAGACTGATACGTAGGAGGTGGCTCTTGATCGATCCTCTGCTTGGTCAGGCAATCAAAACCAAACTTTGGAGGCTTTTTTGGAAATGCTCTATGAGGTGCGATCATCGCAATAAACTTAGGCTTCTTGCTTATGCTCAGAGAGTCCATAACATTTTCTATCATGCCGGGACTTCCTTTGGTTATGGATTTACTTACAAGCCATTCTTCATTAGTCTCAATAATATTTATAGTCACTCCTCCAATGTTTGGCAGGGGATTGGTGTTATCATTGGGCACACCCTTCTGGAGAGTAATGACCTCCTGATCAATTAGGTTCTGAATTTGGTGCTTCAAATTGAGGCAATCTTCAACACTTCCTGAATGATATGCACAATGTCGATCAAGTTTGAAGAATTTAGATGTTGGATTAGTAGTCTTTGGTTCGATAAGTAGAATTAGTCCAGCCGCTTTTAGTCTCTCAAAGAGTTGAGTTCGACTTTCAGCTAACGGGGTAAAAACTCGGGGAGCTTTTTTCTCTAAATTTGGACGGGAAGGATCATAATTTTTTTGAAGGTTAGGGGGTGGTGCTTGGTAATTTTGTTGAACATAAAAAATGGGATTCAGATTTTGTGAAGCTGAGGGGTAATTTTTTAATGGTGAGGTTTTCTTGGGACTGGATCTAAAAGATATCTTTGATTTCATGCCCAGGCTAAAGGATACAGAAGACACCACTTCTTTTTTCTTCCTTGGAAATCCTGGAGACTCTGGCTGTGTAGAGTCCCTGGCAATTTTTCCAGTTCTAAGACCTTGTTCGACTGTCTCACCGATTTTAACTAAATCAACAAACTTCACATTGATCGTTGATATCATCGTTTCATAGAATTCTTCTTCTTAAGCATGCATAAATGCAACGACAATTTCTTCTTCGGTCATAGGAGGTTGGACTCTCGATGCCTCCTTTCTCCACCAGTAGGCATATTCACGAAAATGCTCATTGTATTCCTACTTGATATGATTTAAATAATACCTGTCTGGGATAACCTCCATGTTATAGGCAAATCTTCCAGCAAAATCTTTGGCTAGAGTACTCCATCCGTACCACTTTATCAGATCTTACGAAGTAAAACATTCTAGCTTTTTGCCACTTAGACTCTGACTGAAGAGTCTCATTGGTAGCACTTCATCTTTACCTTCTCTTAGTATTTCGTCACAATAAATCCTCAAATGGACTGTGGAATTTCCAACACCATTAAATATTTCAAACTTTGGGATTGTGAATCCTTCTGGTAGACTCAAATCTAGATAAATGCAAAGATTATCATAACTATATTTTTCTTTGTCGGGAGAACTCTGTAATTCCTTGATCTCGGCGATCTCTTCTTTCATTATCATCATATCCTTATCATTCCTATCTTTCATGACTCTTAATTCTCTCTCCTTTCCCTCATAATTGTTAGGTTTGAATTTATCTGGAAAGGTAGGATACGCTTCGAGTGTAGTGACATAAAAAGTAGCGGTAGGCATAGTTTGGATAGGTGGTGGGTGCTGGATGTTTGGAGTGGCATTTTGGTATGTGGGGGTAAAGTATTGTGGGTTGCTGGCATTTGGAATGACAGTGGGAGGGACCTTCTGAGAGTTGAAGGTATTTGGAGGAGTATTCTGGTAGTTAGAAGGGAGATTATGTGGATTGTAGGCATCTGGATTGTTGTTTTGGCTAGTGTGATCAGTATGTGGATCATAGACTTGGTATGATGAGCCAAATTGAGGTGGATTGCTGGAAATGGGATCATGGATGGTCGTTGGATAAAAGCATATGGTGTGTTGTTTGGATGGTTTTTGATGTTGAGAGAGTTATGAGGAGAAAGATGGAACGGAGGCCTTATTTCGCTAGGAATCCTGTGAATTCCCTGTTCTATTGTATTTCTTTCCTTATCTCAGCCATTTGTTGCAGTATTTGAACCATCAGTGTGCTTTGATCCATTGTGATTGGGTCTGCTATGACTATGTTTGTGAACCTAGTCTCCTCAGTATTTTCAGTTATTTTCCCTTTCTTTTTATCGAGCTACGGTCAAGGGAGGATTCTACTTGCGAAGTAAGGATGTTCAGCTAGTTTTTCCACAAAGATCAGTTTCTTAACTTCTAGACGATAAGAGAAAAATAACTCAAAAGATAACCATGTTAGATTATATTAATGATAAACAATGCAAGATATTCGACAGAAGGTGAACAAACAAGTGTTGCTTTGCTTAAAGGTAAATTAATGCACAAGTGAATTTGAATAGGAATGACTCGAACGAACAGAAAATTGTCCGTTGATTTTTAGAGTAAGTGATTTGATAGGAAGTATACTTTGTGTTGAATAGGCTTTTTTTGTACTTGACATTTGTTGATGTTAATAAGGTAAGACTTCCCAACTTCTTCATCAGAATGCAATCATTCAAAGATAGGGAATGGGCCTTCAAAGGCTACATATTTCGAACAAGGTGAATTAACTTTTCGAAAAGATAGGAATAAGATTTTAAAGGTCTTTTTAAGAATGTTTGAAATGTTCTAAAAAACTTAAAAACTCGAAGAATCATTTGGCCGGACGCATGCATTGTTGGCTTATATTTCTTCCTATGGGCACTGAAATACTTTAGTAGGAGTGGATCAATTCACCTTCAATTGAAGCAACACGCAATCAGACAAAAGCACTTATATTGCATAACATGTAAACAATTTATAGCGCGTCCTATACAAATATGTGACCTTTTTAAGCCAAAGGTGGGCCTAATGAATTGAAGGATGTAATTCCATTTGTAAGACATTCCATTGCCCCAAAATATATTACATAGAAATTGAATAAATCTAATTGGGATACAAAATAAGAATACGGGATTACAATGATTATTAGTCCCACGCAGGGGTACAATCCTAGACTAAATCATCGTGGAAGGTCCTTAATTCTCGAACTTCTTAGACTTCTTGGAATTTCGAACGTCTTTCGGATGGAGATCTTCAAAACACTATCTAAATACTTCCCAACCCCGAGGGACAATGGTCTGTACTATTCTACATTACATCCTTCAATTAATCATACAAGGGATGATTGTTCTTTCGGACCGTGGGCCTTTTCAAACACAAGGTGCTCTTGTAATGGACTCGATACCACTTTGATATCGAATCAACTTAGGTCAATGCCTAATTAAGGGATTTCATTTCGCTCTATCTTAGGTTGTCTAGAGTTGGTTTATTTTGAAATGACCGGGAACCCGGGTGGACAACCGCGAGCTAAAACAATAAGTGACCGTTAACCCACCACGAGTCAACTACTTCACTCGTCTGTTTTGAGAAAGTGTTTTTAGTGAAGAACGATTGCAAATACTTGCATAATCGCCCTTTATTCCTAATGTAACCTAATGTTTTGCCAAGGGAGGCAGAATATACCATGAAAAATGCAACAGTTTATAATTTACAAAAATTAAACAAGTAAACAAATAAATTAATAAATTAATTATTATAAAACAGAATAGTTAGTCAACTAAGAGTTAGTTAAAATTATTTTGGTTAGAATCTAGTTGAATCCCCAGCGGAGTCGCCCTTTCCGTATTAGGGGAAAAAATGGTTAAGACTTAATTAAATTCAAAAACTTTAAAAAATTTCCAAATTCAGTTAAAATTAACAGTCTCCACTTAATTTTATAAACGAAATTAAGAAAACCTTAAAAAAAAAACTTCTAAAGTTTAAAACAGATAAAAACATCAAAAATTAAGAGATTTTGGGTAAGAGATTCATATTAATATTTTCAGAAGGGTTTTAAGGAACTCAAAATATCCGCTAACTCGTGGTTATCTATCGATTTAAAATAACTCTTATTTTTGACTAACTTCGAAAAATATTATTTTGAAAAAGACGAGAATATTGCCAATAAAATAATTTACCTAAAGATAAGTAAAGATTTTTGAAATATTTGAAAATGGTTTAAGGAAAACATGCTTTGTACTTGCGTAAGAAAAAATGATTATTATTGGAAAGGGAAATAGAGATAACTTCATTCTTTAATAAGTATTAAAACCCAAGTTTAATATTGGGAAATAATGGAAAAAAAACTCATGGAAAAGTTTCATTTTTATAGGCTTTTAAACAAGTAAATCAAATGAGAATAAATTTAATTAAAGGATTATTAATTTAATTAAGTGGCCGAACACAAACAAGAAATAACAATTCTTTATGGTATTTCAACTAAGTTAAATTAAAATTATTAGTTTCATGCAACTTCACACAAAAAAATATACAAGATAATAAGTAAATGAGTAATAAGGAAAGAAGTTGGGTTTAGGCATCCAAGGCTCAAACCCCCCAAATTGTCCAATTTTGGACTCAAAATCTTGAGCTTTTGTAGCCCACTCTGTGCCTCGTGCTATTGCTGCCTTTGTTTTATACAGGGGCTTTGGCCCATTCCCTTCTTGCTCGTACACCAGTAACTTTAGCTTTCAGAATCGCATTGAGGATGACTCAAAAAATTTTGGGGTTCAACCCTCACAGATATGCGAAGGGGAAATCTGGGAGTCCAAAGATGGACTCTATCTCGCGCATGTGGCAAAGAAAAAAAGAAAAGCGAAGGATTAAAATTTGAGTAGAAGAATTGATGTCCAGATAATACAAAATTATAGGATTACGAATGGTAATGACAATTCCTAACTTTAGCTACAACAGTCTCATACCAATTTTGAGCAAGAGGAATACCAATACTGAACAAACAACTTCCAAAAGCATACTCGATATTTCACACTATGAAAACAAACTTATTATCCCACAACGTTAATCAAGCAGGACATAGGTAAAAACATATCAAATGATCAACTTAGAGATCTATAAATTTCAGCTCAGCGTATTTGCTTACTATACATCATATGAGAGACACTTTAGTTATCTTAACACAAGAAAGACACACAAGGCTAAGACAAAGAAATTACGAGATCATGCTAAGGGGTTTCACACTTAAAAAAACTATTTAAATCATGCTCTAATTCGAGTAACAAGATAGCCTGTTTCAAAACTTAAACTTGAAGAAATTATTCAATTTATAGTAAGGAAAAGATTTTCGACTTCAGACATGATTCAGATAAGGGAAAAGCAGTTCATCTTCGGCAGACTTATGGTGGAAATTAGTATCTAACAAATTTTGAAAAGAGCAACCTTTACCCAACTAGACCAAACACGACATATAAAGGAAGAAAAGATGAAGCCAAGTTGAAGCTAAATCATGCAATCAAAAAACATTGAGCTAGCACAGATAAAGGTCGATTCATGATCAAAACACAGCCAATCTATCAAGTTATACATGATTCATTTACAACAAAAAGAGCCTATGATATTGAGCTGCTTGATTCTTAAAATAGTGAAGGGTTGCGACGTTTAGAAAGTATTCCAGATACATAAGACATGAAACACCTATCACATACTATTGATAACCAAAATCAATGAGCTTAAATTAGATAAAGAGGAGAACAAAAATCAGATATCTCCTCTTGGAACAGTCCAAAATACAAATCTCTTAGAAATACATAAATGGACCCAAGAGCAAAACGAACAGAAGCACAAAACAATTTGAAAGAAAATCATGGGGAACTTCAAGAAAAACCAACGTATGCTAGAAAATGATTCAACTTAGCAGAAAAACATTCTAGTCCTCATACGCAATCCTCACCAAATCACACATATAATCATATAAGACCAGTGAAAACCAACCTAAAACTTCCACAAAATTACAACTCTACCTAATGCTAAAAGAAAAGACACGAGAAGTTAGGTGTTTACCTTCTTTAGGGCAGCAAACAAAACTTGAGCCTCGTCAGAATACTTCACCACGCTGAAAAATGAACTTCGAACTCGAGTTTTTTCAACCTTGAAAACTTATGAAAATAACTCGAATTCTTTGCCAAGAAATCCCAAGCTTTCTCAAGCCTTTCAGGGTTAGTTATGAAAACCTTACCCTCAATGAGTGAATAGTAAGGGTTTATATAGGGTGAAAATCAGATGGATTTGGGAGGTGATTTTCGATGTGAGATAACTAGAATTTAGGGAGTTTTTGCGGAATTCACTTAGGAAATTCGAATTTTGAATTCAAATTCATGGTGAGAAGGAAATATGAAGGCCACGTATGTACTTTAGTATGAATTCAAATGGAATCCAAGAGGAAACACCGAGATCTTTGGGATGGGAGTGACTCCTTGGTGATTTGGGTTTTTCTAGAACTATACAACACATCAAACGTACGAGTTGGAGGGATTTGGATGGAGCATTGACATATTTTGTTCATCTAGGTCTCTCAATTTGGGTGTCATTTTGTTGAGAGGAGAGAGTTTTAGGGGCTTTTTTTTATCTGTGTAAGAAAGAAGAAGAAAAGAGTATAAGGAGGATATTATGTGGGCTGGATCGGGTCTTGTGAAGGTGGAGTGGGCCGAGGGGATTGCTTTGGGCCAGTTTTGGCTAAAGCAAAGAGTAGTTATAAGATGAATAATTTGATTTAAAAGCTGGCCATGTTGCTTTGCAAATGCGGCCAGATTTGGTTCAAAGAATAATAAAATTTGAATAATTAGGGAGATTCGGCCACTATTGAAATGAAACGAATTAATATCATAATTAATTAAATGAGCTTTTAGCTTTAACAATTAAGAATAATTATTTTATAAAACATAACTAACTCCTTCAAAATCAAAAAATTAATCATACAATTATTTCTTGATTTTAAATCATTTTTAGGAAAATGGAGCACATTTCATTTTCTAAATGTGATTTTTCATTTAGAATAATTTTCAAAATATTTCTTTAAGTAAAATTTATATAATTATATATAATTAAATATAGAATATACATAATTTACCTAAAATTACTAAATTATTCACAAATTAATTTTGAAAACATTAAAATCTTATAAAGACAATTATTTTAAAATAGAAGAAACTCAAAATTAATTACGAATGTGGAGGGTAAAAATTGGGTGTCCACAGTCCCCCAGAAGTGAGAGATACACGGAGTGCCATGGTTTGAAATAAAGGAAGCTAGAACCCCATGCAAATGAACAACCTCACGGAGATAAATCTGGGCCAATCTCTCTGCACTATAAGAAGAATGAACTGGCAAGAAGTATGCAGACTTAGTCAGCCTATTAACTATAACCCAAATAGAGTCAAACCCTTGAGAAGTGCATGGTAACCATGCTATGAAATCCATAGTGATCTCTTCCTATTTCCACTCAGGAATGGGAAGTATCCGCATCAATCCCCCAGGTCTCATGTGCTCGAACTTAACCTACTGACAGTTTAAGCAACGAGATACAAACACTACTTTGTCCTGCTTCATACCACTCCACTAATAAAGCTACCTTAAATCTCAATACATCTTATCTGTGCCCGGATGGATGGAGTACCTAGAACAATGAGCCTCTTGGAGAATCAACTGAATCATATCCCCAACTCTTAGAACACAAAGGAGACTATCAAATCTCAAAAGACCCTCTGAATCTAAAGTATCCATGTTGGCCTCACCCCGTACAACATGATTGCAAATATCACAAAACTGTGTATCCTCAAATTGATGCTACTAAATCTGGTCAACCAGAGTAGAACGGACCTCAACACTGGCAAGAACTCTGGTAGGATCTGACAAATCAAGGCTAACCAAATGTTTAGCCAAGGATTGGATGTACAAGACCAACAGTTGCTCTGAAACTGAAAGAGAAGCCAAGCTGCCCATACTCACTGCCTTCCATCTCAAGGCATCTGCTACCATGTTTTCCTTGCTTGGATGGTATAAAATAGTGAAGTCGTAGTCCTTCAGTAACTCAATCAATATTTGCTGCCTAGAGTTCAACGCTCGCTGACTCGTGATGTAATGAAGACTACGATGGTCAGTGTAAATTTCACAGTGAACTCCATAGAGGTAGTGCCTCAAGATCTTTAGCGCGAAGACTACCACCGCTAACTCCAAGTCATGAGCATGGTAGTTACGCTTGTGAACCTTCAGCTGCCTCATCGCACTAGCTATCACATGACCCTGCTGCATCAATACACAACCAAGACCAACTGATGAAGCATCACAATACATGGAGAATCCCTAACCCTCAACTGGTAATGTCAACACCGGAGCTGAAGTCAATAAGGCCTTAAGCCTCTGAAAACTATCCTCGCATTGATCTGACCATTGAAATGGATCATGCTTCCTAGTCAGCCTATTCAGAGGTGCTGCTATAGAAGAAAATCCCTTAACGAACAGCCTATAATATCCTGCCAACCCAATGAAACTGCGAACCTCGGTAAGAGCAGTAGGCCTCAACCAATCACGAACGACTAAAATTTTCCTTAGGTACACTCTAATCACATCCTTAGACACCACGTGTCCTAGGAATGCTACTAACTTAAGCCAAAACTCACAGTTTGACAACTTGGCATAAAGCCGATGATCTCTCAAAGTCTGTAGTACTGTCCTCAAATACTACTCATGCTCCTCTGCACTCCGCGAATATATCAATATGTCATTGATGAATACTATCACAAACAAATCCAAGTATAGCTTGAGCACCCTGTGCATCAGCTGCGGGGGCATTAGTCAATCCGAAAGACATCACCAGGAACTCACAGTGGCCATAACATATACTGAATGCTATCTTAGTGATGTCCTCCACCCTAATCCTGAACTGGTGGTAGCCTGACGTCAGATCTACCTTAGAAAACACGGCCGAACCCTGGTGCTGATTAAACAAATCATCTATATGTGGCATTAGATACCTATTCTTCACAGTCACCTTATTCAGCTGCCGATAATCGATACACATCCGCATCAAACCATCCTTCTTCTTCTCAGAAAGAACTGGAGCACCCCAAGGCGACACACTCGGCCTAATGAAACCCATAGCTAACAATCCCTGAAGCTGAGCCACCGAAATATGCCCTGTACACAACAAAAGAAGAACAATTGCAGTATCAGTAAACAAGAAATAACATTCTACTGGTAGGATCATCGACAAGCTCCCAACATATGAAATATGAACAATCAACCATCACATAGTACAACCAGACATCATATAATTAGTCAAGCTATAAGACTACCAAATAGACTCCCAGTCAACAACCTGACTTAACAACCATATAAACCATGCATGTCACGACCCAACTATCGGGTCATGCAGTCACCTACTCTAAATCACCTAGATAGGAGAACCTTTACCACCTAATTTAAATAGGTATGCGGAAGTAAATAAAAAACATGAAAATTTATCTTAATAAAATAAAACAAATCTCAAACTTTGATTACAATGAAACCTTTTCAAAGTACAACTGAATCCTTCCCTAAGAACTAGTATAAACAAGTACAAGAGCTGCTAAGAGAAATGAAACAAAAGAATAAGACACAACTCCCACCATTGGAAGAGAAGTGTAGGAGCTGTAGGAGATTTCTATCCATGTCACTGAGAAACATCAACTGATCTTCCAACCAGACTATACCCAAAAAGGCATAGCAAGAGTAGTATCACCACAAACAACATGTACTGGTTGATATCATTGGTCGACCTAAATCTACAACATAACATCATGTAAATATCTAAAAAAAATCATGCATCATAAAATTTATACAGTCAGGGTCCCTTATCAAAAACTCCTTCTACCCAGATATGATGCCCGTGAATTCCATTCACCTTTCCCCCAATCCTTGTTTCCATATTTTGCTGCCAACTTGAGCATTATAGAAAACCCCACTCTGCTAAACTTGTCATACACGGGACCCTTACAATCCTTAGATCCTACCAGTCTAATCATAAACAAGGAAACCTTCCTTGTTACCAAGCCCGACCTCATTATATGACTACCTCTGAGTTCTGCCTATTCAAAATCCAAGGTTCCTTACCCTTGACATCTCATTTAATTAGGCATTCACCGAATACTAGCCTTGATTGACTAATCCAGTCATACCTGACTCCCTAAGAACCTTAGACCCTCCAAGTTCACCCGTCTTGAACCCATCAAGCAACATATCTCACAGTCTTTGGCCTTGTGACCAACTAGCCTAGACATCACCACTAGTCGGCCTATCACTCTTGCCAAAATAGGAATTGAGAATGTACAATGGTAACAGAATATAACCAGCCAACATGAATCAGCCAAGTCCATATGATTACCAATAAGACTTCGAGTCAACAACTGGACTCAACAACCATATAAGTCATGCCTAACTATGCAAGTAACCAGATCATATATAGTTATGTCACATCTTGCAAGTAACCCGTACTACCTAATGATCTCTAGGACATTATATATGGCATTTAACATGCAACCCCGATTTACAGAAGAAACCACCTTATCTCTTAAACACACACCTACCCGACCACTCAAGGGCTAATATGTATATCAAGTAATAATAAACCCAACCCTCTCATGGAACCAACATGCAATGAACATCAATAACAGATAAGCCCAGTTCACTCAAGGAACCAATATGTAAAGAACATCAATAACAGATAACCCTGGTTCACTCAAGGAACCAACATGCAAGGAACATCAATAACAGATAAGCCCGGTTGACTTAATATGTAAGGAACATCAATAACAGATAAGCCTGGTTTACTTAAAGAACCAACATATAAAGAACATCAATAAGAGATAAGCCTTGTTCACTCAAGGAACCAATCATGTAATGAACATCAATAAATAACAAGTAAACCCATACTAGGCGTGGTACCCGATCCAACCAAGGAATAATATTATACCAGGCGTGGTACTCGATCCAACCAGTGCAAAACCTATACCATGCATTGTTTCCAAGCCAACCAATAACTTATACGAGGCGTGGCACCGGAGACAACCAATAATCTATACCAGGCGTGGTACCAAAGCCAACCAATAATTTGTACCAGGAGTGATACTCAAGCCAACTGAAGAATGACAGATATCACAACAATCACAACCACAATGAATATAGACCACGCATGTACAACTACCAAGTATTTAAACAAGTTCATTACATGAGATTGACACTTAACATATCACTAACATTTATTCCCTTTATTCTGAAAACACATGGTGCAAGTATACTAAAGAAACAGTTATAATGCACACATCACAAATTTGGATTACAACAACCATCACCTACCATGAACACTTATGATTCATTATTCCAACCTTGATTACCTATATGAATACTAACCCTGCCTTAATCAATTAAGCATATTAGTTCACATATATTGAATCCTAGACTTAATTAGGAGTACACATGCATCCACAGGAAATCCATACCTAATACCAAGGGCCTGGTACCTCGTTGCTAATCCGTCCCCTTATTATACCAACCCAAGAAATCCGCTAAGGCCTAGCAACCCTTATAATTAATGACCACTGCATCCGTAAACCCACCCAAATTTTAGTTATTTAGGGATTAACAATCATAACTTCAAATCGATCAATCAAATCTAGGGTCATATTACTCATAACAGTAAATTTCCACCCTAACCAACAAGATTAAATACGTTCATCCATCTAGACTCTGCGCCCGAAGACCTAACCATGAAATCTCCCATCAGTTTAAAACATATTATGCTTTAAAAATTAGGTCTAAACTATTCAGTTAAACCTAGCCTATCTGGACACCAAGCAGGTACTGCAAAAGTCTAAACACAAACTTCTGGCTCTGTGGATGCGAATTCTGATAAGAACAAGGCATGGAATCTATGGGTTATACCCCATTTAAGTGGAAATCCCTCCTCTCTATTACTTGCAAGCCAAAAGGCACCCTAGGAGGATTTTTGGAGCAACCCTCGTTCTTTTTGCAAGTGAAGAGGAGAAGTCAGAAATATAAAACCCATTTTCTAGGTTTCAAATTCCATCGTCCTGCTATAGAGACCTACCGACTGCTATGGCGAGTGTTCTATAGCGAGAAAATTCCTGCTATAGCAGGATGACATCAGCCAGAGTAAATTTTCAAATTCCAAATTTTTTTGTCGTGTCACCCCAATTTAATTCAAGATCATATTTCAAAAGTTCCCATAACCCGCAATGAGGTATCTTTTAATAATGACTGAACAGGTCGTTACAATGCCCAAATATGCAAGTAAACAAACCACATATAATTATGTCACAGCTTGCAAGTAACCCGAATCACCCAAGGATCCCTAGGACATCACCTATGGCATTTAACATAAAACCCTGGTTTACACAAGAAACTACCTTAGCACTTAAACACACCAACTCGGTAACTCAAGACCAATATGTATGTCAAGCAATAATAAATCTCGGCCTTCTCATGGAACTAACACATAATGAACATCAACAACAGATAAGCCCGATTCACTCAAAACCTATATAAATAGCAATAATGAATATCAAATAACCTTTACATATATGCCAGGGGATTTATGGTTTCCCACTAGTCATTACCTGCAGGGGATGAGCTCTTATCTATGTACTGTACTGGCGCAGTATTCAAGCCAACCAATGGAATCATAGAACCTATACCAGGCATGGTACCCAAGCCAACTAATAAGTATTAGAACCTCCACCAGGCGTGGTACCCAAGAAACCAATTAACAATAGATATCACAACAATCACAACCATAATGAATAGCATACAACACTTGTACAACCAACAAGTTTTCAAGAAACACTCATTGCATGTGATTAATACTTAGGATATCATTTAACAATCATTCTTTTTTTAAACATGTATTATGAAAGTAATACTAATGAGACAGTCACTATGCACACATAACACATATTGGTTGGCATTAACCATCACCTATCTCAGTCCAATCCTATAATGCTATACTGAACCTGAGTATTTCCATTTCATGAAGCTTCGACTTGATTTTGGTCTAAAAATAGAAATGCAAATAATATTTTAACCAATGACCTTAATTTTTGTGGATTATAGCCTAATCCCGAACCCCCAGGACAAACTCATGATCATTCCAACAAACCTAGGACTTTCCCACTAAAAATTCACCTAGGACTACTAATTTTATGGTTACACTAGCGAATTACAGTAATATAATCATTAATAAATAGTTTACAAATAAAACCCAAGGTTTTCTACACCTAAATCCTTCTTATACCAGATTTTTCTATTTAGGTCTAGCTAAACCCTCCTCAAGGCCTGTAGCAATTGATTCTAAGGCATAGGAAATGAAGTAATAGTTTACGGGGAAAAAATACTGACCTTAACAAAGAATCTTGGTGGAAAATCGATAGGAATCACCCCAAATTGCCTCTGTCTTCCCCAAAATGCTTTTGTGAAATAATTGGCATTTTTGGAGAAGTTTCTGCATTTACACCGATTAACCCTGCTATAGAGACCCAGTGCCTCTATAGTGGTACCATCATAGCGGTCATCTCTCGCTACAGTGGGTTTGACCGACTTTGACTCCTGGTATAGTAGAAATTTCTTCGCTATAGTGGCATCACAGTAGTAGCCTGTCACCCGCTATAGCAGATGTGGAGAGGCAGAAACTCGAAAAATCTCCCATTTTTGCTTTTTTCACAACACACCCTCAAACCATGACATCTCAGACTAACCCCTTGACATCAAATTTTATATCGGGAGATCTACTCACCTGAATTTGCTTCTGAAAAGTCCTATGGACTCCTTATCGCCTTAGATAAAACAAAATCAAGCTAAGATTTAACAACTTAACCCAATCTCTCCCCGAATTATCCTAGACCTCTCCATGCTCGGATTTCTTCCAAGACTGGCCTAGCCTGAATATCCAAACTTCTAATTCTAGAAATTTCTAACCTCAATTTCTTGCACTATTGGCTTACCCATAATGACGGAAAGGGTCATTATAGTTCTCCTATAGATGTCTTGAATATGAGGAAATTTTCAAGATAGTGCCCCTTCAATGTAAAATCAAAGCAGAATGCAAAATAGGGTTCTTGAGCAACACACATATTTTGATTAGATTATCAACCAGGGAGGACTACATCCATGTTATGTAAAAACCATCATATTTCCTACAATACAAAGACAACTACTACTAAATAAGTTCCCTTAAGTGGGAGACATGGTTCAACCCATCAACAGAGGCTATAATTTCTTTGGCTTGGATCTCTTTTCCATCACTGTCACCCAATTTCTTTGTCAAAGAGTCTTTGTTATAGATGTTGAAGGAAATTGGGAAACCACTACATGTTGATATACAAAGAACCAATACCAACCTAGTTGTGCTCAAGTTAAAGTGGAAGTTGATCTATTGAGGGATTTTCCAAATAGGACCAATATTGGAACTAAGAAGAGCAGTACTAGAGAAATAATATCTTCATGGATTAAGATCAAATTGAATATATACCCGCAAACTATAAAACATGTAAACTACAATGGCACGAAGAGACAAATTGCTTCTTATCACCTCCAAATTTGAGACCTCCTAAAGAAGAAGAAGGGGAACAAAAGGCTAACCAAATGTTAGAAGATAAGGCTATGATGAGCAATGGGAAAGTAGTTAGTCCTCCAAACGAACATCATAATTGCAAAATGAGACAGTTCCAAGGGAGAATAAGGCTAGAAACAAAGGAAAAGGGAAGAAGCAACAGTTTAACACCAAAACTAAATTTCCCGACCATGAGATGGATAAGTGTAATTTTACAGAAGCAGTATATAAAGGCAAAAATCAACAAAAATTGAAGGAGAACAATAATTAGAAACCAGCAGTAATGACTATTAACTCCTTTGGAGTTCTAGAAAATAAGGAGGAACATCAAAAGGTAAAAAAGGGAACAGGCAAACAATCTGAGCTGCGCAAGCATGGATTGAATCTTCCTTTGGCAAAACCATTAAGGAAGTAGAAGCCCCAATAAAAGGAAAGAGCTCACAAGATGGACAAACAAAATAGCTAGTTATTCTAAGTGATGAGAATCAGTAAGAGAAAGTCAAAAAGATAAAGAACAAAAGAGTCTTGTAAAAAAAAATGTCTAGGAACACATCTGAAAACATAAAAAAATAATGAGAAGGTAACAACATTAACTATTTCTGGGAACACAACTAATAACACAAATAAGGATGAATAGGTACCAATACAAAGTGATCAACATTTAGAAGAAAGTACACATGCCAAGTAAGCAGGGAACTTTACTTCACCAGATCATAAAATGTCAGAAATTGGAATAGATAGTACTACAACATAAACTTCAATAACAAAGATGTAACAGATGAAGGAGAGATTAAACAATGACTAAAATCAAAAGAAATTGAAGTGATAATAGAGGAAGAAGAACATAGATACAACAAATATGGCTTAAATCACAAAGAGAAACATTCAAAGGAGGGAATAGGTATTCAAGAGGTGGTTAAGACAACATCAATTCTAAAATCTTTTTCAAATCAAATGAGATGAACAAAGATGATGAAGGAGAAGAGAAATTGATCACAAACAACATTAATCAAATGGAAAAGGAAGAAGACCTAGATGCTAAACAAGTTGAATGGATCAAAGGGAGTAATGCAAAGACCAAGAGGGGAAAGGAATTAAGAAGGTTTTACCTATTTTAGAATATTACCAAAGAGGTTTGGTACCTCCAAAGCTAGTCATTAATGATGATAAAATATCAAATTAGTCAACACTCAACAAGGTTTTGAGAAGTTAACCTGTAACACCCTAGAACTTTCAAGCCCAAATTTAACTTAGAAAACCAGCATAAAATAAAAAATTTCAACTCTCAGTCGGAGTCACGAGTCGATTCCACAACCTATGGAAGTTTCATTGAGTCATGGACTAGACCCGTGGAATCAAATCAGAAGCTTGAAGATTCCTCTAAGAACCACGATTGGGTGTTATGGCCCGTGGGAGGATTTATGAGTCTTGAACCCAAGTCATGGAACTAACTTCTAGTAGCCCAGTATTAAGTCCCCAGAGTTCATGAGTGGGATCCATGACCCATGGAAGTTTCCATGAGTCATGAGCCTAACTCGTGAAACCCATCTTCAGAGACCCAGAGATCTCAGCCAAGAAACCACGAGTGGAATCCACGACCCGTGGAAGCTTCCACGAGTCGTGAGCCCAACTCATGAAATCAATTCCAGGAGCTCAATTTTCGGGACCAGGAACCACGAGAGGTTTCCACGAGGTGCGGAAGTTTCCAAAGCCATAGAACCCATCCGTGGAACCTGAGTCGCGAATTTCAGCAGTTTTTCTTTAAATTTTCCAAGGGCATTCCTGACTTTTCCTACCTTTTTTAATGCCTAAGCTATGATTTTTTGACTACTCTAAGCCTAGTTTATTATTCAAAAACTACCTAAAACATCTATTCTCCTAATATCATCGGACTTAGAAAAAAAAGAAACAAAAAGAGCGACAGTTTTCTCTCAAAACAAGAAGAGATCTTCTTTAAGTTCAGCCCCAAAATCCAAAGGATTTCTCCGTAGTTTATTCTCCAAGTATGTGGGATTTCACTAGTTGGTTCCTTTCACCTATTAGGTCCCTAGAATTAAGTCAGTCCTTCAGTTTTTCCATGAATTGTTCAGACCTAGGGTTCCTAAATCTTAGGGATTCAGTGTAATTCAGCTGCTATAGTTGTATTGATATGAAATACATGTTTCTTGGAAAATTTAGTATAGTCCCATGTACAAAACTCAGAAACCCTAGCTAGTGTAAATTTTAGTATTACATAAATTACGCTTGCTAGGTAGATTAGTCAGATGATTATGCTTCAGAATTTGAATACCATATATTTTAGTATATGTATGTTGCATTCTCATACGATTATCAATATTTGATATATCCAGCATTTTAACTTGCATTCTATTGCTCATATTCAGTCGGAAGTGAACTTAGCACCAAGCGGATGAAAGGATGAAGGCTCACCCGCCAGTTTAGGCTGAGACCTTTAGTAGAAATCCCAGAGTCCCAGAACTATGGCGCCACCATAGGTTCTAAAGGGGTCACCCGTCAGATTAGGCTTGACACTTTTGTCCCTTATGGACATCAGTTAGTGGATCCACGTCAGACCTGTTCGTACAATTCGCAAGGTATGAACACCCTTCCATCCAGGGTTACAGGTTGGCCCCATAGTTAGCTCAACTTGGGGTATGTAAGTTAATATTATTTCCCGCAGTCAGATTTATGTTGCATTGACCTTATATTCAGCTATTCAGTTCGGTATGCTATATACTCATGATACTTATTTGGTCATTGCATCTCAGCTTAGCTTTCAGTTTATGCTTTAGTATATATATTTCTATGTTCAGTTATTATGTTATCCAGCTTAGCCCATATCCCGCATGCTCAGTACATCCAAAGTACTGAAACATACTTTTATGCTACATCATTTTATGATGTAGGTTCAGGTGCTCATCATATTGATCACACTTAGCTCGTTTCCAGTCCTTATTCAGCAGCTTCATCGGTGAGTCCTCATAGTTCGAGGACAACATACATGCTTTGGCTTACAGTCTTATTATTTCAGTTTTCAGATTGCTAGAGTTAGCTAGGGGCATGTCCCAACAAATCATATCAGTTAAAGGCTTTCAGATATACACTAGATTCAGCTTGAGTTGTTAGCATTATTTTCAGTCATCACTTTACTCTTTATATATTTTATGTCCAGACAGGTTTTGGGTTTTTCCCCACTTCAGATATTAAACTATTTTTAGCTTCTGCACAATATATGTTTTAATTGAAATTGTATAGATATGCCATGCCATGAGTTAGCTTGGGGTCACTTGTTACAATAAGCTCCATGTTACATCTAGGGGTAGCCTCGGGGCATGACAAACTTGGTATCAGAGTATCAAGTTTAAGTGTCCTTATAAGGAATGAGCTATGAGATGTCAGCGTCATGTAGAGCCTTCTTCATGGGTGTAAAGTGCGCCACACTTATGGGGAAAGAGCTATGAGATTTCATTAGGAAGAACTTCCCTTCTTTCTTTTCCTGCTCGTGCTATAGGGTATGAACTCCATTTAAATATCCTTCTAACTCATACTCTTTGCATTTCAGAAAATGTCTCCCAGAAGAGCTAACGCCAAGAATCATCCAGCACCAGAAGCTCCAACAGACCTATTGAATGAGCAAGTCATGCATGCTAAATATCAGGGCTGCATTCCAACTGCTTGCCCAGGCCATGACAACTCAGGTCAATCAGTGAGATGTGTTACCAGCTCAACCTCAGACAAACACTGCTACAGCTAGAATCTGAGACTTCACTTGGATGAACCCTCTTGAATTTCATGGGTCTAAATCAGAAGAGGATCCACAAGGGTTTCTTGACGACATCCAGAAGGTAATAGACATTATGGGTATCACTCCAGTTGAGAGTGCAGATTTAGCCTCCTATCAGCTGAAAGGAGTGGCTTACACTTAATACCACCAGTGGAAGGAATCTTATTGTGCAAATGCAGGTACAGTGGATTGGAACCAATTCAAGGCTCCAATTTTACACATGTTCTTCCCACTTGAGCTCTGAGAGGCCAAGGTCCAGGAATTCATAAACTTGAAGCAGAATGATATGAGTGTGAAGGAGTATGCACTCAAGTTCACACAATTATCCAAGTATGCTCCAGCAATAGTAGCTGACTCCAGAGCTTGTATGAACAAGTTCGTGTCTGGTGTATCTGATAATGTGCTCAAGGAGTGCAAGACATCCATGCTCATTAAGGAAATGGACATCTCTAGGTTGGTTACTTATGCTAAATAGATTGAGAAGGAGATAATCAAGGAAAGGGGAGGAGATAGTAAGAGGGCTAGGACATGTAACTTTAGCTACTCTCAACAGAAGATAGAGGGTGGTAACCGCTCTCAGTTACGTCAGAAATCCTGAGCTCCAGCTTCATCTTCTACTAGTGCCCCAGTGCCTAAATTCAGACAGGATTGACGGGATAGAGTGCCAGGAAATAAGTACCAAGGTACAGTTACTAATGGGCGCACTTATACAGTGTGTAAGAAGTGTAGTAAGAACCATCAGAGTTAGTGCATGGCAGCTAGTAGAAATTTTCTTGGGTGTGGTAAGCCAGGCCACAGGATCAAAGAGTGTCCTAAAAATTCTCAGAAGGGCAGGGATACTCATTCGCAGAATCATGCCAGCTCTGCAATAGCTCTAGCAAGTCACCCCACCCAGTAGGGTGCCTCGTCTGGTATAGGTGGTGGTCAGTGCAAGAACAAGTTATATGCCCTTCAGACTTGACAAGACTAGGAGGATTCTCCCGATGTTATCATGGGTACGTTGCAAGTCTTCCATTTAGATGTTTATTCTTTTTTAGATCAAGGGGCTACACTTTCTTTTGTAACTCCTTACATAGCAGTAAATTTTGATGTCAGTCCAGAAATCCTCCTAGAACGTTTCTCAGTCTCTACTCCAGTTGGTGACCCAGTTATAGCTACACGAGTATACAGAAATTACCCTGTCACAGTTTCCCAGAAAGTCACCTCATCTGATCTTATAGAGTTAGAAATGCCTGACTTTGATATTATCCTAGGCATGGATTGGTTACATTTCTATTATTCCTCAATCGATCCCAAAACTAGGATTGTTCAGTTTCAATTTCCAAACGAACCAGTCTTAGAGTGGAAGGGTAGTACCTCTGTGCATGTAGGTCGATTCATCTCTTACCTTAAGTCTAGAAAAATTATTTCCAAAGGGTATATCTACCATCTTGTTTGGGTTAGGGATTTAAACTTAGAGATCCTAACTCTTGAGTTAGTCCCTGTAGTAAATGAATTTCAAGAAGTGTTTCCATAAGATCTTCCCAATGTTTTTCCTAAATGGGAAATCAACTTCAAAATAGATCTCCTTCTAAATAACCAGCCTATTTTGATACCTCCTTATAGAATGGCTCCATCTGAGGTTAAGGATTTGAAAGAACAGTTGAAATACCTCCTAGATAAAGGTTTCATCAGACCTAGCATCTCTCCATAGGGTGCCTCAGTTCTCTTCGTGCATAAGAAATATGGCTCCCTCGAGATGTGCATAGACTACCTCCAACTAAACAAAGTCACAATCAAGAATAAGTATCCCATTTCCAGGATTGATGACTTGTTCGACCATCTTTAGGGTGCCAACTACTTCTCCAAGATTGACCTCAGATCCTCTTACCATCAACTCAGAGTTAGATAGTGTGACATTTCAACGACAGCCTTCAGAA
Organism: Jaltomata sinuosa; assembly: GCA_003996215.1. NCBI lineage: Eukaryota > Viridiplantae > Streptophyta > Magnoliopsida > Solanales > Solanaceae > Jaltomata > Jaltomata sinuosa. Next base: position 835,681 of record QJPP01007248.1, read on the forward strand.
CTCGGTATGGTCACTATGAATTTATGGTCATGTCTTTTGGACTAATGAATGCTCCTGTAGATTTTATGTACTTGATTAATAGGGTGTTCTAGCAATATTTTGACATGTTTGTTATTGTCTTTATAAATGATAGTCTAGTCTACTCGCGGAGTAATGAGGAGCGTGCTAATCATTTGATAGTGGTGCTTCAAACTCTCAAGGATCACCAGTTGTTCGCCAAATTCAGTAAGTGTGAGTTTTGCCTACAGTCAGTCGCCTTTTTGGGTCATGTGGTGTCTAAGGATGGTATTGATGTGCCTGGATTCTACGGCACATTTGACATTTTTAACTAAGAATACTCGGGAGTTTTCAAGCAACTTTTGTGGTTTTTGATGTTTTATTGTTATATTTGCAGGAAATGGAGCTAGAGATGGAAACGGAAGAAAAAATGTTCAAAAATCTCAACTGGTTAAGCCTGACGGCTGGCATGACTGACCGTCACACCGGTGACTGGCCGTCAGCTAGGCCGCCAGAACGAGACAACAATTTCATCGAGCACTGCCTAGGAGTGATGGCCCATCTGACGGCCCATCACTGGCCTGATGGACCGTCACCCAAGACACCAATATAAAAAGTTGTAAGTCCTCCCCTGCTGGACGACTTTCCTGAGAATTTTCCTGGAAGCTCACTGTTTAGATATGACGGCTCAAGTGACGGCCCGTCACATGCATGGCGGTCCGTCAGGCAACCCATCAAGGCAAAGCGGGATTTCAAAAATTCTATTTTTGGACTTTATTTCCTCGACTACTATAAATACCCAATGTTAGGGTTATTTTATTTTTTGATTTAACCGATACTTTTTCTCATATTTTGAGCGACTTTTTTCGAGGAAAAATACGACATACACATTTTATTTTTCTTCTTCGATTACTCTTGGGATTTTTGGCTTCTTGTTCTTGGATAATTGAAGTAAATTTCATACTATTTGTAAGAATCCTTCTCTTATTATGAATATGATTTTCTTCTATTTCTTTGTTAGCATGAGTAGATAATCTCCCACAACTAGGGTTGTGGGAGCCATGGCAAAAGTAACAATATAGATTCCGGGTAGCGTAGAGTTCAATTTATATGTTGTCACGTGGTTAATCATTCGTTATTTACATTTTATAATGGGTGCAAACATTAGAACATACCTAGGTTTGATTTGCTTGAACAAAGAGATTAAAACCGGGAAATTTTATTAACTACGAGGATTCGAGACTACCAACTCTCGTCTTATAATTAATGCTGTAACTAGATTAATCTACTTGATGTTTAGGATTGAAATAAGAAAGTTCACCTTTTCAAGTTTGAGAGAATTGAAAAGGAAATTTGTCTATTTGGTTGAGAAACGTTTAGATAATACCATTAATTCAATCACATCGTGATATACATATAGAAAGAACCCGGTTAAGCTTTGAGTCAAAATTGTTACGACGCCATGGTGAACACTTCCCTAGTTTATTCTCATATTGATTAATACTCGTTGAAACTCATAAATTATTATTTGCATTGTTCAAATATTGATCACACAAACCCCCTCCATTTACCTTATTCCCTGTGGGATCGACCCCAACCTCTGTTGGGTTCTATATTTGAAAGCGACCGCTTATGCTTCTTAACTGAGGTGTAATTTGGGCATATCAAATTTTGGCTCCATTGCCGGGGAATACAGTTGTTTAATAAGTCCGGTGTGTTTATTTGACTCTTAGTCATATTTCCTACTTTTACTTTTATTTGTTGTTTTTGTTTGTTACAGGGTACAGAGTTGTGCATGCCAAGCACCTGACGCTCGGGTGAACCGATATTACCTTACGACCCTGAGCTTGCTAAAACTCTAAGGAACAACAGGAACGCACAACAACAAGGGCAGCAAGAGTAGTTGCAGCTCAACAGGCCCAACAACACTTAAATGTTGATGATATTGAGGACGATGTTGGGCTGGATGATGAGGCTGCAGCGGGTGATGGTAGAGCTACAGAGCATGTTGAAAATATAGCCCCCGCAAACCAAAGGCAGCAGCAGAGGGGTAGAGGTCGACAACAACCAAGGCAATTTGCTTCAGAGCATGGAGTTGGTGCCACGGGCGCTATTGCGCTTCCTCCGCTATCACCTGGGGCCAAGTTCAACATTACTAGCACAATGCTCTAGCTGTTGAACTTAAAGGGATTGTTCCGTGGTATGGCTGGTGATGATCCAAACCGACACCTGATGAATTTTGTGGGTATCTTCAAGTCGTTCGAATTGCCTGGAGTAAGTCAGACAATGATCAGGATCAGGTTTTTTCCGTTGTCTCTGTCTGATGAGGCAGCATTATGGTTGACAGAGCTAACCCCCGACTCTATCACAACCTGGGGAGAGTTAAAAGGAGCTTTCCTAGAAAGGTTCTTTCCTCCCTCTAGGATGATACAGTTGAGGGATGAAATTAGCAAGTTCAGAAAACAACCTCATGAGGCTTTACATGAGACTTGGTTGCGGTTCAAGAAGAAGCTGACACAATTCCCGAACCATCAGTTTGCCGACAATTTCCTAATGCAGACATTATACAGGTCACTGAAGTCATCTACCAAGCCGACACTGGATAATACAGCAGGTGGAGCATTTATGGGTCTCACTTTTATTGAGGCCCCAACTATTTTGGACCGGCTCACCAAAACCAACAAGGCCTAGCATACATGGGATACATAGGTAGCAGCTAGCACTTATGCAGTTGGAATGTCAGCAGAGCAGCGCAAGAAGTAGGAAGAGCGGGACCAAGATATGGCCCATCTGAAAACGCATATGGACCTACTGACAAAGCACTTGTTGTCAGGAGGTATTGAGAAAGTGAAAGTTGTGGGTTCCCAAAGTAGAGCAACAAATTTTGGGTCTGATGAGGAGGCCAATTATTTGGGTGGTTTCTAGGCTTATGGCCAAGGAAACCAAGGTCGGAACAATTACTATGAAAAACAGGGTTATAAGAGTCGAGAAAAAGGTGATTGGAGGAGCAAAGATGATAGAGGTGGATTATACATACACCCTGGGAATCGTGACAAAGCTAGCAATGAGTCAGGTACGTCCAAACTAGAGAATATGATGGCTAAGATGTTGTTGAAGGTAGAATCGACTGACTCCGGGGTAAAGGAGATGAGGACTGAATTATCAGCAATGAGTCAGGTAGTGGATTTACATTCCACCTCAATCAAGCAATTAGAGCAGCAAGTGAATCAAATCTCGGTGTCTCTAAATCAAAGGAAGATAGGTACCTTGCCGAGTGACACCATTCAAAACCCGAGGAATGACGGGAGTTGTACGGCGATCACTACGAGAAGCGGTAAAATATTATCAAAATCACATCCGATAATTCAGACTCAGAAAGGTAATGTTGCTGAGGAAGATGAGTCAGTAGATGCTAAAAATATGGTCGATGAAGGTGTGAGGGTATCTGTTGAAAAACCTGTTTCATTCTCTAGTGCTCACGGATAAAAGCAAGGAAGTTGAAAAACTTCCAACTATGATTCCTCGGCCACCGCCTCCATTTCCACAACGGTTGAAGAAGAAAGTGAAAGATAGCAAGTTCCTAAATTTCATGACCATGCTCATGCATATATCAGTGAACATTACACTGGTGGACGCTCTTGAACAAATGCTCGGATATGCCAAGTTCATGAAAGACTTGATTACCAAGAAGAGGTCAGTGAGCTTTGAACCAGAAGATAACCTCCACCACTGCAGTGCTATTTCTTCAATATCGTTAGTGGAAAAGAAGGAAGATCCAGGGTCTTTTACTGTTCCCTGTACTATTGGGAAATTCAACTTTGAAAAAGACTTATGTGATCTTGGTGCTAGCATCAACTTGATGCCGATAGCAGTCTATAAAAAGTTGGGTTTGGGAGCTCCCAAACCAACTACCATGAAGGTGTTAATGGCTTACTGTTAAGTAAAGCGACCGGTGGGAATATTGTATGATGTGCTGGTAAAGATTGGTAAGTTTATATTCCCAGCTGACTTTGTAATCTTAGATTGTGAAGTAGACTTTGAAGTTCCCATAATCTTGGGATGACCATTGTTAGCCACTGCAAGAGTGTTGGTCGACATGGAAAGAAACGAACTGACATTCAGATTAAATAATGAATTGGTCAAGTTTGATGTGTGTAAATTGATGAAGCCACCAAGAGACACGAGGGTCGTCTCAGTTATCAATGTTATTGATGAAGCCCCTATGGATGTGCATATTGAGGAGAAGGGTTTTGTTGAGACCCTAGTTGTTATGAGAATGATGTTGGGATCGCAATAAGAGAAACCTATAGAGGAAGGCGTTGAGAACAAATCATGAAAGAGAAAACACCGCAAGAGAACCAGCAAAGAAAAAGAGTTAGAAAGAATAAAGAAGTTGTCTCGACTAGCTGAGGAGCCGATAAAAGAGAAAGTTGGAGCTCAACGGGATAATGTCGCTTGCACCTATTCCAGCAATTGCTCCTGCTTTGGAGACCCTGGTGGTCTCCAACATCATGCCAGACTCTGAGTCCTATGGGCTTCATATGTATTCCTTTCTCTCACAGCTTTAGCTTTCACATGTATGCATTAGGGACAATGCATGAGTCTAAGTTGAGGGTGTTGGGATACCTGTGAGTCTTTTACCACCGAGGGTTTTTGTTGCCGTGTTTCTTTTCCCTTCGGTGTGCTATCTAGTAGAATCGACATGTTTAGGTTGTCATTTTAAATTTTTTTTGTGTTGTTTTCTGGTTTCTATAGCAAGCATGGAATTTTGGAAAGTTGAACTAAAAGGATCCCCCTCTAAAAAAGTTGATTTTGTACTTCTGTTTGAAACGATTGACTGTTCTAGATCCTTGAATTTTTTTTTGTGGTTGTGATTGTAATAATTATGCTTAAGCTGAGCTGTTGTTTTGATAGTTGGTAGTGGTATAGTTTCTTGGTGCCAAGTGTGTGTGAGCATTTTTTTTATAAACTCTTATTATGTGCATGCATCTAGAACTTGCCTGGCCTATGTTGTTAAGTTTGAAGTTTGGTTGCTTAGGAAAGGATAACAGGCCCTTTTTGTGTGCAGTCCACTTAGCCTATAAGACCATCCAAATGCAAAAAATCCCTTTGATCCCTGTTTGAGCCATAATTGACCCTATTCTTTCAATAACCTGTCACCGTTTCTTTTTAACTTTGAATCCCTATTTTGGCCCTAGTCCTTCCTTGGACATCGTGCACCTCAACTCAAGCAATCAACCTAAGTTGAGGTTGGCTACTATAGAGATAAATGATAAGAAAAATAGGTTGGATAAGATTGGTCGTGGATAGAATAAAAATTTCAGGTGTGTGCCTAAGAAAAGAAAGAAAAAGAAACGAAAAAGAGATGAAAAAGAATTGTCAGAATAAAGAGGCCGCACCTGTAGCTAGAAAGAAGGAAATAAAAAGGTGAATAAGGATGGACGAAGAAAAGTTAAGTGGAAATAGTAGGTCGGTGATTCCAAGGAGGGCTTAGTCACTAACCCCTTAATGTATCCTACCTGCACCCAAAGCCTCATTACAAGACAAAACAAGTCCTGTAGTGATCCTGAGCTGCTATCTGAAAAACTGAAATAGGATAGCAAGGGCAAGCTTATGGCATTGCATGTGCATTGTTTGAAATCGTTTGTGAGTGTGAGCGCCTTACCTAGTCCCAAATCTTGTGTTTGGGACTTCTTTGTGGTGAGGGCACCGAGATTTCTGTATTATGTATTGACTGTTGGGATAGTTGTTGTGTGTGTATGTAGAATATTCTATCATATTGGAATGACATGTTTGGATCCTTGTAAGTTAGCGTTTCATACATTTGTGTGCTACCGGGGGGGGCTTGATTTAAATTTAATAAACTGTTGAGTGGCCATGATTTTCTAGAGATATGTGTTGGTATTCTTAGTTGAGTCGTCATTTTGTTTTTGTTGTCATGTTGCTTGAGGACAAGCGAACGTTTTATGTTGAGGGTGTTGATGTGCCGAGATTCTACGGCACATTTGATGCCTTTAACTAAGAATACTCGGGAGTTTTCAAGCAACTTTTGTGGTTTTTGATGTTTTATTGTTATATTTGCAGGAAATAGAGATAGAGATAGAAACGGAAGAAAAAATGTTCAAAAACCTCAACTAGTTAAGCCTGACCGCTGGCATGACTGACCGTCACACCTGTGACTGGACGTCAGCTAGGCCGCCAGAACGAGACAACAATTTCATCGAGCACTGCCTAGGAGTGACGGCCCATCTAACGGCCCGTCACTGGCCTGACGGATCGTCACCCAGGCCACCAATATAAAAAGTTGTAAGTCGTCACCTGCTGGACGACTTACCTGAGAATTTTCCTGGAAGCTCACTGTTTAGATATGACGGCTCAAGTGACGGCCCGTCACATGCATGACGGTCCGTCAGGCGACCTGTCAAGGCAAAGCGGGATTCCAAAAATTCTATTTTTGGACTTTATTTCCTGGACTACTATAAATACCCAGTGTTAGGGTTATTTTATTTTTTGATTTACCCGATACTTTTTCTCATATTTTGAGCGACTTTTTGAGAGGAAAAATGCGACATACACATTTTCTTCTTCTTCTTCTTCGTTTACACTTGGGATTTTTGGCTTCTTGTTCTTGGATAATTGAAGTAAATTTCATACTATTTGTAAGAATCCTTCTCTTATTATGAATATGATTTTCTTCTACTTCTTTGATAGCATGAGTAGCTAATCTCCCACAACTAGGGTTGTGGGAGCCATGGCAAAAGTAACAATATAAATTTCGGGTAGCGTAGGGTTTAATTTGTATGTTGTCACGTGGTTAATTATTCGTTATTTATGTTTTCTAATGGTTGCAAACATTAGAACATACCTAGGTTTGATTTGCTTGAACAAAGAGATTAAAACTGGGAAATTTGATTAACTACGAGGATTCAAGACTACCAACTCTCGTCTTATGATTAATGTTGTAACTAGATTAATCTACTTGATGTTTTGGATTGAAATAAGAAAGTTCACCTTTACAAGTTCGAGAGAATTGAAAAGGAAATTCGTCTATTTGGTTGAGAAATGTTTAGATGATACCATTAATTCAATCACATCGTGATATACATATAGAAAGAACCCGGTTAAGCTTTGAGTTGAAATTGTTACGACACCATGGTGAACACTTCCCTAGTTCATTCTCATATTGATTAATACTCATTGAAACTCGTAAATTATTATTTGCATTGTTCAAATATTGATCACACAACCCCCCCTCCCATTTACCGAAAACTATTAATTATTAGTCATCTAATTTACTAACGACTTAATTTGCACCTTATTCCCTGTGGGATCAACCCCAACCTCTATTGGGTTCTATATTTGACAGCGACCGCTTATGCTTCTTACCTGAGATGTAATTTGGGCGTATCAGGTATTCGAGTGGATTCTCAGAAGATAGAGGCAGTAAATAATTGTCCTAGACCCACTTCTCCGACAGACATTATGAGCTTTTTGGGTCTGGCTGGTTACTATAAGAGGTTTGTTGAGGGGTTTTCGTCCATAGCTTCTCCGTTGACTAGGCTGACTCAGAAGAAGGTCAAGTTCCAGTGTCAAGATGAGTGTGAGAGTAACTTCCAAGATATGAAAACTAGGTTGACCACAACACCAGTTATGACTCTACCAGAGGGTTCAGATGGTTTTGTAGTATATTTTGACACGTCGTGAGTTGTCCTAGGTTGTGTTCTGATGCACCATGGTAAAGTTATTTCATATGCCTCTAGACAACTTAAGACTCATAAGAAGAATTACCTAACACATGATCTTGAGTTAGCAACAGTGGTCTTTGCCTTGAAAACTTAGAGACACTACTTGTATGGTGTCCATGTAGATGTGTTTGTTGACCACAAGAGCCTTCAGTATATGTTCACTCAGAAAGAACTAAATCTCTAACAGAGAAGGTGGCTAGAGCTTCTCAAGGACTATGACATGAGCGTGCTTTACCATACGGGTAAGGCCAATATAGTAGCTGATGCACTTAGTAGGTTGTCCATGTGTAGTATGTCACAAGTTGAGGAAGGAAAGAAGGAATTAGCAAAGGATGTTCACTAGCTTGCTCGGTTAGGGGTTTGCCTCAGTGATTTGTTAGAAGGTGGTGTCATTGTTTAGAATGGGTCAGAGTATTCATTGGTAGTAGAGGTGAAGGAAAAGCAAGACAGTGATCCCATCTTACTTTAGCTAAAAGGTGCTGCCCAGCAGCAGAGAGTAGAGGTATTTTCTCGAGGGGGAGATGGTGTACTTTGTTACCAGGGTTGGTTATGTGTTCCTAATATAGGTGATTTGAGGCAGCAGGTTTTGACAAAAGCTCATAGCTCCAGATATTTCATCCATAATTGTGCCACTAAGATGTACCATGATCTATGGGAAGTCTATTAGTGGAATGACATGAAGAGGGACATCACAGATTTTGTGGTTAAGTGCCCCAACTGTCAGCAGGTTGAAGTAGAACATCAGAAACCAGGAGATTAGCATTCTTACTTGGAAGTGGGAAGCGTCGACATGGATTTCATTTTAGGTTTACCTCGTACTCGCAGATAGCATGACTCCATTTGGGTGATAGTGGACAGAGTCACTAAGTCAGCTCACTTCTTGGCTGTTAAGATTACAGCTTCAGCGGAGGATTATGCTAGACTCTACATCAGAGAGATAGTAAGGTTCCATGGGGTTCCCTTGTGTACCATCGCATATAAGAGTCCTCAGTTTACATCTCATTTCTGGAGATCATTTTAGAAAGGTCTTGGTACTTAGGTTTAATCTTAGCACATCTTTTTATCCACAGACGGATGGTCAGGTAGAATGTACCATTCAGACCTTATAGGAAATGTTGAGAGCTTCCATGATTGATTTCAATGGTAGTTGGGATGATCACCTACCTCTCATAGAGTTCACCTATAATAACAGTTTCCACTCCAGTATTCATATGGCCCCATATGAGGCACTCTATGGGCGTAGATGTAGATCTACGGTTGGTTGGTTCGAAGTAGGTGAAGCAGCCTTTGTTGGCCAGATTTGGTTCATGAGGTTATGGAGAAAGTTCAGCTCATTAGAGAGAGATTGAAAATATCTCAAAGTCATCAGAAGTCCTATGCAGATGTAAAGAGAAGGGACTTAGAGTTTGAGATCGATGATTGAATCTTCCTGAAAGTGTCACCCATGAAGAGGGTGATGAGATTTGGCAAGAAAGGGAAGCTTAGTCCCAGGTATGTAGGTCCTTATAAAATCCTGAAAAGGATTGGTAATGTGGCTTATGAGTTAGAGTTGCTATCAAAACTAGTAGCGATTCATCAAGTCTTTCACATTTCCTTGTTGAAAAAGTGTGTGGGTGATCGGACATCGATAATACCTTTAGAGAATGTGGATGTGAAGGATAGCCTCACATATGAGGAGGTCCAAGTTGAGATTCTTGACCGTCAGGTTCGTTGGTTGAGAAATAAAGAAGTCGCTTCAGTAAAGGTTTTGTGGAGAAATCAGTCTGCAAAGGGAGCTACTTCGAAAGAAGAAGAAACCATGATGGCCAAGTACCCTCACCTCTTTTCCTCTGATTCATTTTCAGCTTGAGGTAATAGTTCCTCTCCAATCTTTTAGCTTACTCTTGTGTAATTCAGTCTCAGTACCTTGTTCCCTCAGTTATCCTTGCACTTCAGCATATTTGCATGTTCATGGAACTCATCTTAGTTAGATATCAATTTCTAGTACTCATTTTGTCATGCCCCGAGGCTACCCCCTAGATATAACACGAGACTTGGGACCACAAGTGCCCCAACTAACCCTTAGTCATAGCATTCTCAAGTATAACAAAGATAAGCGGAAGCAAAATAGATAAATCCGAATTTTTATACATAGATAACCAAGTCGAATAGAAATACAAGATCTAGAAAGAGACTCAATCACTGTCTAAGTCTGAAAGCCTCTACATGACATAAGGACTTGCTAGGACAAGACCTTAGCTAACTAGAAGTACGAAAGTAAGAATCAACACTCTAAAATATAACTAGCCCTCGACCTAAGAGGACTCACCCATAGCTGACAGAAAGTGGCCTGGAAGCTATAGCCACGTGTCTGGGAAGGAACACCTGAATCTCCATTATCAAAGGATGCAGCGCAAGATATGCGTCAGTACTATAGGATGTACCGAGTATGTGAGCGATGCATGAATCATGATAAAAACAGTTTAAAACATGCTTAAGGATGAACTTGTTACGTAAATAAGGAACATGAATAAATATCAAAGTATAAAACATGAAACATAAAATAAAGCTTAAGGTTCATAATATAGGATCATATAACTTCATAACTTGAAAATAACATGTGGGAGTTTCTATTAACCGACATTAAACCATGATGAGCTACATGGAGTTCAGTGTCATGTACCCCCACTAAAAAGAGCTGTCCTAACCGGCCAAGGTTAGAACCATGTCATACCAAGATCCTGTCATGATAAGCCACAGAGGGCAACCTACGGTGGCAACGTAGTTTTTGACTTCGGTTATCTGAACCCTCGTCTCTCGGTGCTAAATACTACTCCCAAAACATATAACATAAGGTCATATACATGTGACATATCTGATGCCAAACTTGTTCATAACTTTTTCATACCCCGGATCATCATACTACTCCTGAATTTGGTTTAGAAATTGATTCATTAGCATTGATGGAACATCGGGTGTCTTGTCTTGCATAATACTTCATAACATGGAAAACTTTCATACTTCATGACTTGTAAAATTTGCATGGCTCTAGTTCAATTTTTATAAAACATATACTTTCATAGAATCATAGGAACTAGGCATGCACATGCTTAAAAATCCGTAAGGAACATGCTATTAAAATCCAATTTACTTAAATCAACGTCATGCATGTAGAAATATCCATGGTTAAATTTTGATTCATGAAATAGGAGTCAACATATGAAAACCCAAGTGAAATCATGCAATTTAATAGAAATTTCATAATCAAATCATGAGGAGATCACATTTAGCAAAACCCATAAGAATTGGATAAGAACCCAAATTTTAAGATCATGAAATCAAAATTTGAATTAGGGGTTTTGGGCACAAGGGTGAAAGGAACCCATTGTTGATTAGCCACATACCTTGATTGAAGCTAACCCACTTGAATTGAAAAGACTTAGGAGACTTGAACACGGGACTTGAGACTTGATGATTGGAGAAGAATTTTCCTTTTTGGGATAAGAGTGAAGTAATGAGAAGAAACTTAGGCTAATGAGGGTGAAAACCCTTCTTGAAATAGTCAAAACGACCTCACTTAGGAGTTTAAAGGGTGGGTAATGACTAACAAACCCCTGGGAAATAATTTAGAAAAGCTATTAAAAAGGGTCGTCTTCAGGTTCTACGGGTTGGTTCCATGGGTCGTCATTTGAATTACGACTCGTGGTTCCAACTCGTGGAACCTGGTCGACTAGACAGTCTGCAGAAACATTTCTATGGGTCAACAGGACGGACCCGTAGAACACACAATGGGTCATTGTTTGGCGTCATCGTTGCTGGGAACTTAGCTGATCTCTGGTTCAAACCACGACTCAAAATGACGGGTCATCATTCAGACGACAAGTCAGCAAACCAAGTCGTGGAACCTGGGGGACTTACTATCGCTCTGATCTGTGTTTCACGAGTGGACTGGACGGACCCATGGTTTGAACCATGGTCCGTAGAACTCACTCGTGGTTCCAGACCAGAGGCTGAACCAAACAAACAAGAATCATGGTTCCATTCCATGACTCGTGGTTCAAACAAGAGTCCGTGGTTTGGAACCGTCATTCCTGAAACATGGATTTTTTCTAAGATCTTAACTTAGATAACTGGTTTGATTTCCAGGGTGTTACAATATCTCCCCCTTGGGATCATTCTTCCTTGAATGAAGACTAATCAAAGGAAAACTGAAGAGGAAACAGCCCTACCAACAATAGAATATGGAAATCAATGAGTAAAAATAAAAACTGAACTTTTCAACTTGAAAACATGATAAATTAACTTAGTAAAACATGGATGCATGCTAGCATCATGAGAGGAACTGGTGGAATAGATTCATAGGGACATACTAAGGAGGAAACTAGTACCTCAAGCTGTAACTGAATCGAAAGGAAAGAGATAAGGATATTTGGCTTTCATGGCCTCTTCCGCTTCCCAAGTAGCTCCTTCAACAAGGTGATTTCTCCAAAGAACCTTTACCGAAGCGACTTCTTTGTTCCTCAACCTCTAAATCAGATGATCAAGGATCTGCATGGGAACCTCCTCATCGGTGAGACTATCCTTCACACTCACATCCTCCAAAGGGTCAATCAAGCTCGGATCACCCACACACTTCTTCAATAAGGAGACATGGAAAACTGGATGAACCACTTCCAACTCCGTTGGCAACTCCAACTCACACGCAACGCTACCAACTCTCCTCAAGATCTGATAAGGACCTACGAAATGGGAACTAAGCTTTCCTTTCTTGCCAAACCTCATCATACCCTTCATGGGTGACACCTTTAGGAAAACCCAATCATCAACTTCAAATTCCAACTCCCTTATCCTCATATCCGTATAAGATTTTTGTCGACTCTGAGAAGTCTTCAATCCCTCCCTAATAAGCTGAACCTTCTCCATAGTCTCATGAACCAAATCTGGACCAATCAAGGCTGCCTCACCTACCTCGAACCAACTAATAGGAGATCTACATCTCCGGCCTCATATAGAGCCATCTGGATGGTAGAGTGAAAGTTGTTGTTGTAGGCAAACTCGATAGGAGGTAAGTGATCATCCCAATTACCTTTGAAGTTAATCAGACACGCTCTCAACATATCCTCCAAAGTCTGAATAGTACACTCTGCCTGGCCATCTGTCTGAGGATGAAAACGCGTGCTAAGCTTCACCTGGGTACCAAGACCTTTCTGAAATGATCTCCAAAACTGAGATGTAAACTGAGGACCTCTATCAGAAATGATAGACAAGGGGACACCATGCAATCGAACTATCTCTCGGATGTAAAGTCTGGCATATTCGTCTGCTGAATCAGTAGTCTTAACAACCAAGAAGTGAGATGACTTGGTCATCCGGTCGACAATCACCCAAATGGAATCATGTTGCCTTCGAGTACAAGGCAAACCAGTAATAAAGTCCATATAGATTGCTTCCCATTTCCAAGTGGGAAGGTAAATATCTTGAATTATGCCACCCAACCTTTGATGCTCCAACTTTATTTATTGGCAGTTGGGACACTTAGCCACAAACCTGGCTATGTTCCTCTTCATCCAATTCCACCAAAAGACTTCCCATAGATCAAGGTACATCTTAGTAGCACCCGGATGAATGGAATACCTCAAACTCTGTGCCTCAGTCAGAATCTTCTATCTCAACCAATCTACATCTGGCACACATAAGCGACCCTGATAATGAAGCACACCTTCTCCCCCTTGGGAGAAAACCTCCACCCGCTGCTGATAAACTGCACCCTTAAGTTGAAGTAGAATGGGGTCCTTGTCTTGCATTGCCTTCACCTCAGCCACCAAAGACGATTCAGCACCATTTTGTACAATCACACCACCTCCTGTCGAGTCCATAAGGCGAACTCCCAACTGAGCTAACCTATGAACCTCCTTAACCAATTCCTTCTTCCCATCTTCAATGGAGACACACTTCCCATGGATAGTCTACTCAAAGCATCTTCCACAACATTGGACTTTCCCGAATGGTAAACCACACTCATATCATAATCCTTAAGGATCTTAAGCCATCTCCTTTGTCACAAATTCAATTCCTTTTGAGTGAACACATACTGAAGACTCTTATGATTGGTGAATACATCCAAATATACACCATACAAGTAATGTCTCCAAATCTTCAAAGCAAAGACCACAACTGCCAACTCAAGATCATGAGTGGGATAATTCTTCTCATGAGTCTTAAGCTATCTCGAAGCATAAGCAATCACCTTACCACGCTGCATCAAAACACAACCCAAACGAATCCTAGAAGCATCACAATACACAACAAAATCATCTAGGCCCTCGGGTAGAGCTAACACTGGAGTTGTGGTCAATCTAGTCTTCAATTCCTGAAAGTTCTTCTCACACAAGTTGGACCACTGAAATTTTACCTTCTTCTGAGTCAATCGGGTCAAAGGGGTAGAAATGGAAGAAAATCCATCCACAAACCTCCTGTAGTAACCAGCCAAACCCAAAAAGCTCCTAATATTAGATGGGGAAGTAGGTCTAGGCCAGTTATTTACTACCTCTATCTTTTGAGAATCAACCCGAATACCATCACTAGTCACAATATGACCCAGAAAGGCAACAGACTACATCCAGAACTCACACTTGCTAAACTTAGCAAATAACTGCCTATCCTTGAGAGTTTGCAGCACAACCCTCAAGTGGTATGTATGCTCCTCCCCACTCCGAGAGTAGATAAGGATATCATCAATGAAAACAATCACGAACATATCCAAATATTGCCTGAACACACAGTTTATCAAATCCATAAAGGCTGCAGGAGCATTCGTTAGACCAAAAGACATTACAACAAATTCATAATGACCATACCGAGTCTTGAATGGTGTCTTCGGAATATCACACTCTCTAACATAAAGCTGATGATAACTGGATGTAAGGTCGATCTTGGAGAAGAAACTAGCACCCTGAAACTGATCGAACAATTCATCAATCCTAGGAATGTGATACTTATTCTTGATTGTGACTTTGTCTAGCTGATGATAATCAATACAAATTCAAAGAGAACTATCTTTCTTTCGAACAAACAAAACTGGGGCACCCCATGAAGAAATGCTAGGCCTGATGAAACCTTTATCAAGAAGATCCTTTCAACTCCTTGAGTTCTGTGGGATCCATTCTATAGGGTTTAATAGAGATAGGATTTGTATCCGGAAGAAGACATATCCCAAAGTCTATCTCCCACTGGGGAGGGAATCCAGGCAAATCCTTGGGAAACACTTCTAGAAACTTATTCACAATAGGAATAGACTGAAGGGATGGGGTTTCGGACTCCGTATCCATAACCTGCACTATATGATAAACATACCCCTTCGAAATAATCTTTTTAACCTTAAGATAAGATATGAAATGACCTTTCGAGGAAGGGGGACTACCTTTCCATTCTAAAATGGGTTCATTAGGAAACTTGAAACTGACAACCCGAGTACGACAATAAACAGAGGCATAACATGCATACAACCAATCCATACCATGAATGATATCAAAATAGTCATTTCCAACACTACTAGATCCGCTGAAGTGACTCTATGAAGGACTGAGATAGGGCAATTTCAGTAGATTCTTTTGGCTAAGACTGACTCACCAACAGGAGTAGAAACACAAAAGGGTTCTAAAAGTGATTCAGGACAAACTTCAAACTTGCATGCCACATAAGGGGTCACAAAAGATAAGGAAGCACCGTGGTCCAACAAAGCATACACATCGAAAGAGAAGACTTTGAACATACTAGTGACAACATCTGGAGAACTCTCATAATCTTGATGGGAGGACATATCATAAAGACGGTTCTGGTGCTGACCACAAAAACTAGATGTTGCGCCTTGCTGGGCTGGTCTACCTCCTGAAGCTGTTGGGGTAGACTGAGTCCTACTACCTCCTTGCCCCTTCTTAGCTGAAGGGCAATCTCTAAACAGGTGTCCAGCCTGTCCACACTCAAAGTAAGAACCCGTGCCCAAACGACACTCTCCCGGGTGATTTTTCCCACACCTGTTACAAATGGGATGGGAAGGTCCCTTAGCAACACTTCCCTGAGATTGGGAATAGGAACTAGGTCCTCTACTGCCCTGATCATAATGAGGCCTCTGAGCATGGGTAGGAGCACTAGCTGAAGAATGCACAGTTCCTGATGACTTTTTCTTGAAAGAAGAGCGATGTCAACCACTAGACTTGTGATGACCAAAACCTGATCCCTCAAATCTAGCCCTCTTGTTCTCCCTTGCCATCTCCCTAAGCTTGTCACCCTCAATCTGATGGGAATAAGTCATGAGTCAAGAAATGTTCATATCACTCAACAACAAGGCAGACCTACACTCTTTCTTCACCACATCATAAACCCCATAAATAAACTTGCTCATTTGATCATGCGGGTCCACTATCATAGAGGGGGCATATCCAGAAAATTGAGTAAACTTCTGACTATACTCTCAAACCGACATCGACCCCTGTCTCAAGTTCACAAATTCCTCTACCTTCGCTTGCCTCAACTCTCAGAGAAAGAACCTATCAAGAAAGGCCCTCTCAAATACTCCCAAGTCGTAGGGACCTTGTCCCTCACCCTAGTCTCCTTGCGTTGTGTGAACCAAATATGAGCTACATCATTGAGTTGATAGGATGCAAGCTCAACACAATCAACCCCAACCACTTGCATAACCTCAAAGATCTTCTTCACTTCATCAATAAAGTTGAGTGGGTCCTCACTCACTTTTAAACCCCAGAATTTACGTGGGTTCATTTGGATAAAGTTACAAACTCAGGCCACTACCCCACCTTGAGGATAAACGGGGGCCGAAGCCTGCTGATTAGCCTGAGTTGCCAAAGTCTGGGCTAGAAAATAGATGGAATTTTTGAACTTCTCATTCGTGACATCAGGGACCGGAATGGGAGGAATAGTATTAGGAGCGGTCGTGGTGGCATAGCACATCGAGGAGGCATAATCTGAAATGTACAAGATAAGGATTAGAGGAACATAAGAGTTAAGCTCTATCACATGATATGATCAGGAAAGAAGTGAAGATTTCTAAGACATCTCATAGCTTCTCTCTCATATGTGTGGCGCGCTTCACATATATGAAAAAGATTCTACTCGATGCGGCTTTCATACATCCTAGGACTCTTGAACCTGAGGCTCTGATACAAATTTGTCATACCCCAAGGCTACCCTCTAGATGTAACATGGGAATTGAGACCACAAGTGCCCCAAGATAACCCTTGGTCATAGCATTCTCAAGCACAACAAAGATAAGCAGAAGCAAAATAGATAAATCAGGAATTTCATACATAGATCCAAGTCGAATAGAAATACAAGATTCGGACAGAGACACAATCACTGTCTAAGTTTGAAAGCCTGTACATGATATAAGGAGTTGCTAGGACAAGACCCTAGCTAACTTGAAGTACGAAAGTAAGAATCAACACTCTAAAAGATAACTAGTCCTTGACCTAAGAGGACTCACCCATAGCTGACATATAGTGTCCTGAAAGCTCTAGCCACGTGTCTAGGAAGGACACCTAAATTTGCATCATCAAAGGATGCAGCACAAGATATGCAGCACAAGTCAATTTTGGGCACGGGGCCCACTTTTTGTTAAAACGATCTTCGTTGGGAGTTTCATCGATTCCATTGAGTTTGGAATGCTGTTTCTAGTAGAGTAGCATGGTTGATTTGTGTTCATGAGGTTCCAAATGAATCTCGAGGGTTCGTTAGATGAACTATTGGCCTTGGTGAATTGCTGGTTGCTGCTATTAAATTTGCAGACTAGTTGGTCATCGCGATCGCGAGATGGACATCACATTCGCGATTGTCTAGTTTCTTGACCATCGCGATCGCATAGGTTTCCCTTCACCACCGTGATGAAGCCGGTTGAGACCCGACCTAGTTTCCTCTTTGTGAACACAGGGTTGTACCATCGTGATCGTGATGTTCTAGCTAGCCTTCCCTCGCAAATGCGTGGTGTCCTTCACAATCGCGATAAAGGACCCCTAGCAGCTATTTAAGCTGTCAACTTCATTTTCTCCTACATCATTTCTTGTTTATCCATTGTTAAAGCTTTCATGCTCTGGTTTCAACTCCCCTGCTCAGTCTACTTCATCTAGTAAGTCCCCTCTTCTCCTCTCATCTCTTTGACGTTTTTAATCCTTGTTAAACCCATTAATTTTCCATTATTTCCTTGTTAAATCCCTTGAATTAGTAGCACTTTGGGGCTGTTTTGAGCCCCGAAATCAACTCCATCCGCGCTCAAATTTTGGGCATGGGTTTCTTAACCCATTGTGGATATAATTGCGGTTTTCATTTTCTATTTCATTGCGCGATCCCCGAGGGTCATTTTCCAACCCAATTTTCGGCCTGATTTTCTGTATATCAATATGAATGTCATTCTTCTCATCTTGACACCTAGTTTATGTTCTTGATAGCGTGGCAGCTTTCCGAGGCTATTGGAAGGGGAAGGCACACGAGTGACGCTTCATGTTTGTAGTATAGACCAAAGGTAGGTTAAAGATTACTTTCTAGACTGAGTGTAGTTAGATTTTATATATTTATTTGATACTGGAATGTTAGGTTGGATTTTAGATAGATTTAGGCTTGAATCTTGTTTATCACTTTAATTGGTTATTTTGGATTTTAGTTTTGAATTGTATGTTATTCTTAACGTAGGAGCTTGTAGTATCTTTATGGCTAGTATAGAATTCATAGTATGCTTTTAGGAGGTTTTAGAGTTAGAGTAGAGATTCTCGATGCTTTTTGCTTTATTCTATAGTTATGTGTAACTATGGGCCCGAGGCCATAGTTTGGATTTGGATGTAGTTCTAGGTCAGTTCTCTTGATTTGGAGGGTACCTTGCTCTATTCTACCTTGTTGTGCGTGTTTTCTCTAAATATGGAAATTTTAATGCTCATAATGTATTGTCATGCTTATCGGTACAAAAAAGAAGGATTTTAAGGCTTTTTGGTCCTACACTTGGCAACTATTGGGTTTTCATGATCTTTGGGCTTTTAAAAGGATTTCTTTTGAATTGTTACTGATTTTGGGAGGAAAAGGGAAAAATACTACTTTTTATGCATACATTGATGAGTCCGAGGTTAAATTCTGGGTTCCTAATGTGTTATCTCGGGTTTTACTTTTATGCATACATTGATGAGTCTGAGTTCATTTTTGGGAACCCCAATTCTCTATATTGAGGTTTTCCTTTCTGCACTCATTCTATAACCTCGATGTTCCATCCCAGGCACCCGAGTACTAGATAACAGTTTTGACTTGTATACATTCATTCATTACATCATTGTTGCATTGCATTGCATTGGCTTTGGGTGCGTTTGTATTGTTGGTTGATTTGAGTTGATCTTGTTATTACTTCACCTTTTATTGTTTTGGTTATTTTGATTTTTGGCTTTATAACTAGTTTTAGGTGGATCATTGTATTTTAACTGCTTTCTTGTATCTTATTATTTATATATTATATTTCTGTGCTCGGTTGACCTATGATGCCTACTGAGTACCCGGTATTGGTACTCATACTACACTCTGCATCTTTTTCTGATACAACACCTAGTACGAGCCACCCTCACTGATCTTCCTATCATTCGAGGCCTATTGCAGTTTGGATCACGCTGAGCTCCCGACGCTTTTGGAGACTTTACATGCTTTCAATCTTGTACATCCTGTCTATATTTTCTATTTTGGATAGACAGAGTGTGTTGTATAGATAATCCTTACTTTAGTCGCTCTTGTACTAGTGACACTAGGTCTTAGTTGGTTCTCGTGTTTGTTTTGTCTATTCTGTCAATTTAGGGCCATCTTTTGTATATTTTGTACGTTGGTATGTATATATGCTATTGGCCCTGTCTTTTCTTTATATCTTCCACTTTTCCTTAGTTTTATTCTTATTATTGTCTTCCACATCATTGGGTTTGTCTTGCCTACTAGGGGGTTATGTAGGCACCATCATGGCCTATTTCTCATCGTGACAGAGTGGTATCAGAGCTCTAGGTTCACCGGTCTCGCCAATACAAGAGTAAAGTGTCTAGTAGAGTTTCGTGGATTGGTACGATGACGTCCGTAACCAATCTGCAAGAGGCTATAGGACATTCCTAGGAAATATGTCATATTGTTTGATTCCTTGTCGTGAGTTCTTGACTTGATCAACCTATGAGTATCTTTGTTTCCCTCTTTCTCAGATTGTTCAAATAAGATCTACAGTGGGCGAGGACGAGGCGTCTGCACCTGCAGTTAGAGCCCCAACTAAGGGATGGGGTAGAGGCCGATCCGTCGAGGTAGGGCATGGGATGCGGCGCTAGCTCAGGCCCAGGCTAGACTATCATCACCAGAGACTGATGTTAGAGTGGATGAGGTACAGTATGAGCCAGAGCATGTTGGGCCAGCCCAGCATCCGGCAGGTGTTGTGGCTACTCCAGTGTTGTAGGACACTTTGGTTCAATTGTTGAGGTTCCTTGAGGGTATGACTCACCAGCAGCTTCGCCAACCACTCTGATTGGTTCTCAGGTTAGAGAGAAGGGTCAAGCTCAAGCAGTAAAATAGGGTACAAGAGCGCAGCCTGCCAGATTGGAGGTATTACCTATTCCTTCATTCAGTCCACCTCTTCTAGCCATGCCAATTATATCTTCTGAGGAGCAGAAGATGCTTGGTAGGTTCTTGAGATTGGGTCCTCTGAAGTTTTCAAGTGCTTCTAGGGAGGATGCACATGAGTTTCTAACTAGCTACTAGGAGAAATTGCATAATTTGGGGTTAGTTGAGTCACATGGAGCAGATTACACCGCGTTTCAGCTGGATGGCCTAGCAAAATAGTGGTGGAGGTCATATGTTGCTTGCAGACCAGCCGGGTCACCTCTGCTTACTTGGGCCTAGTTATCCACAGCTTTTCTGGAGAAGTATGTACCGCGTAGCATGAGAGAGTGGTTGATGGATCAGTTTTATGGATTGGAGCAGGGCTCCATGACTTTGACTGAGTATGAGATTTGCTTCCACCAGTTTTCCAGAAATGCCACTATGATTCTGCCCACCGAGCACGAGAGAGTACGCTAGTTTGTTTGAGGTTTGACCTTACATCTTTGCTTGGCCAAAGAGGGTATGGTAGCATCATGTCATTCTTTTTTGGAGGTAGTTGATCATGCCCATACTATTGAGGGCATATTTTGTGAGGCCTAAAGGGGCAGCGATAAGAGGCCCCGCCATCAAGGCGGTTTCAGCGTTTCCCAGACCCGTGGTAGAGGCTACTATGGTAGAGGTCAACACCAGCAATGCTTCCAGCTGAGCTGGCCTTTTCAGGTTGCATTACAAACTTTTGAGGGTCAGAGTAGCCAGAGTATCCTTCCTGCTCCATGAGGTGGATATTCAGGGTCCATATGTCATGATGGTCATTCTGATTTAACCAAGTCTTCATAACGGGGTACATATGGTTGGGGTTGTTACGAGTGTGGTGAGATAGGCTACTTTGCTAGAGATTATCCATCAGTACCATACCAGAGGTGATAGGATCAGTTAGTTCAGACCCCCAGGGCTCTAGCACGTCTAGCTAGAGGCAGTTCACAGGGTAGTAACGGTGGTCCCTAGGGTATTAGAGGTGGTTGTCAGACCAGTAGGTCATGGGTTCATGGAGGCCAAAGCCACATATATATAGTTTTGAGCCGGACAAAGGTTAAGGCTTCAGATGCTGTGATCACAGGTATGATCTTTATTTGTCATCAATATGCTTTTGCTTTGATTGATCCGGGGTCTACATTCTCATATGTATCTACTTATTATGCTAATCGTCTGGTATTCTTATGAGTCTTTGCGTGCGCCCTTTTGTGTATCTACCCTATTATGTGATTCTTTAGTAGTGGATCAGGTGTATCGGGCTTGTGTGGTGACTATCCTGGGGTATGACACATGGGTAGACTTAGTTGTGCTTGATATGATTGATTTTGATGTGATCTTAGGCATAGATTAGCTCTCTCCTTATCATGCAGTCTTGGATTGCTTTTCCAAGACTGTTACTCTTCAAATGCCTGGTATTCCTCTTATCATATGGAAGTGTGCCGATAGACACATACCGAGGGGTGTTATAACCTTTCTGAGTGCCCAACGGTTGGTTGGGAAGGGGTGCTGAGCTTATCTTGCCTACGTCCATGATACTAGTGCCACCACACCTCCTCTTGAGTTAGTTCTTGTGGTTTGCGAGTATTTGGATGTGTTTCCTTCATGATCTTCTAGGTCTTCCTCCTGATCGTGACATTGATTTTGGTATCAATGTTGAGCCAGGAACCAAGCCCATTTCTATTCTTCCATATCGGATGGCACCTGTTGAGTTGAGGTAGCTTAAGGATCAACTCTAGGATCTGTTAAGTAGAGGGTTCATCAGGCCTAGTGTGTCTCCGTGGGGTTCTCCGGTTCTATTTGTGAAGAAGAAGGATGGATCTATGCATATGTGTATTGACTACAAATAGTAGAATAAGGTGACAATTAAGATCAGATATCCGATGCCACGTATTGATGATTTGTTTGGCCAGCTATAAGGTGCAGCAGTGTTCTCTAAGATAGATTTGAGGTCCGGTTATCAACAGTTGAGGATTAGGGCTGAGGACATCCAAAAGACTGCATTGAGGACTCGATATGACCATTATGAGTTCCTAGTCATGTCTTTTGGGTTGCCTAATGCCCCAGCAACATTTATGGAGTTGATGAACCGTGTGTTCAATGCCTACTTGGATTCATTTGTGATTGTGTTCATTGACAACATTCTGATTTATTCGAGGAGTAGAGAGAAGTATGAGCAACATCTTAGAGTTGTACTTCAGACCTTGCGAGACCATCAGTTATATGCTAATTTCATTAAGTGTGAGTTTTGGCTTGAGTTTGTGTCATTTTTGGGGCACGTGGTGTCAAAGGATAGGATTATGTTAGATCTAATGAAGATTGCAGTAGTTCGTGATTAGGCTAGTCCTACTTCTCTTTTCGAGGTTTGTAGTTTTGTCAGGTTGGCAGGTTATTACAGATGCTTTGTGGAGGGATTTTCTTCGAGAGCAGCTTCATTGGCTAGATTGACTCAGAAGAATGTTCCCTTTTAGTGGTCCGATGAGTGTGAGGCGAGCTTTCTGAAGCTCAAGGCATTGTTGGATTCAGCTCTGATTCTTACTTTTCCGTTTGAGGGTCAGGGTTTCACTGTATATTGTGATGCTACAGGTGTTGGTTTGGGTTGTGTGTTGATGCAGTAGGGCTGGGTTATTGCATATGCTTCTAGATAGTTGAAGGTGCACAAGAGAAACCACCCCACATATGACTTGGAGTTAGCGGCGGTAGTATTCGCGTTGAAGATGTGGAGGCATCATCTTTATGGAATGCATCGTGAGATCTTTACTGACCATCATAGTCTTCAGTACATTTTCATCCAGAAGGATCTAAATTTGAGGCAACATAGGTGGTTGGAGTTACTAAAGGACTATGACCTCTCTATTCTCTATCATTCGGGTAAGGCAATATTGGTGGCAGATGCGTTGATCCGAAAGGTGGTAAATATAGGTATCTTGGATTTCGTAGGGATAGAAGAGCGACCTTTATCTTGGGACATCCAGTCCTTGGCTAACAGGTTGGTTAGACTTGACATTTCTGAGCTGGGTCGTATTCTTGCTTGTATTAAGGCTAGATCTTCCTTATTGGAGCAGATTCAGGCACAATAGTTTGATTATGTGAGCTTGAGGATCATTTGTGACAAGGTGTTGAGTGGTGAGGCTAGGAAGGCGACTTTAGATTCAGAGGGTATCCTGAGGATCGAGGATGGTATATGCGTTCCTAGAGTTGGTGACTTGGTCAGATTGATATTGGAGGAGGCTCATTGTTCTAGGTATTCCATTCATCCTGGGGAAACTAAGATGTATCATGACTTGAGGCTACACTACTGGTGGTGTGGGATGAAGAGGATATTTCAGCTTTCATATCTAGGTGCTTGAACTGTCGGCAGGTGAAGTTTGAGCACCAGAGGCCAGATGGTTTGTCTCAGAGGCTACACATTCTAGAGTGGAAATGGGAGCGGATTTCTATGGACTTCGTAGTCAGTTTTCCATATATCTTGCGGAGATTTGATGCTATTTGGGTTATCGTGGACAGGTTGACTAAGTCTGCTCACTTTTTACCGGTTCAGACTTCCTACAGTTCTGAGAGGTTGGCTCAGCTCTATATTCAAGAGATTGTCCGATTGCATGGTGTGCTAGTTTCTCTCATCTCCGACCGAGGTACTCAGTTCACTTCGCACTTCTAGAGGTCTATTCAGAGAGAGTTGGGTACTAGTGTTGAGCTTAGCACTGTTTTTCATCCGTAGACAGACGGTCAGTCAGAGCATACTACTCAGGTTCTGGAGGATATGTTGCGAGCCTATGTTATTGATTTAAGGGGTCAGTGGGACCAGTGTTTAGCTTGGCAGAGTTTGCATATAATAATAGTTACCATTCCAGCATTCAAATGTCTCCGTTCGAGGCTTGGTATGGCAGGCGGTGCAAATTTGTGGTGGGTTGGTTTGATACTTTCGAGGTTAGGCTGTGGAGTACCGACTTGGTTCTTGATTATATGATAGAGTTCGAGTTATTCAGGAGAGACTTCATACTACCCATAGTAGGCAGAAGAGTTATGCTAACTAGAGAGTTTGAGATCTAGAGTTCATAGTAGCTGATAGTGTGTTCCTTTGGGTATCGCCCATTAAGGGCGTGATGAGGTTTGGGAGGAAAGGTAATCTCAGTTCGAGGTTTATTGGGCCATTTGAGATACTTCATCATATTGGAGAGGTTTCTTATGAGTTAGCCTTGCCTCCTGCTCTTTCTAGTGTCCATCCTGTGTTTCATGTCTCTATGCTACGGCGGTATATTCTGGATGAGTCTCACATGCTTCAGTTAGAGTCAGTTCACTTGGATGAGTCCTTAGCCTTTGAGGAGGAGCCTGTTGCTATTTTAGACAGGCAGGTTAGGAAGTGAGGTCCAAGGAGATTCCATCAGTTAAGGTTCATTGGTGGCATCGTCCTATTGAGGAGGCTACTTGGGAGATCGAGATCGATATGCAGACCCATTATCCTAGTCTTTTAGAGTCCACAGGTACTATCCTTTTTCTAACTTTTGTGGATGAAAGTTTTTTTAGTAGTGGATGTTGTAATGACCCTCCCAATCATTTTCCTATTTTTCATGCTTTTTCAGTGTTTAGAGCTTTCCCTTATTGGCTACACATTATTTATGACTTGCCGGGACTGACGGTTCGGTTCCCGAGCCATTCGTTAGGGCATTATGGCCATTTCCCTCTTTTAGAACTTGAACTTATAAAATCCTTGACTTTGGTCAACTTTTTTGGTAAACATGCTTAGAATTGAATTCTGACAGTTCCGCCTGCTTCGAAATGGGGATTTTGGTCTAGTAAGACCATTGGTCTGGGTCTGAGTTCTTTCGGTTTGGTTTTGGATTGCTTTCTATGTTTTTAAGCCAGTTTGGCTAGTAGGGTTGACCTTGGTCATCATTCAGAGAAGATGGCCTTGGATGGAAATTCCGTCAGCCTTGTTAGCTACAGGATGTCGACTTTGGGCTTGAGGGACCTTGGGTGATGTCCCGTAGCTTCTGGACTTGTTTTGAGGTATTGAGTTTCGAGTCAGTTTTGGGCCCGGGGCCCACTATTCATTAAAACAATCTCTTGGGAGTTTCTTTGATTCCACTGAGTCCGGAATGCTATTTCTGGTAGAGTAGCATGGTTGGTTTGTGTTCACAGGATTCCGAATGAATCTCAAGGGTCCGTCGGATGAACTTTTGGTCTTGGTGAATTGCTGGTTGCTGCTATAGAAGTTGCAGACCATTTGGTCATCGTGATCGCGAGGTGGCCATCGCGTTTGCGATGGTCTAGTTTGTTGAACATCGCGATCACGTGGGTTGCCTTTCGTGACCTCCTCTTTACAAATGCGGGGCTGGACCATCGCGATCGCGATGGTCTAGCCAGCGTTCCCTCCCGAACGCGTGGGGTCCTTCATGATCACGATGAAGGACCCCTGGCAGCTATTTAAGCTGCCAACTTCATTTTCTCCTCCATCATTTCTTGTTTCTCTATTGTTAAAGCTTCCAAGATTTGGTTACAACTACACTGCTTAGTCTACTTCGTCTAGTAAGTCCCCTCTTCTGCTCTCAACTCCTTTACATTGTTAATCCTCGTTAAACCCGTTAATTTTCCATTGTTTCCTTGATAAATCCCTTGAATTAGTAGCACTTCGGGGCTGTTTTGAGCCCCAAAATGAACTCCGTCTGCGCTCAAATTTTGGGCATGGGTTCCTTAACCCATTACGGATATAATTGCAGATTTTATTTTCTATTTCATTGCGCAGGCCCCGAGGGTCATTTTCTGACCCAATTTCCCATATATCAATATGGGTGTCGTTCTTCTTGTCTTGACATTTAATTTATGTTCTTGATAGAATGGTAGCTTTCCGCGGCTATTCGGAAGGGGAAGGCACATGAGTGACAGTTCGTGTTTGCAGTTCGGCCCCGAGGTAGGTTACGGTTTACTTTCTAGATTGAGTGTAGTTAGATTTTATATATTTGTTTGATACTGGAATGTTAGGTTGGATATTAGATAGATTTAGGCTTGAATCCTGTTTATTACTTTAATTGGCTATTTCAAATTTTAGTTTAGAATTGTTATGTTATCCTTGGCATAGGAGCTTGTAGTATCTTTATGGCTAGTATATAATCCTTAGTATGCTTTTAGGAGGTTTTAGAGGTAGAGTAGAGATTCTCGGTGCTTTTTGCTTTATTCTACCATTATGTGATACTATAGGCCCGAGGCCATAACTTAGATTTAGATGGAGTTCCAGGTCAGTTCTCTTGATTGGGAGGGTACCTTACCTTATTCTGCCTTGTTGTGCGTGTTTTCTCTGAATATGGAAATTTATATGCTAATACTATATTGTCATGCTTATCAATACGAAAAAGAAGGATTTTAATGCTTTTTGGTCCTACACTTGGCAACTATTGGGTTTTCATGAACTTTGGGCTTTTAAAAAGATTGCTTTGGAATTGTTACTGATTTTTGGAGGAAAAGGGAAAAATACTACTTTTAATGCATACGCTGATGAGTCCGAGGTTAAATTTTGGGCGCCCAATGTGTTATCTGGGTTTTACTTTTATGCATACGTTGATGAGTCCGAGGTCATTTTCGGGCTCCCCAATGCTCTATTTAAGGTTCTTCCTTCCTACACTCATTTGATAAGCTCGATGTTCCATCCCGGACGCCCAAGTACTAGATATCGGGTTTGACTTGTATACATTCATACATTACATCATTGTTGCATCACATTGCATTGGCTTTGGGTGTGTTTGGATTGTTGGCTGATTTGAGTTGATCTTGTTATTACGTCACCTTTTATTGTTTTGGTTGTTTTGATTTTTAGCTTTATAACTAATTTTAGGTGGATCCCTGTATTTTAACTATTTTTGTGTATCTTATTATTTATATATTATCTTTCTGCGCTCGGTCGGTCTATGATGCCTACTGAGTACCCGTGGTCTTAGTACTCATACTACACTTTGCATCTTTTTCTGATGCAGCACCTAGTACGAGCCACCCTCACTGATCTTCCTATCGTTCGAGGCCTGTTGTAGTTCGGATTGCTGTGAGCTCCCGGCGCTTTTGGAGACTTTACATGCTTTCTATCTTGTACATCTTGACTATATTTTGTATTTTGGATAGACAAAGTCTGTTGTATAGCTACTCCTTACTTTAGTCGCTCTTGTACTAGTGACACTAGGTCCGAGTTGGTTCTCGCGTTTGTTTTGTCTATTCGATCACTTTAGGGCGATCTTTTGTATATTTTGTATGTTGGTATGTATATATGCTATTGGCCCAGTCTTTTCTTTATATCTTCCGCTTTTTCTTAGTTTTATTGTTATTATTGTCTTCTGCATCATTGGGTTTGGCTTGCCTACCGGGGAGTTATGTATGCGCCATCATGGCCCGGTTTTGGGTCGTGACACCAGGGACTATATACATCATTTGGTAGGTCTTTTTAGGTTTGAGTTAGCTATAACAAAAATGACCTATGAACCTTTCCTAACCAAACTATCCTACCACATTAGTAAGACTAACCAAACAAGTTCTAGATTGTACACCCAACATATTAATGCAAAGAGTACCTCACACACATGGCACATGGCTTCATTATTAATTACCAGTTAATCAGGCAGTATACTAGTGTAGCAACAATCATCTAAGCCAATAAACACAATGTCGAAAACTTAGCCTAATAGGTCAACATATCAAAGCAGCAAAGCACATTCTAAAATTTTGGAGGCGTATCAATTTTATAAACATGAATGCTCAAGTGTGCCAAAATGCTACAATTTTTTAAATTGCGTAAGTATTCCTATTTTTATTCTATCTATTTACAAAACAAAACACAACTACAAAACTAAACTATCTAAATATATTGGTTCAACATAAATAAACATCCTTGGGAAAAGAACACAATAAGAAAAACCCAAGGACGGACACGTACACAACCCTCCACCCCACCAAAAAAGTTGTACATTATCCCTAATGCACTTAAAATATCAAGCCAGGGGAGGCAAGAAATTACTTCTGTAATTTAAATACCAATGTTCAATGTCAAAGCTGGGGCTGCAGGTGAAGTTCCCATGGTATCTGTAGCAACAGCAACGCCAATGACTATCACACTCAAAGTTTGGTCTAAAGAAGGTAATTCGCTTTTGTAAGCCATGCTTGAAGAATCACCAATATCTCTTCCTCTCTTGACCTTATATCTAGAGAGCTAGAATGCTCTCTGTATGGGTTACACCCCGATAATACACCCTGGATGCAACATGGTGCTTAGAGTCATAAGTGACCCCAAGCTAACCCATGACCTGGCATACTACTGAGGTACATACTGAAAGATAATGCGGAAGCTGAAATATGTACTGAACTCTAAAAAAATTATATCATACCAAAATGAAGTTTAATAAACTGATATATAAAGCATTTGGACAATTGATGACTGACTGTCTAACTAACTATCTATGAAGCCTCTATTAACACTGACTATAGTTAGTCAAGACATGACCCCTAACTACCTCTAATCAATATACAAGAACTGAAAATAACTGGTGTGACTACTAACTGAAAAGAGTTCTCGAATAAGGAGAACTCCTCCTCTGCTGACTGGAAGCTATGATATGTCTGACCATGATCCTGGGAGCTAGAACTGAAACCTTCATCATAAAATGATGCATCACAAGAAAGGTATGCGGTCAATACTTTGAATGTACTGAGCATATAAGATAATGCACTAAATTTAAATCATGAGAAAATACGTGTATACTGAAAGCATGGCTGAAAACTGGACTAAGTATAAACATCTGAGAGTGAATAATTCAAACTATGAAACATAAGCTCGTTTACTAAAAAAAGTGTGAATCATGTTTCTGAACTATAACTGTGAGATCATGACACTTTATGATAAGTAAAACTGTTATTTGGGGATCCATAGACTGAAAAAATGAAGTATGTCTGTAAATCATAAAATAGTGCCACTGAGCTGAAAATCATGAGTCATGCCAAAAGTCATGTTAGAAAGGAAATCCTTAGGGATGTTTCTTCTACTTAACATGATGAAAATACTGACATACTGTACTAAATGCAAACTAAAAGATATAAGTTGATATAATGACAAAGTATATAAACATGTAACTGTATAATACTGAACTGAACTGGATAACTGAATACAAGGTCATGCAATAATGAATATGAACTGCGGGAGCTACTGTTAACAGACATACCCCAAGCTGAGCTAACTGTAGAAACAACCTATAACCCTGGCTGGGAGGGTATTCATACATTTTGAAGGGTACAAACAAATCTGATGTGGATCCACTAAACTGATGTCCACAAGGGACAAGGGTGCCCAGCCTAATCTGACAGCTGACCCCTTTTATACCTAGGGTAGAACTATAGTTCTGGGACTTAGGGTTTTCTACTAAAGGTCTTAGCCTAACCTGACAGCTGAGCCTTCATCCCTTAGTCCGATCGGTGCTAAGCCTACTCCCAACTGAATATAAAGCAATGAGTGCAGCTAAAATACTGGGTAGCTCAATAGTGAAAACCTTTGAGAATGCAATATAATACTGAGACTGAAAGCATTCAATTTTTTTGAAAAGCTGTAGGCTGATGATTGGGTACTTTCATGCTTACAAATTAAGTACTAGTTGACTAGGGTAAATTCTGAAGAAAAGTTAGTTCATTTGAAAATACTACAATTTCATTCTAAGTTCTTGAAAAGAAAGCTAATTTATGCAGATGGTGCTGTAAATCCAGGCTAAGTCTGTTTTATCTAAATTCCAGGAATTTAGGAAAATATCCGTAAACTTCATGCAATATAACTTAAACATATACAGGGAACATATAGTATCATGAGGAATTCAGTTCTGTAAATAAATGCATAGTTGGGTAAAATCAGGCTATAATTCGCTTCTTCTAAAATCTAGGGTTTTGAAAATTAATTGCAAAAATTCATGTAGAAATCATTCTAACAAGAATAGTAGTCATATAGGATCCTCAAGAGATCGAATTCATAGTAAAACACTTGTTTGGGTAAGAACCCTAGAATCATAACTTGTAGATATCATAACTAAAAACTGAACATTGGGCATGAGGGTGAAAAGCGATCCTCATTGAATACCCACATACCTGTTTACGAGAGAATCTTGAATGAAACATAGAGGTTTGGATCTTTAGGATGAACCCTAGGTCTTTTGTTTGAAAGAGAGCGTTCTTTTCTTTTCTTTAAACTTGAATCGATGGAATGAGGAGAGGAAAGATTAAGTACGGATAAAACCTCTCCAAATAGGCCTAAAACGACTTAGTTTAGAAATAAAAAAAGCAAGGTGGGAAAAGTATAAAATACCCCTGAGAAAACTAAGTAAAACTACTGAAAAAAACTCGTCGTCGGGTTCCACAGACATGAACCACGGCCCATGGAATGAACCACGATCCGTGGATGGAAGTCTTGGTTCTCAGAACATTTTTCAGGCTTCTGGACTATTTCCACGAGGTTGTTTCATGACCCATGGATCATTACACGACCCATGGAACCTTCTCATGGTTTTCAGACAAAAAATTGAGTTTCAGGTCTGATTTCCATGGATGCAATCCACGGTTCGTGGTTTGATCCACGAACCATTGATTTATCTCGTGGTTTCTGTCTGTCATTTTGATAGACAGACACCTTTTATTAAAATGTTGATAACTTTTTATTCTGGACTTGTATTAATTCATGGTTGGTGGTATTGGAAAGAAGATTAAAATAACTTTAATTTGGTGGGTACTAGGCCACCTAACTCTTCATATTCTAGGAGTTTTGATCGGTTGAAGTTGAACCTTGAAAAATCCTACACTAAAACTCAATTGGTAAGGAAGCTTTCAACTCAACTTTGAGCTTGAGGTTCATTATAACCCTAATTCATATCTAATACACTTCCTACCCATAAGTATTGATCTCAACACCTATTTACCATTTTAAATCATATGGTTCATATCTAACAACATATGAAAATAGTCTTAGAATTTTTGGGGTGTTACAATATCTCCCCCTTAGGATCATTCTTCCTCGAATGAAGTCTTACTAAGCTGAGATGGTCGGGAGAGAGATGCAATCCCACCAACTGAGTTTTAAAAGCTGAAGTACTAACATGAAAAACTGATTTCTGGTTGAAATATAAACTGAGTTGAATTCATGAGGCATGTATGCATACTGAGGGCATGAGAACAACTGATGGTACATGAAACTAAATATCCAACATGATGACTGGTCTAGAGTGAGAGTAGGGACTTAGCTGAAACTCATGAAGAATGAATGCACTCTTAGAAATCACAGTAACTGAAAGGAACATAAAACTGAGAGGAGTAACTGTACGATAAAACTATTCTCTTCTAGATTGAACTTACTAGCATGGACTTAACTGAACGTAGGGCCTTCTAGCCTTAGGAATGACTACTGGCAGGCCTGAACTGGTCTGATATGAGAAGTCTACTATCTTGCTATCTGAAGCTACTGGACATAAGGTATGAGCATCCTAGGCAGGGAGTAAGAACAAGACTATTCTTGCCTTAACCAATACGGTTGATAGTTTTTAATCTTAGGAATAACCTTTTTAACTACACCAACTTCTCTGAATACCACACTTACCATTTGCAAATAAAATTTTCATTAATGTGAATATAGATGCTAAGGTCTGAGTCTAACTACCTTCCTTCACCATGTTCAAACCTATCTCAACTAAATATCATGCATCTGAAGTTATTGCCTAAGAATGATAGTCCTTCTTATCACAAATAATCAACTAACCTTGAACTCTAATCAATGGGTCACTAGTTGAATAAAGCAAAGGCCCACATATATTTCATCAGGACATTCAAGCCTATTACTATGATCATCCTATGGATTCTTTGTAGCTGACATTATCTGAGACTTCTCACTTTTTCCCTAGCATATCTAGAAATTGTAACTGCAAGAACTTCTACAAAGGAACACCAAAAAGAGGAAAATCTAGTACTTCCCATCTAGGCTACTACTTAGCTTCCTCCACTAACAACTATGACGACATAAGCCAAGATCACTGAAGGGATAAAATGGGAGCGTGAGCATCGCAAATGAAGGAATACTGATTAGTCATGACTTATACTTAGCGTGATCTAGACACTCTATGTGAGGTCTGAGAAGTCAAGTGCAAAGGCCTGAGTGTCTCACATTCTGGATATAGGAATCATGGTTAGAGTAAGGAAATCATAAGCATGAACTATTTAAGAAATCAGGTCTGAGTATATACATGATGTAGCATGATTTCATTAGCCATTAAGGCACATTTTAATGACTGAACAGAGTACATAGAACAGAGTATACTGTGAGACATGAGTTTACATAAATAACGAGTCTTATGGTACAAAGCTGGATTCATAGAATCGTAGAGTAGGACTAGAAATGTTGTCTAGAGCAATTTCTATTTGTTCTAGGAGCTGAGCATGGATATGAATCTTTATGGAGTACATGAACTTAGTCATAAATATTTCACAAATACATCTGAGTATAGTGTCATCCTGACTGAAGTACTAGAAAATCTGTTGGAATAAGAATGGATTGATATACCATCACTGCCTTTTTTAGAATTCTATACTAGTTGAGTCATAAGACTCGACTTGGTTCCTCATTCTATCATCTCCCCATTAGCTCAAACGTCACCCCTTTAAGTCTGTGGATCTCTCTCCCATCTAGGCCAAAATCAATTAACTCTTGTAATGTTGAGGTATCACTGTATTCTTGAATGTTAAACTCTCTCTGATAGGCTATAACAGAAGATGATAAACCCTTGCTAGGTCTCCTTCTGAGGCATCTCTTAGTTTCCTCTTTAGCCTTAAGGCTATCACTAGAGGACTCATACTCTTACTGGCGTATATAACCACTTCTCTAACACTTAGCAATCTGACCTTTGCTTATTCGTCTCCTAACATCACATCTCTAAGTTAACATCCACCCAAATCAACTGAATTAAAACCATGATAAGGAACTCAACATCGTCTGTCTATAATCCCCTGAACATCATGCAACCACATACTACCTTGGGTACACATCTACCTCTCTAATGCTTAAGGCTCTCTTCTTTATCTCATGACTTAGTCACAATTTACCAATTCATTAAGGGTCACATATATATCTTACCTACACTACCATACTCATTGCAAATTAATCAATTTAATTCTATGCATATATTATGTCAAGCCTACAGGGTCAATTCTATAAAACTAGCATCACCATCCTCGTCATATAACTACTATACTTCTGAATTCATACATCTAGTTTTGGGGTCATTCTTCTACTTATGGCCTGTAACATCTCAATTCACACTAATTGTTGAGTGACTATACTACCCAAGCACTTAGAAAACCATAATTTATGGCTAAGGTTCCACTCGTAGTAAAGTCTCTAGAAGGGGTCAGAGAGAACATTCTACTATAGGCTTAACTGCACGAGTGGAGAATGGTACATGCTTTTGAATCAGAAGACTTAATGCATTAGTGGGCTCTTCTCAAGCCCTTGTGCAGTCTATTAACTTTCTGATGGCTCTATCTGAGAGCATCACACTGATAGGAATCTGAACTTTACTGTTTCCACCACCTAAAAGATGAGGCATGGTTTGAGGAATGGGTTAACACACGAATCTGCATAAGTTCCTTAAGGAATAACTCTACTGCATGACCTGGAGTATGAAAGAAGGGAAACATTTCCTAATGCCCTGTAGCCTCCTGATTATAAGTGTGGTGCATAACACACCCATAAGCAAGACTCTACTAGACACGACTTCATAGACACGGCTTCATAGACACCCTAGGACACTTGAACTATGTGCTCTGATACCAAGTTTGTCACACCTCGAGACTACACCCTTGACATAACAAGGTGCGTAGTCACAAGTGACCCCAAACTAACCCATGGCCTATCATACTACTGAGATACATATTGAAAGATAATGTGGAAGCTGAAATATCTACTAACTATACAGTTGTATATTATACAACTGAGTGACTGACTATCTATCTAACTGTCTATGAAGCCTCTATTAACACTAACTTAGTTAGTCGGTACATGACCCCCAACTACCTCTAATCAATATACAAGAACTAAAAATAACTACTGTGACTACTAATTGACTGGAGTTCCTGAATAAGGAGAACTCATCCTCTGCTGACTGGAAGCTATGATCTGTCTGACCATGATCCTGAGAGCTAGCACTGAAACCTACATCATAAAATGATGCAGCACAAGGAAGGTATGTGGTCAGTACTTTGAATATACTGAGCATATGAGATAATGCACTAAATTTAAATCTTGATAAAATACGTGTATACTGAAAGCATGGCTGAAAACTAGACTCAGTATAAACATCTGAGAGTGCATAAGTCAAACTGTGGAACATAAGCTCTTTTACTCGAAAGGGTGTGAATCATGTTTTTGAATTGTAACTATGAGATCATGACACTTTAAGATAAGTAAAACTGTTATTTGGAGATCTATAGACTAAAAAGATGAAGTATGTCTGTAAATAATGAAATAGTGCCACTTAGTTGAAAATCATGAGTCATGCCAAAAGTCATGTTTAAAGTAAATCCTTAGGGAAGTTTCTTATACTTAGCATGCTGAAAATACTACTACACTGTGATGAATGCAAACTAAAAGATATAAGTTGATATAATGACAAAGTATATAAACATGTAATTATATAATACTGAACTGAACTGGATAACTGAATACAAGGTCATGCAATAATGAATATGGACTATGGGAGCTACTTCTAACCGACATACCTCAAGCTGAGCTAACTGTGACACCAACCTATATCCTTGGTTGGGTGGGTATTCATACCTTGCTAAGGGTATAAACAAATCTGACGTGGATCTACTAAACTGATGTCCACAAGGGACAATTATGCCCAGCCTAATCTTACTGCTGAACCTGTTTATACCTACGGTGGCACCATAGTTCTGGGACTTAGAGACTTCTACTAAAGGTCTCAGCCTAACCTGATAGTTGAGCCTTCATCCCTTAGTCCGCTCGATGCTAAGTCTACTCTTAACTGAAAATAAAGCAATGAATAAAGCTGAAATACTAGGTAGCTCAATACTTATAACCTCTGGGAATGCAATATAATACTGAGACTGAAAGCATCCTGTTTTTCTGAAAAGATGTAGACTGATAACTTGGTACTTTCATGCTTAAAAATTGAGTACTAGTAGACTAGGCTAAATTCTGAAAAAAAGTTAGTTCATGTGAAAATACTACAATTTCATGCTAAGTTCTTGAAAAGAAAGCTAATTTATGCAGAAGGTGCTGTAAATCCAGGCTAAGTCATTTTCATCTAAATTCCACGGATTTAGGAAAATATCCGTAAACTTCATGAAATATCACTTAAACATATAAAGGGAATATATAGCATCATGAGGAATTCAGTTCTGTAAAAATATGCATAGTTGGGTAAAATTAGGCTATAATTTGCTTCTTCTAAAATCTAGGGTTTTGAAATCTAATTGCAGGAATTCATGTAGAAATCATTCTACCAGAATAGTAATCATGTAGGATTCTCAAGATATTGAATTCATAGTAAAACACTTGCTTGGGAAAGAACCCTAGAATCATAACTTGTAGAAATCGTAACTGAAAACTAAACATTGGGCATGAGGGTGAAAGGAGATCCTTATTGAATACCCACATAACTGTTTACTGGATAATCTTGAACGAAACATGGAGGTTTTGAGCTTGAGGATGAACCCTAGGTCTTTAGTTTGAAAGAGAGTGTTCTTTTCTTTTCTTGAAACTTGAATCAATGGAATGAGGAGAGTAAAGTCTAAGTACGGATTAAACCTCTCTAAATAGGCCTAAAATGACTTAGTTTAGAAATAAAAAAAGCAAGGCGGGAAAAGTATAAAATACCCATGAGAAAACTAAGTAAAACTGCTGAAGAAAACTCATCGTTAGATTCCACAGACATGAACTGTAATGCCCCGAGGCTACTCTCTAGATGCAATACGGTGCCTGGAATATCTATACATATTCAGATAAAAACATACACTGTAAGGAAGATGAAAAATATTTTAATATCTGAAGTGGGAAAGAGCCCCAAAACATGTCTGCATAGAAATATATAAGAGACTATAATGTATCTAAAAACAACACTAACAACTCAATGGCTGAAACTAGTCTATGTATGAAAGACTCTAACTGATATGATTTGCTGGGACATGTCCCCAGCTAACTCTAATAAACTGAAACTAAAAGTAAAGACTGAAGATAAAGCATGACTGTAGTCCTCGAAATATGATGACTCACCACTGAAGCAGCTGAGTGAGGACTAGAAGTTGAGCTAAGCATGATCTGTATGCTGAACTCATGAACCTACATCATACAATGATGTAGCAGAAAAGTATGCATCAGTACTTCAAATGTACTGAGCAAGCGGTATATGTGCTAAGCTGAACAACACAAGGACTAAACATGGAAATATGTATACTGAAGCATAAACTGATAAGTAAGCTTAAATGCGATGACCAGATAAATATCATGAATATATAGCATGCTTAACTGAATAACTGAATTTAAGGTCGATGCAGTATGAGTCTGACTGTGGGAGATACTATCAACCGACTTACCCCAAGCTGAGCTAACAGTGGGCTAACATGTAACCCTGGATGGGAGGGTGTTCATACCTTGCCAAGGGTACGAACAAGTCTAACGTGGATACACTAAACTGATGTCCACAAAGGACAAGGGTGTTAAGCCTAATCTGATCAGGGACCCCTTTAGAACCTACGGTGGCACCGTAGTTCTAGGACTCAGGGACTTCTACTAAAGGTCTCAGCCTAAGCTGGTGGGTGAGCCTTCATCCCTACATCCGCTTAGTGCTAAGTCTACTCCCAACTGAATACATAAGCACTAAAATGCAAGTTGAAATGATGGATAGCTCAAAATACTGATAATCATCTGAGAATGAAACATACATATACTGAAACTTATGGCATTCTAATTCTGAAGTATGATTGTCTGAATTATCTGCCTAGCAAGTATAATTTATGCATACTGAATTTCAGACAAGCTAATTCTCCAAGGAACATGAAATAAATATCATTTAAACAATAGCATATGAATTAAAAGTAAATCCCTAAGATTTAGGAACCCTAGGTCTTAATATTTCATGGAGAACTGAAGAACTGACCAAATTCTAGGGACCTAATGGATGAAAGAAACCCACTTGTGAAATTCCACATACCACGACTCATGGAAACTTCCACGGCTCATGAAACGCTATCGTGGTTCCTAGGCGTTTTTGTAAGGCTACGGGTCTGAGTCCCATGAATTGGGTTCACGACCCATGGAACCATCCACAATTCATGGAACCCTCTCGTGGTTCTCCGTACAGGAAGTCTGGGCTGCGTGATATGGGTTCCATGAGTGTGGTTCACGACTCCTGGAAACTTCTATGGGTTGTAGATCCCCCTCGTGGATCCTGGGAGTCATCTGTAGGGATGGTTTCACGGACAGTATCTACGGTCCATGAAAACTTCTACGGTCTTTGATCTTGGGTCGTGAACTGAACTTCAAAGAGATTGACCTCTGATGTTATTTCTAGAAGTCCAGTCCATGACTCGTGGACAATTTCACGGCTCATGGATCTGACTCATTCAATGACTGACAGTCAGGAAAAATAATAATTTCTTCCTATTTTCTGAGCTAAGTCTGGGCTTGGATGTTCTAGGATGTTACAATATCTCCCCCTTGGGATCATTCATGCTCGAATGAAGACTAAACAAGCTGAGTTTGGAGTGAAGGAGCTGCAATCCCAGCCAACTAAGTACTGGAAATTGATATCTAGCTGAACTGAGTTCCATAAACATGCAAACATACTGAAATGCAAGGATAACTGAGGGAACAAGGTTTTGAGACCGAATCACATGAGTAAACGGAGAGGCTGGAGAGGGACTATTACCTCAAGATAAAACTCAATCGGAGGGAAAGAGGTGAGGGTACTTGGCCATAATGGCAACTTCTGCTTCCCAAGTAGCTCCCTCTACGGAATGATTCCTTCACAAGACCTTTCCTGAAGAGACTTCCTTATTCCTCAACCTACGAACTTGAAGGTCAAGAATCTTAATTGGAACCTCCTCATAGGTGATGCCATCCTTCACAGCCACACTCTCTAAAGGAACAATCGATGCTGGATTACCCACACACTTCTTCAACAGAGAAATGTGAAAGACTGGATGAACCGCTGCTAGTTCTGCTGGAAACTCAAGCTCATAAGCCACATTACCAATACTTTTCAAGATTCTGTAAGGACTTACATATATGGTACTGAGCTTCCCTTTCTTTCCAAATCTCATCACCCCCTTTATGGGTGAAACCTTCAGGAAAACCCAACCATCTATTTCAAACTCTAAGTCCCTTCTCCTCATATCTGCATAAGACTTCTGACAACTCTGAGCTATTTTTAGTATTTCTCTTATGAGCTAAACTTTCTCCATAGCCTTATGAACTGAATCTGGCCCAACCAAGGATGCTTCACCTACTTTGAACCAACCAACTGATGACCTGCATCTATGCCCATAAAGTGCCTCATATGGGGCCATCTGAATACTGGAATGGAAACTGTAATTATAGGCAAACTCTATGAGAGGTAAGTGATCATCCCAACTACCCCTAAAATCGATCACGCAAGCTCTCAACATATTCTCTAAGGTCTGAATGGTACACTCTGCCTGACCATCTATCTGCGGATGAAATGTTATGCCGAGATTCACCTGAGTACCAAGACCTTTCTGAAATAATTTCCAGAAATGAGATGTAAAATGAGGACCCCTATCTGAGATGATAGAAAAGGGAACCCTATGCAACCTGACTATCTCGCTGTAGAGACTGACATAGTCCTCCGCTGAATCTGTATTCTTGAAAGCCAAGAAGTGAACTGACTTAGTGACTCTATCCAGTATCAACCAAATGGAGTCATGTTGTCCGCGAGTACAAGGTAAACCCGTAATGAAATCCATGTTGATCACTTCCCACTTTCAAGTAGGAATTCTAATCTCGTGAGTCACACCTCTTAGTTTCTGATGTTCTACTTTAACCTGCTGACAGTTGGGAAACTTAGACACAAAATCTACGATGTCCCTCTTAATGTCATTCCACCAATAAACTTCCTGTAGATCATGGTACATCTTAGTGGAACCCAGATGAATAGAATATATGCAATTATGGGCTTCTGTAAGGATTTTCTGCCTCAACTCACCTACCTCAGGTACATATAAATGGCCCTGGTAGCGAAGCATACCATCTCCCCCTTGGGAGAAAACCTCAACCCTCTACTGATGGACTGCACCTTTCGACTGAAGTAGTATGGGATCACTGTCCTATTTCTCTTTAACCTCTGCTACGAATGAAGATTCAGACCCATTCTGGGCTATCACACCACCATCTGTGAATATCTTTTGCTAATTCTTTCTTCTCTTCCTCAACATGTGATACACTACCCACAGACAGTCTACTGAGGGCATCGGCTATTACATTGGCCTTACCCAAATGATAGAGTACATTCATATCATAGTCTTAGAGGAACTCGAGCCATCTCCTCTAACAAAGATTCAACTCTTTCTGGGTGAACACGTAATGGAGGCTCTGATGATCTGTGAACACATGAACATGGACACCATACAAGTAGTGTCTCCAAACTTTTAGGACAAACACAACAGCTGCAGGCTCGAGGTCATGAGTCGGATAGTTCTTCTCATGGACCTTAAGCTATATGGAAGCATAAGCTATAACCTTATCCTGCTGCATTAAAACACAACCTAGGTCAACTCTGGATGCATCACAATAAACCATGTAGCCATCTAAACCCTCTAGTAGAGTCAAAATAGGAGTTGTAGTCAACCTGGTCTTCAGTTCCAAGAAGCTATTCTGACACTCATCTGACAACTGGAACTTGACCTTTTTCTGAGTCAACTTGGTCGATGGGGAATCTATGGATGAAAATCCTTCAACGAATCTCCTATAGTAACCAGCCAAACCCAAGAAACTTCTAATGTCTGACGGAGAAGTGGGTCTAGGCTAACTCTTTACTGCCTCTATCTTCTGAGAATCCACTCAAATTCCTTTGCTGGACACCACATGACCAAGGAAAGGGATAGATTGCAACCAAAATTCACACTTGTTGAACTTAGCTAATAGCTGGCGATCCTTGAGAGTTTGCAGAATAACCCTCTGATGAGTCATATGAT
Source organism: Jaltomata sinuosa (assembly GCA_003996215.1). Classification (NCBI taxonomy): domain Eukaryota; kingdom Viridiplantae; phylum Streptophyta; class Magnoliopsida; order Solanales; family Solanaceae; genus Jaltomata; species Jaltomata sinuosa. The sequence continues at coordinate 876,261 of QJPP01007248.1, forward strand.
CCTTCTCATTCTGAGAATATATGAGAATATCATTAATGAAGATGATGATGAACAAGCCCAAATACTATTTGAACACCTTGTTCATTAAGTCCATGAAAGTTGCAGGAGCATTGGTTAGTCCAAAATACATAACTACAAATTCATAGTGACCATACCGAGTCTTGAAGGTTGTCTTCGGGATGTCACTATCTCTGACTCTAAGCTAATGATAGCCGGATCGGAGGTCTATCTTAGAAAAATAACTAGCACCCTGAAGTTGGTCGAACAAGTCATCAATCCTGGGGATGGGATATTTATTCTTGTTGGTGACTTTGTTCAACTGACGATAGTCGATGCACATCCTGAGAGAACCATCTTTCTTGTGCACAAAGAGAACTGGAGAACCCCATGGAGAGATGTTGGGTCAGATGATGTCCTTATCTAGAAGGCCTTTTAACTGCTCTTTCAATTCCTTAAGCTCAGCTGGAGCCATTCTGTAAGGAGGATTTGAAATAGTCTGGGTATCTGGAAGGAGATCTATTCTGAAGTCGATTTCCCTTTCGGGTGGAACTCCGGGAAGATCTTCTGGAAACACTTATGGGAACTTATTCACCACTGGCACTGACTCAAGAGTTGAGGTTTCAAAGTTGGAATCCTTAAACCAAACAAGATGTAGATATACCCTTTGGAAATTATTTTGCTGGCCTTAAGGTAAGAGATGAATCGACCTACAAGCACTGAGGTACTACCCTTCCATTCTAAGACTGGATCATTTGGAAGCTAAAACTTAATGATCCTAGTTCTGCAATCAAATGAGGCACAAGAATGTAACCAATCCATGCCTAGAATTATATCGAAGTCAGTCATTTCTAACTCTACAAGATCAGTTAAGGTGACTTTCTAGAAAACTATGACAGGGAAATTTATGTATACCTATCTAGCTATAACTGGGTCACCAACTGGAGTAGAGACTGAGAAGGGTTCTGGGAGGGTTTCAGGACTGACACTAAAATTTATTGCTATATAGGGAGTTATAAAGGAAAGTGTAGCCCCTGGGTCTAACAATGCATAAGCATCTAAATGGAAGACTTGTTACGTACCTCTGACCACATTGGGAGAATCTTCCTGGTACTGTCGAGTTTGAAGGGCATACAATCTATTCTGGCGGTGACCACCACCTATACCAGATGAGGCACCCTGCTGAGTGGGGCAATCCGCTTGAGCTGCTGTAGAACTGGACTGATTCTGTGAATGTCTCTGCTCTTCTGAGAATTTACTAGGCAATTTTTCATTCTATGGCCTGGCTTGCCACACCTAAAGCAATTTCCACTACCTTCCATGCACTCACCATGGTGGTTCCTACCATACTTCTTACACACTGGATGAGTGCACCCGCTAGAAACTATACCTTAAGACTTAGAGTCTAGCACTCTATCCCATCAATCCTGTCTGAATTTAGGCACTGGGGCACTAGAAGAAGATGGAGCTGTAGCTGAAGATTTTTTGTGGAACTGAGAGCGGTTACCACCCTCTGACCTCTGTTGAGAGTAGCTAAAGTCACATATCCTAGCTCTCTTACTGTCTCCTCCCCTTTCTTTGCTTTTCTCTTCCTTAATCTGCTGAGCATAGGTAACCAACCTGGAGATGTCCATCTCCTTAATAAGCATGGAAGTCTTGCAATTCTTGATCACATGATCGGACACGCCATATACAAACTTATTCATGCGAGCTTTGGAGTCAGCTACTATCACCGGAGCATACTTGGATAACTCTGTGAACATGATAGCATATTCCTTCACACCCATGTCATTCTGCTTCAAATTAATGAACTCCTGGACCTTGGCTTCCCTGATTTCAAGTGGGAAAAACCTATCAAGAAATGTTGTCTTGAAGTGGTTCCAATCCACTGGACCTGCATTAGCACAACGAGATTCCTTCCACTACTTGTACCAAGTATAAGCCACTCCCTTTAACCGATAGACGGCTAGATCTGCACTCTCGACCGGAGTGACATCCATAATATCCATCACCTTTTGAATATCATCAAAAAACTCTTGTCAATCCACTTCTGACTTGGACCCGTGAAATTCCAGAGGGTTTATCCGAGTGAAGTCTTAGATTATAGCTGCGGTAGATTTGGTCTGAGGTGGAGCTACTACCACAACCTGCTGATTGACCTGAGCGGTCATGGCCTGAGCAAGCACCTGAAAAGTAGCCCTGAATTCGGCATGGGTAACTTGCTCTTTCAGAGGGTCTACTGGAGCTGTTGATGCTGGCTGATTGCTAGCGTTAGATCTTCTTAGAGGCATTTTCTATAACACGAAGAGCATGAGTTAAAAGGATATTAAATAGAGTTCACACTCTATAGCATGAGCTGGAAAAGAAAGAAGGGAAGTTGTTCCTAATGACATCTCACAGCTTCTCTCCCATAAGTGTGGCGTGCTTCACACCCATGAAGAAGACTTTACTTGATGTGGCTTTCAGACACCCTAGGACACTAATACCTGATGCTCTAATACCAAGTTTGTCATGCCCCGAGGCTACACCCTAAACGCAACACGGTGCTTAGTGTCACAAGTGACCCCAAGCTAACCCATGGCCTGGCATATCTATATAAATTTAGTTAAAAAAATACACTGTGCGGAAGATGTAAAATAGTTTAATATATGAAGTGGGAAAAAGTCCCAAAATATGTCTGCATAGAAATATATAAAAGAATATAATGTATCTGAAAACAACACTAATAACTCAATGGCTGAAACTAGTCTATGTATCAAAGCCTCTAACTGATATGAGTTGCTGGGACATGCCCCCAGCTAACTCTAATAATCTAAAACTAAGAGTAAAGACTGAAGATAAAGCATGATTGTCATCCTCAAACTATGAGGACTCACCACTGAAGTTGTTGAGTGAGGACTGGAGGTCGAGCTAAGCGCGGTCTGGATGTTGAACTCCTTAACCTACATCATACAATGATGTAGCACAAAAGTATGTGTCAGTACTTCCAATGTACTGAGCATGCGGGATATGTGCTAAGCTGAACAACACAAGGACTAAACATAGAAATATGTATACTGAAGCATAAACTGAGAAGTAAGCTGAAATGCAATGACCAGATAAATATCATGAATATATAGCATGCTGAACTGAATAACTGAATTTAAGGTCGATGCAATATGAGTGTGACTATGGGAGATACTATGAACTGACATACCCCAAGCGGAGCTAACTATGGGGCCAACATGTAACCCTAGATGGGAAGGTGTTCATACCTTGCCAAGGGTACGAACAAATCTGACGTGGATCCACTAAACTGATGTCCACAAGGGACAAGGGTGTCAATCCTAATCTGATGGGTGACCCCTTTAGAACCTATGGTGGGGCCGTAGTTATAGGACTCAAGGAATGCTACTAAAGGTCTCAACCTAAACTGGTGAGTGAGCCAAATCCCTACGTCCACTCGGTGCTAAGTGTACTCCCAACTGAATACATAAGCACTAAAATGCACGCTGAAATGCTGGATAGCTCAAAATACTGATAATCATCTGAAAATGCAACATACATATAATGAAAACTGATGGCATTCTAATTCTGAAGTATGATTGTCTGAATTATCTATCTAGCAAGTATATAATTTATGCATACTGAATTTAAGACAAGCTAATTCTCCAAGGAACATGAAATAAATATCATTTAAACAATAGCATCTGAATTGAAAGTAAATCCCTAAGATTTAGGAACCCTAGGTCTGAATATTTCATGAAGAACTAAAGAACTGACTAAATTATAGGGACCTAATGGGTGAAAGAAACCCACTAGTGAAATTCCACATACCTAGAGAAGAAACTATGGAGAAAATCCTCGGGTTTAGGGTTGAGCTTGAAGAAGACCTCCTGCTTGTTTTTGAGAGAAACTTTTCGCCTTTTTTGTTTCTTTTCTTTCTAAGTTTTATAATTTTTGGAGAATAGATGATTTAGGTCGCTTTTGACTAGTTAATTAGGCTTAGAATAACCAAAACATCGTAGCTTAGGCCGTAAAAGAGGCAGGAAAAGTCTGGAAAATTTTAAAAGAAAACTGCTGAAATTCGCGACTCAGGTTCCACAGATGGATTCCACAACTCATGGAAACTTCCACGGCTCATGAAACGCTATTGTGGTTCTTGGACCTTTTTGTAAGGCTACGGGTATGAGTCCCACGACTTGGGTTCACGAACCATGGAACCATCCATGATTCATGGAACCCTCTCATGGTTCTTAGTACAGGAAGTCTGGGCTGCGTGATATGGGTTCCACGAGTGTCATTCACGACTCATGGAAACTTCTATGGGTCGTGGATCCCACTCGTGGATCTTGGGAGTCATCTGTAGAGAAGGTTTCACGGATGGTATCTATGGTCCATGGAAACTTCTACAGTCCGTGATCTTGGTTCATGAAATAAACTTCAGAGGGATTGTCCTCTGATGTTATTTCCACGAGTCCACTCCATGACTCGTGGACAGTTTCACGGTTGGTGGATCTGACTCGTGCAATGACTGACAGTCAAGAAAAAAAATAATTTCTTCTTGTTTTCTGAGCTAAGTCTGGGCTTGGATGTTCTGGTGTGTTACATGAACCACGGCCCATGGAATGAACCACGGTCTGTGGATGGAAGTTGTGGTTCTCAGACCAGTTTTCAGGCTTCTAGACTATTTCCATGAGTTAGTTTCACGACTCGTGGATCAGTCCATGACTCGTGGAACCTTCTCATGGTTTTTAGACAAAAAATTGAGTTCCAGGTCTGATTTCCACGGTTCGTGTTTTGATCCACGAGCCCTGGATTCCTGTCGTGGTGTCTGTCTGTTATGACTAACAGACACTTTTTAGTAAAATGTTGATAACTTTTTACTTTGGAGTCGTATTAATGCACGGTCAGTGGTGTTGGAAAGAAGATTAAAATAACTTTAATTTAATGGGTACTAGGATACCTAACTCTTCATATTATAGGAGTTATGATCATTTTAAGTTGACCCTTGAAAATTTTACACTAATACTCAATCGGTAAGGAAGCTTTCAACTCAACTTTAAGCTAGAGGTTCTTTATGAGCCTAATTCACATCTAATACACTTCCCATCCATAAGTATTGATCTCAATGCCTATTTACCATTTGAAATTATCTGGTTCGTATCTAACAACATATGAAAATGGTCTGGATCTTAGCTTAGAATTTTTGGGGTGTTACAGTATGTCTTTCTTCTCCCTCTTTTGCTCTCTCTGGAGCACCCATATCATATCTACTATCCTCTCTTTCTTTTCCCCATGTTTTATAGAGGTGAATCCTCCATTAACCACATAAAAAGTCCTCTCATCTGACGTAACCAGAGGAAAGTTCTTTATAATGTCATAAAAATGGGCACTTACCTAGCTTGTAGTGAATCAATATCAGCATGAGCCTTTGTAAGCTCAATTTCCATACAACTATCCCACATGAATTTCCACAATTCTAACACAAGTTCTAGTTTCCCAAAATAAAAAAATTTCAAACCTAGGGTTCCACAGATTTAATATTTCACATACATAAACCCATAGGTATAAACTATTGAAGAAAACCGCAAAAAAGTAGAGCACCTTCCTTTTTTGGAGAAGTTCTTGATCAAGGAAAGAGAATGTTGCATGTGAGTGTATGTGTGCCTTTACTAAGGATGATGATAAAAAATAATGAAACACCATCTACTTTATGGTGATAGAGAATTTAAAGGTTAAGGAATTTAGAAACTGGAGGAGTAATCATGTGTTTGGGATTGTAAGGTTTGTTGGAGTGTGGAGATTGTGTGAAGTATGGAGGGAGTTGAAGTGTTTTGAGTCAATTTGACCTCTATTCGAACCGGGCAAACAAATTAGCGCATATCGGGTAAAAGAGAAGAGAGCTGAGTCGGCTAGGGTTATAATTAAAATTCTTATATGTTGTCGACCATGGACCATTTTTAGATCCGTGAAACCTAATGATGAGTGGTTTCACGGCTACTTTCCTGGGATCCACGAGTTTAAATCTACGGTCTATGAAAGTGAATCACGAACCATCATTTGAATTGTGGATCTCAGATAATTTTACTCCTCTGGTGTCAGGTTTCCTGGGATGACTTGATGGTCCATCTTTTGAAATACAGACCATTCTATCACCCACGGAAATTCACATAAGAGTTGACATCTTTGGGATAGAAATGATGGTGAATTCTACGGACCATCAAATGGAATTATGGTCCCTGAAATCAATCATAATTTATGTCCTCAGTTTTTGATCTCCTCTCCAGTTTTCCATGGTACAAACCATGAAACTTTGAGTTTTTTCACAGCCCGTCCTTTGGTCCATCGATGCACATGTTTTGCAATCCTTCATCATTTTGCCTCAACTTTTTGGTAGCCCTGTGCACTTCAACAAACATCAATATTGTACCAAAAATAAAAACAAAGTATAGAAACACCTTGGGTTGCCTCCTAAGTAGTGCTTCATTTAACGTTGCGGAACAATGCGGATACCTTGATTATTCAAAATTCATCAAGATATCTCTTGGGTTTTCTGCCATGCAACACTTGATTTAACATCACGACACAATGGGTATACCTTAATTACTCAAACTTTATCAAGATATCCCTTGGGTTGCCTCCCAAGAAATACTTGATTTAACTTCACAACACGATGCATGTACCTTTATTACTTAGACTTTATCAATGTACACCATTTCTAACAATTTTACCTCATCCATCGCTTCTAAATACTACTTCACTCAGTGTCCATTACTTTAAACATTTTTCCATCCAGATCCTCAAGTTCAATGGCACCATATGTAAACACCTGGGTCACCTTGAACGACCCAAACTACTTGGACTTCAGCTTGCCAGGAAAAAAAGCAAAGTCTAGAGTTAAAAAGCAAGACCTAGCCCCAGGCTAATTTCTCTCTTCAAGATCTTCTTGTCATGGTACAACTTCATTCTCTCCTTATAGAGTGCTACACTCTCATAAGCTCGCAATTTGAACTCATCCATCTCATTCAATTGATCAAGCCTAAAGTTAGAGGCTTCGCTCAAGTTTAAGTTTAACTTCTTCAATGCTTATACCACCTTGTGCTCAAGATCAACCAACAAGTGACATGCCTTGAAAAACACCACATGATAAGGAGACCTCTCTATCAGGGTCTTGAAAGTAGTTCAATAAGCCCAAAGAGCGTCATCCAAATTTTGGGACCAATTCGTTCTATTGGCATTCACAATATGGCTAAGATGGTCATTAAATCCCGATTAGAGACCTCTACTTCCTCGCTGGTCTGAGGATAATAAGGGGTTGAAACCTTCTGCTTACACCCCATACATGGCCGATAATGCACTAAGCAATCGATTGCAGAAGTGAGAACCCTCATCACTGATTATAGCTCGGAGAGTGCCAAACCTTGGGAATATATTCCTTTTCAGGAATGAAGTGACACTCTTCCCTTCATTATTGAGAAGCGCTACGGATTCCACCCACTTAGACACAACCTACGGCTACCAATATGTACTTTTGGCCCATGAAGTCTATCCCCCACATATCAATTGACTCCACCTCTAGAATCAGGATTATTGACAACTCATGCTTTCTGGATATACCACTATGTCTCTGGCACTGGTCATATGCTTTCACAAAGTCATAGGCATCTTGATGGATGATGGTCCAATAATACCCACTTCGAAGAAATTTTTGAGCTATCAAGATGGCACCATGATGTCCTCCAATAGGCAAGGAATGATATGCCTCTATAATATCCATCATTTTTGCCTCAGGTACACCTCCAGATCATATTATCAGCGCAAATCTAGAACAAAAATTGCTCATCCCAGTAGAACTTCCTTGCATCATGCAAAAACTCTCTTTTGGTGGAAGTTAAAATCATTGGGCATCAAATCACTAACCAAAAAGTTTACATAATCAGCAAACCAAAGAATTAGATCATGAGAGGTTGCCAATACTTTCTCATCAAGGAAAGCTTCATTAAGTTCTATCTCACATTTAAGCCTCCCCTCTTTTTCTAACCTCGACAAGTGATCTGCAATTTGATTTCCAAAACCTTTATGGTCGTAAACCTCAAAATCAAACTCTTGTAGCAAGAGCACCCACCTAATCAACCTTGGCTTTGTATCTTTCTTAGCCATGAGGTACCAGATCATTGTATGGTCAGTGTGAACAATGACATTAGTGCCCAACAAGTAGGCTCTAATCTTTTTAAACGCATACACCACCGCTAATAATTCCTACTCAGTCATAGTATAGTTCTTCTAGGCCATATTCAAAGCTTTACTGGTATAGTAGATCGGGTAGAAGATCTTCTCTCTCCATTTGGCCAAGAACTATACCTAGAGCCACCCACTAGCATCGGACATCACCTCAAATGGTTTGGATCAATCCGGTGCAATAGTAATAAAAGCAGAACTAAGATTCTATTTTAGGCATTCAAATGCCTTCAAACACGCAACATCAAACAAAAAATTTAACTCCTTGCCTAGAAACTTACACAAGGGGTTCACTATCTTTGAAAAGTCTTAGATAAATCATTAGTAGAACCTAGAATGCCCAAGAAGTTGATCTTCTGTAAGACGAAGATTTCGAATTTTCTAGAAATTCGAGGTCAATCGATCCGTCTGGGAACTGAATGACTCTTTCAATTTGATGTCTTTCAGAATGAGATGAAGTGGGTAATGTGATGGCGTCAAAATGCCAATTAATATTTGAAAAAATATCGTTCCATCTTAAAAGACGAGGAACAAAGATAGTACTATGGTCATGGTTTGCTTCCATAAGCATAGTTTCACCTCTAGGGCTTTCAATTCGAGCCTTTGGTGCAAGAGTAGTTTTCATAATCCTATAGTATACTCTGTAGATAATAGCTATCTCTCGAGTATTGGCTTTACTGTTAAGATTCTTGGTTTTGACATTGAGCGTCAAGGAATCCATGATATTAGGATCATTAAAATCTGCGGAAAAGTTAGGATAACAGTTAAAGTAAATCGGGCCATCTGCTAGGTTACTCTGGAGGACTCATAATAGAGAATCATCAAAATTAAGAAGTTTGTCATCTCTAAGGAGGATACAAACAGGAATATCAAGGCCTTTACGGAAAAGAGGCTTGACATCCACTTGCACTAAACCAATATGCATGTAATTAAAATTATTTCTATAACGATTGATATCATTATTCTTTAGTAATTTAATAATATCTAGAGGATAGCAATAGTAGATTCACAAGTCTTAATATTGTGACGAGTAATATAACTTAAATGACCTAGATGGTACATCTTTTTAAAAGGTTCTTCTGGTAAATTCCATTTTTGTAAATCATTTTCTAACTTAGCAATCTTAGTTTCTTGAGAAGATAGATTGATACTATTCAAAATATGTTGGTTGCTTTCCATACAATTCTTTTGAAAATACTGTCTAATGGACTTATAGTACACAATTATTCTAGCAAGTAAAGTGACAATAATATAATAAGCATGTAGGCATGTATGAACTATTAAAATATATATCAACAATCCTAATACTGCTTTCTATGGTAGGTTCTCTTGGTTTTACAACAGTTCTTTTCTTAGAGTCATCTTAGCTACAGGACCACCATTTCAACAGGTCTAAATGCCCTCCTGGCTACAACGACCTTACGAATTCGGCTGCCCAACGTACGAACCGGATATTAATAGGTTACCCCATAATCATAAGAGAGAACGTATACCTCACACCAAGTATAAAAGCAGCATGAAGGAACATGATATATGAATTAATAATCATATACAAACTGACATCTTAAAGTAAATTATCACATACTTATTAAAATAATTAAGTCATGCCTTAGACAGTATATGTGCCTAGCTGCTCATGCTAAGTACGTATACTGCCAACATGGCTCTGATACCATAAAAAGGGATCTTAAGCAATGCGGAAATTAACTTACAAGAAACAAAAGTTTATTGCATATCTTCAATCATAGCTTACAAGAGGGAATTACAAGAGAGAGAGGTTTTTAGAATTATTTGTGATATTTTTCTGATGCCTCTAAGCATTTATTAAGTCCTCTTTATATAGAAGAGGAAGAATTTCTACTTTTCCTAGTAGACGAACAGGTGGGGGATCAAGATCTTGCCGACACTAATGGAGAGTCCAGATCTTGCCGACACTGGTGGAGGGTCCTTCTTCTTTTAATAAAGTAAAGATAGTGGAGAACATAAGGGCCTGCTTATTTGTCTTCTTATCTTTAAATATAATGGGATGATTGGTTTGTCCTTTAGCTTCTCATTGGATGCCAATTTAGAATAGTGAAATGCCACATAATGGAAAACTAATTCCTGCTTTGCCTCTATTTTTCCAGAAGGGTCCTTTTCCTATTCATAATAGGGATCCATGTAAGACAAGGCTAAACCTTTGGGCTTTCACATATCACTATTATCCATACTGCTGCTTTCTGTAGAAGCGGCATCTTCTATCATCTTCATGATTTGTGATTCATTATATTTATCCAAGTTTTTCAAAGCGTCTTCTAACTTCTGTTTGAGTGCTGCTTTGGATGAAATCTTTGTTGATAGAGCCTTTGATGATCGATTCATCTGGACTATAGCCTTAGGTTGTTTGGGGACCCAACTTTTAATTTGAATTTGTTTACACAAATATTTAATTCTTTCTATATCAGTCTTAGAGAAGTTCCAAGTGATGATATAGGATATTCTCTTCTGAATATAATATTTGCATAATTTGATATGATCTGGTAACGTGGTAATTTCTTATTTAATTTGAAATTCTTTAAATTTGCTGAGAAATTATTGGGGAAGGATTTCTTTGATTCATCCGAATAAATTCCACCATTCATAAAACCATCTGGGATTGTGGCTTTTATAATACCTGGACTGAATTTCACGAACCAAGTATGTCTTGGCCTCAAATAAAGGAAATTCATCCAAGCAGATTTATAGTCATTCCAATTGTAGGTCTGTGGCCTACGAGTCATTGATAATGCGATAGGAGTATGTAAATGGTCTGCAAACCATTCAAATGGATCCAAGATTTTTTTGATGGTAAATCTTGAATATTTGATAAGGGCAGGGTTGTTCTCATCCCTGGAATGTTCAATCTCTACTGAATCAGTATCAACGAGAATAGCTTCATAGAACCTTCTTGTCTTTAGCGGATTATCAATATCCATATAATTTGAATCTGTGTAGCAAGGTCTGATCAAGTCACTTGTATCAGCATTGCTATATTCTTTGTTCAATGCCATTATTGGCAGTACCTGTGAAATAACAAAATTAAAAGATTCTTCTCTTGGATTGGTTTTGGAGGGAATGGTTTTAGTTAACTCAAGGTTAACAGCTTGGGCGAAAGACTGAGGTGGTTTCATTGTATAATTTTCTTTGGCCTGAATGGAGCTAGAAGATGCTCCCTGATCAAAGGGTTTTGTAGGTCTAAGACTGATTATCTTAGGTTGAGGTGGACAAAGCAACTTTTGTTGTTGTAAAGGGCAAGGTAGCCTTGGATAATCAGCTAAGGCTGTGAACTTGTTCTGGAAGGCTAGTTCAGGCCTTTGTTGGTCTTCAACTTTTGCTGGGGTTAAAGGGGTGAGGGTAAATGGTCTAGCCATTTTAGCTCTGGGAGGATTGTCTCATTTGGAAGGAGCAACATGTCTAAATGGCCTCATGTTTTCCCTGCAAAAACTCACGGGTTAGGAAATCTGGTAGAGAATTATATTCTCCTTTAATAAAATCAATTTTAAAATCAAATCTAGATAGTAAGGCTTGCCATCTAGCAAATATCTGTTTTGAACTAAATTTTTGACATCTTTTTGCAAGATTTCTTTGGCAGATTTACAATCTACTCTTAATAAAAATTCTATATTTATAAGGTCATCTTGGAATTTAGTGATACATAGCACTATAGACAAAACTTCCTTTTTAACTGTTGAATAATTTTTTTGAGCGGAATTCCAGATTCCAGATGTAAAATGAACTAATTGTTCTGTAGATTCACGATCTACTTTTTTTTAACAATTCCTCCATAAACTGTATCAGATGCATCAGTCTCAACAATCATAAATGCATTGGGGTTAGGGATTCCTAGACAAGGAATGGTTTGGATTAAAGTTTTAACATGAATGACAGCTTGGGTTTGTTCAGTACTCCATGGGACTGAATTCTTTCTGAGTCTTTTATAAAGAGGCTCACAAACATGTCTAACTTTTGGAATGAAGTCAGCAAAATAATTCAAACTTCCTAAGAACCTCTGAAGTTGGGTCTGGTCAGGGATTTCATTGGGAAATTATGAAGAGAACTCAATGGCTCTTCAAATAGGTTTGTAGGTTCCTTGATAAAGGTCATGACCTAAAAACCTGATAACGGTTTGAAAGAGTATCATTTTCTTGGCATTAACTATCAAGCCATTATTCTTCACAATTTTGAGGAAGGTGTTAAGTTGTTTGAAATGAGAATCAATATTATCTGAAAAGATTAGTACATCATCAGTGTAAACAATTGACATATAAGAATAATCATTGAATATAGAATTCATGATATTTTGGAATTCAGAAGGGGTATTATTGAGCCCAAAAGATATTACATTCTATTCATATTGTCCAAACGGGACATTGAAAGCAGTTTTATATTTGTCTTCTTCTGAAATCTGAATTTGCCAAAATCCTGATTTCATATCAAACTAGCTATAATAATTAGATTTAAAAGTTCTTTTTAAAAGATCTCGTTTGTTAGGTATGGGGTACCTGATCCATTTTAAAATGGAGTTTAAAGGTTTATAATGGATTACCAGTCTTGGTGCTCCTCTTTATTTCTCCACATTTTTATTAACGTAGAAAGAAGAACAACTCCAAGGTGATTTGGAAATCCTGATAATCTTTTTGTTTAAAAGAGTGTTAATCTCTTTCCTACAAAATTTCATCATTTTGTGATTCATTTGAATTGGCCTTGCCTTAGTAGTGATGGCATGTTCATTGAATCCTTCAATGTATGGTAAGTTAATAGTATGTCTTTTTCTTTCCCAAAAGCATTTGGAAAATCAGAACATATTTCTTTTTCAAAAGTGTTTTGAAGATTAGCTATCTTACTAACCATCTCCGGGGTTTTTAAAATCTATTCGATTTTTTAGCACGAATTTCATCCTTTAGAAAGGTGATATGTTGTGAAAGGTTATTAATATGGAAAATAGTGTTTTCTCTTATGAAAATACTTTCATCTTGTGAAAGGGTTTTAACAAAAGGAAAATGTAAATCTTTTCCAAGAATAGTAGTATTAATACCATCTAAACCAGTAAAATAAGGTTTTATCTGAGTGATAAAAGGTATTCCAAGAATAATATCTTCATTGATATCTTCTATTAGTACAAAATAATTTGTTAAACAAATTCCATTTTTGCAGATATGAGCTTTAGAAAGCTTATAGTTAATTTTCAAAAGTTCTCCTGTAGCGGAGTATAGTTTTGAAGTACTTTTTTGCAAATACTTTGTGGGGACTATACCTTTTACTATGCAATTCTGATTTGCACCACTGTCAAGCAAAGCAACTTTGTTAATAACAAAATGTTTGTTAACACCAATTCTAATAGGAATATGATGACTCTGAGATCTTATTGACGAGATTACCGTCACTCCAAGAGCTCTTGAGGATGAAGGATTGTTACCTGTATCAAACGGTTCAACCAAGTGGTCATTGTTGATTGAGTTAACCTCATTGTTTTGCGAAGATTCATGGTATGAATCAGATTCTCGTAAATTAGTCTTTTTAAGGACATGGTCTTTAAGAATATTCATTTTGACTTGTCACAGTCGAGATGTGATATCTCTAATCACCTGTTTAAGACTAGATACTTCATGACGAAGATCAGAGATAGAGGGTTCTGAATGACTATCAGGACGATTCATGACTTGTTTCATGCTGAATGGTTCAACAACTGGACGGGATTTTTGTTTGTCCGTGTTGATAATAATGGTTTTGAGTTCTAGGAGAAAATGATTCCGAGCTTCATCATCACAATATGCTGAATGAAGTAAAAAAGAGCTTCTTTTGATTGATCTGAAACTGCTCGAATGGATTGTGGTGCATTGTCACATGTACAAAAGGTTTCAGTACAAGTGCAATCTTTCCCTAATTGACTGTCGTCTGATTCATAATCAAGATCAATGTCTTCATTATCACTGTATTCATCATATGTTTCTGAAGATTCAGAAAAGGTTTCATCAAGTATAGCAAGGAGTTTCTCCTTGGTATCTTCATTAATATTAAGGAGATTTATCTTTTTCTTCTTGGTTTTGGATCGACATTCATTAGCTTTATGGCTTGTCTTGCCACATGTCCAACAAACATTTACTTTTGTATCTCTGTGCCTCTTGGACCTAGATTTATTTTTCCTAGGTCTGGTAGAATCATCCCTCCCTCGGGATTTCTTCCTGTGAGATTTCTTCTCACTTTTATCTTTCTTTACTTTATCTGGGGGAGTGATAAAGCCAAAGCCAAAGCCAAGTTCCCTTTTGGAAGATGACTCCTCTTTCTTAAGATGATGCTTAAGCTTAATGTCTGTGCAGAGTTCAAGCCCTACAATATTAATGGTACTTACTAAATCACCATATGTTAGATTGCCGTAAGGGATAAGACTATCATTGCGATCTTGAATCTTTGTCCTTACTTTATCTGCAAATAGGGGAGGTAAACCCCTGATGAAGAGTTCCTTCCAGAAATCCAAATTACAATCTAGACGGATCATAACCTTGCTGAGAAAGGCATGCTTGTAATGAATAAAGTGGTCTAAATTCAGACAACTCAGATTATTCAACATTTGGAGACTCCTATCTTGAAATAACTTTGGCTCGCTAATAAAATGCTTAGCGATATGATATAGAAGGGTAGCACAGGTATCTTCTCTGGTAACTTGAGAAGTAGTTTGACTGCCACTTTTTATTTTAGCAAATGTCTCCGTTGCAGTTGCATTGATAATGAGATGCTTAGTCTCAACCGTGCAGTAATTGTCCCACCAATGTTTTATCATTCTGGTGAAACCTGCAGCTATCATGGATTCAGTATCCTTATCAATGGAGCCTCTTAATTTATAGGTTGTTATAGCAACTCCCATCGCATGGATCTTGTTGTATAATTGATGCTCAGCTAGGCCATCAATGTTCCATTCAGTGATGCTTCTTCCTTCGTGAGATGAAGTGGATAAAAATGCATTTTCCTCATACTGTAGATCCGGGAAAGAAGGTTTGTTATGGTAGTTTTTCATGTTATGAAAACGACTATTGGAAAGTGTTTGAAGGAGAGTAGATTTCTCCTGGAGAGTTTGAACAGATTTCTCCTGAAGGGTAGAAACCTTTTTTGGGGTTTTATCTTCCTTTTTGGAGATGTTGAAATTGTTAAGTTGAGCATTGATTTTCTCAATGATATTTCCAGTTACTTCGAAAGTATCGGGTAGTTTAGGGAATTTTTCTTTGGAAAATTCTGGGATTCTAAACCCTGGGTAGGTTTCAATATTATGACTACATGAAGTATAAGTCGGGGTTGGTCTTCCACTAATAGTTGGTTTGGTATCTTCTATTTGTCTGGAGATGACTTGAAGAATTTTGTTTGAGTAGTTGTTTTGTTCTACTACTCGGTCTATGTCTGCAACTGTTAGCAAGGCTCCAGTCTTGTCACTTATTTCTTTAAAAGGAGAAGCTTTAATGACAGTTCCTGCAACAGGGATGTCAATTCCTTCTAAAGGAGGAGTAATAGATTCAACAACCTTATTGGAAGAAGTATACCATTTGTTAATGATAACTTGTAATGACTCAATGCAATTTTCAATTTTGCCAGTCATTTCAAACCATTTGAAGAATTCAATCTCACAACTGATTATTCTCATATCATTCATCCATGAATCTCTAAAGGATTCTCTTTGTTCAAGGGTATAGGTGGTAACATACCATTTTCTCCTTATTTGATTGTCTGGATGATTCCATTGGTTGTGAAGGATACTTGGGTTTGGTTCAAAGACCTTTTTAGTCTTAAGCATTCCAAGCCAAGCAGGTTTTTCTTCTGGTGGTTCCATCTCGCTTGCCGAGGGACTACCTGGAAGATCTTGGTAGAACACTTTTGGGATGTTCCCTGAAAAGTCTACTCCTGTGACTTTACCTTTGCTTTTGTCATTAGTTACGCTGTCATACTCCTCCGAGGGTTTTGAAGGAGACACCGGCCTGGGAACAGATCTTGAAGAACAAGATGTTGAAGGACGGGAAGAAGTCGATCTTCTGTAAGATGAAGATTTCGAATTTTCTAGAAATTTGAGGTCAATCGATCCGTCTGGGAACTGAATGACTCTTTCAATTTGATGTCTTTCAGAATGAGACGAAGTGGGAAATGTGATGGCGTCAAAATGCCAATCAGTATTTGAAAGAATATCGTTCCATCTTAAAAGACGAGGAACAAAGATAGTACTATGGTCATGGTTTGCTTCCATAAGCATAATTTCACCTCTAAGTCTTTCAATTCGATCCTTTGGTGCAAGAGTGGTTTTCATAAGCCTATAGTATACTCTGTAGATAATAGTTATCTCTCGAGTATTGGCTTTTCTGTTAAGATTCTTGGTTTTGACATTGAGCATCAAGGAATCCATGACATTAGGATCATTAATGTCTATGGAAAAGTTAGGATAATAGTTAAAGTAAACCGGGCCATCTGCTATGTTACTCTGGAGGACTCCTATTAGCGAATCATCAAAATTAAGAAACCTATCATCTCTAAGGAGGACACAAACGGGAATATCAAGGCCTTTACGGAAAAGAGGCTTGACAGCCACTTGCACTAAACCAATATGCATGTAATTAAAATTATTTCTATAACGATTGATATCATTATTCTTTAGTAATTTAATAATTTCTAGAGAATTATTAATAACAATAGTAGAATCACAAGTCTTAATATTGTGACGAGTAATATAACTGAAATTACCTAGATGGTAAATCTTTTTAAAAGGTTCTTCTGGTAAATTCCATTTTCGTAAATCATTTTCTAACTTAGCAATCATAGTTGCTTGAGAAGATAGATTGATACTATTCAAAATATGTTGGTTGCTTTCCATACAATTCTTTTGAAAATACTATCTAATGGACTTATAGTACAAAATTATTCTAGCAAGTAAAGTGATAATAATATAATAAGCATGTAGGCATGTATGAACTATTAAAATATATATCAACAATCCTAATACTGCTTTCTATGGTAGGTTCTCTTAGTTTTACAACAAATTTTTTCTTAGAGTCATCTTAGCTACGGGACCACCATTTCAACAGGTCTAAATTTCCTTCTGGCTACAACGACCTTACAAATTTGGCTGACCAGCGTACGAAGCGGATATTAATCGGTTACCTCATACTCATAAAAGAGAACGTATACCTCACACCAAGTATAGAAGCAGCATGAAGGAACATGATATATGAATTAATAATCATATACAAACTGACATCTTAAAGTAAATTATCACATACTTATTAAAATAATTAAGTCATGCCTTAGACAATATATGTGCCTAGCTGCTCATGCTAAGTACGTATGGCAACGGACATAGTTGCTAAAATAGAAAGTGGCAGTCAAACTACTTCTCAAGTTACCAGAGAAGATGCATGTGCTACCCTTCTATATCATATTGCTAAGCATTTTATTGGCGAGCCAAAGTTATTTCAAGATAGGAGTCTCCAAATCTTGAATAATCCGAGTTGTCCGAATTTAGACAACTTTATTCATTACAAGCATGCCTTTCTCAGCAAGGTTATGATCCATCTAGATTGTAATTTTGATTTCTGGAAGGAACGCTTCATCAGCGGTTTACCTCCCCTATTTGGAGATAAAGTAAGGACAAAGATTCAAGATCGCAATGACGGTCCCATCCCTTACGGCAATCTAACCTATGGTGATTTAGTAAGTTCCATTAATATTGTAAGGCTTGAACTCTGCACAGACATTAAGCTTAAGCATCAGCTTAAGAAAGAGCAGTCATCTTCCATAAGGGAACTTGGAAGTTTTTGTAGAGACTTTGGTTTATCACTCCCCCAGATAAAGTAAAGAAAGATAAAAGTGAGAAGAAATCTCATAGGAAGAAATCTCGAAGGAGGGATGATTCTACCAGACCTAGGAAAAAGAAATCTAGGTCCAAGAGGCCCAGAGATACAAAAGTAGATGTTTGTTGGACATGTGGAAATACAGGCCATAAAGCTAATGAATGTCGATCCAAAACCAAGAAGAAAAAGATAAATCTCCTTAATATTGATGAAGATACCAAGGAGAAACTCCTTGCTATACTTGATGAAACCTTTTCTGAATCTTCAGAAACATCTGATGAATACAACGATAATGAAGACATTGATCTTGATTATGAATCAGACGATAGTCAATCAGGGAAAGATTGCACTTGTACTGAAACCTTTTGTACATGTGACAATACACCCCAATCCATTGACGTCATTCAGTATATTGCTGATGATGATGCTTGGAATTGTTTTCTCCTAGAACTCAAAACCATTATTCTCAACAAGGACAAACCAAAATCCTGTCCAATTGTTGAACCATTCAGCATGAAACAAATCATGAATCGTTCTGATAGTCATTGGGAACCCTCTATCTCTGATCTTCGTCACGAAGTATCTAGTCTTAAACAGTAGACTAGAGATATCAAATCTCGACTGGGACAAGTCAAAATGAATATTCTTACAGACCAGGTCCTTAAAAAGACTAATTTAAGAGAATCTGATTCAGACCATGAATCTTCGCAAAACAATGAGGTTAACTCAATCAACAATGACCACTTGGTTGAACCGTTTGATACAGGTAACAATCCTTCGTCCTCAGGAGCTCCAGGAGTGACGTTAATCTCGTCAATAAGACCTCAGAGTCATCATATTCCGATTAGAATTGGTGTTAACAAATATTTTGTTATTAACAAAGTTGCTTTGCTTGACAGTGGTGCAGATCAGAACCGCATAGTAAAAGGTATAGTCCCCACAAAGTATTTGCAAAAAAAGTACTTCAAAATTATACTCCTCTACAGGAGAACTTTTGAAAATTAACTATAAGCTTTCTAAAGCTCATATCTGCAAAAATAGAATTTGTTTAACAAATGATTTTGTACTAATAGAAGATATGAATGAAGATATTATTCTTGGAATACCTTTTATCACTCAGATAAAACCTTATTTTACTGATTTAGATGGTATTAATACTACTATTCTTGGAAAAGATTTACATTTTCCTTTTGTTAAAACCCTTTCACAAGATGAAAGTAATTTCATAAGAGAAAACACTATTTTCCATATTAATAACCTTTCACAACATATCACCTTTCTAAAGGATGAAATTCGTGTTAAAAAAATTGAACAAATTTTAAAAACCCCGGAGATGGTTAGTAAGATATCCAATCTTCAAAACACTTTTGAAAAAGAAATATGTTCTGATTTTCCAAATGCTTTTTGGGAAAGAAAAAGACATATTATTAACTTACCGTACATTGAAGGATTCAATGAACAGGCCATCACTACTAAGGCAAGGCCAATTCAAATGAATCAGAAAATGATGGAATTTTGTAGGAAAGCGATTAACACACTTTTAAATAAAAAGATTATCAGGATTTCCAAATCACCTTGGAGTTGTTCTACTTTCTACGTTAATAAAAATGCGGAGAAAGAAAGAGGAGCACCAAGACTGGTAATCAATTATAAACCTTTAAACTCCGTTTTAAAATGGATCAGGTACCCCATACCTAACAAACGAGATCTTTTAAAAAGAACTTTTAAAGCTAATATTTATAGCAAGTTTGATATGAAATTAGGAATTTGGCAAATTCAGATTTCAGAAGAAGACAAATATAAAACTTCTTTCAATGTCCCGTTTGGACAATATGAATGGAATATAATGCCTTTTGGGCTCAAGAATGTCCCTTATGAATTCCAAAATATCATGAATTCTATATTCAATGATTATTCTTATATGTCAATTGTTTACATTGATGATGTACTAATCTTTTCAGAGAATATTGATTCTCATTTCAAACATCATAACACCTTCCTCAAAATTGTGAAGAATAATGGCTTAGTAGTTAATGCCAAGAAAATGATACTCTTTCAAACCGCTATCAGGTTTTTAGGTCATGACCTTTTTCAAGGATCCTACAAACCTATTTGCAGAGCCATTGAGTTCTCTTCCAAATTTCCCAATGAAATCCCTGACCAGACCCAACTTCAGAGGTTCTTAGGAAGTTTGAATTATTTTGCTGACTTCATTCCAAAAGTTAGACATGTTTGTGAGCCTCTTTATAAAAGACTCAGAAGAATCCAGTCCCCTGGAGTACTGAACAAACCCAAGCTGTCATTCATGTTAAAGCTTTAATCCAAACCATTCCTTGTCTAGGAATCCCTAACCCCAATGCATTTATGATTGTTGAAACTGATGCATCTGATACAGGTTATGGAGGAATTCTTAAACAAAAAGTAGATCCTGAATCTACAGAACAATTAGTTCGTTTTACATCTGAAATCTGGAATTCCGCTAAAAAAAATTCAACAGTCTAAAAGGATGTTTTGTCTATAGTGCCATGTATCACTAAATTCCAAGACGACCTTATAAATAAAGAATTTTTAGTAAGAGTAGATTGTAAATCTGCCAAAGAAATCTTGCAAAAAGATGTCAAAAATTTAGTTTCAAAACAGATATTTGCTAGATGGCAAGCCTTACTATCTAACTTTGATTTTAAAATTGATTTTATTAAAGGAGAAAATAATTCTCTACCAGATTTCCTAACCCGTGAGTTTTTGCAGGGAAAGCATGAGGCCATTTAGACTTGTTGCTCCTTCCAAAGGAGACAATCCTCCCAGAGCTAAAATGGCTAGACCACATTCAATAAATATAACAAAAATATTTAATACTCCCTCCATTTCGAACCCTTAAGAAATTTAGTTAGATGACACTATTCAAAGGGTAATTTATCAATTTTTTTTTTCAAACATTTTTTAAAACTAGAAATAGCTGAAGAAATCATTAAAGAGAGGTTTAATTTTGAAAAAACATGATTAATACGTCTCCCTCTTTTCCTAATGGCAAAATCGGATTTCAGAGGTTGTTCCTTTTAAGACAAAATAAATTTGAAAAATCCATTCATCTTAAACATAGAAAATGTACTGTATTGAAAAAGCAATCCCTTTGCCTTGAAAAAAATCAGCCCAAATATCAACACTTGTGTCACGACCCGATTTCTCAAGTCATGATGGCACCTACAATCCCCAGTAGGCGAACCAATTCCCGTAGCCCAGAACGGTTAGTAATAGGCTACTGCCTAACCAAAACGCACCAGCAAGCAGAAATAAGCGAAAGCAAAACTCGAATATAAATACATAAAGGAAACTACATCAACCCCAAGACTTGGTATCGACAGTACAAAAGCTTCTAATATAATACAAGTGCTAGAAGTAACAAAATACAACATAAATTGCCTCCGAAAGTACAAGGAGCAACAGCACAACGGATGAGATGTAGACAAGCCCCGACCGTCAGGCGCTCACCCTAGTCTCAAAGATCCAAAAGTTGCACGAGTCTCCAACATGATCAACGGTGAAAGCTCAGCTAATATGTGCACAAAAAGTGCAGAAGTGTAGTATGAGCACCAAAACCACGGTTACTCAGTAGGTATCATAGGCCGACTGGGCGCATATAAGAGATAAAAGCAGTAAGTAACAGATAGCAAGAAAGCAGTCGCTGAGGCAATAAGCAAGGCACAAGGAGCTAGCACAGATCATCCATAACAAAGAGCTTCAAGTAACACATGCTAGCACAGAGATACAATCACACAGAATCACTGGTGAAGGAAAGAAGAACGCACCTGGAGTCCTTGTACAACAATATAAGTAAGTAGAGAGAGAGTTGAGTAAATGGCGGTATACCGGTAACCTGAAGTGGAAGGAAAAGACAGAGAGCAGTCTAACATACTCTAAATGTAATCAACCAGTATAAGGAAGTCATAACACCAATCCAATCATATGATAGCATAACTAGGGAATCAACTCACAAGTACAACCCTAGGATGAAATAACTAGGCCACAATAACCGAGAGATACCACTCAGCTTCCCACAAGAGTAGAACCAGAGTCTCACACTCTGCTCAGAAGGCCACACAAAAGTGCCTCAATAAGATAGGACTCTAAATACCTTTCAATAATAAAAACTCCCACAACCAAAGCCTGAAAAGGCTAGCCATCACTAATCTTTCAAGAACCGGGTGCCAAGACAAGCTCTAAGTAAAAACAGCAGTAAATATAGTCTACCTACAGTCCCAACAGCCGCCCATACAACCGAGGAACACAATCAAGTGAAAACAAACCCTCTGTCATCCCATACTACCGGAGCGTACACTGAGCACACAACAAACAAGGGCGGAATCCAATGCATGATGTGAAATAGAACCTATGTATGTACCTCCTCCGGTGCCAATCAGGCCCAGCAGGCAGGTTCCATGAAAGGACTCATCTTGTATACCTCTACTCCACCGTATACCCTTCCCTCCAGCGCACGCAGCCCGAAGCCCCAGGCCTGGAGCGGCAAGGTCCATGGAGGTCCCCGACCCCATACTAAAACTCAGTATCAAGACATGTCATCCGGAAGCAAGTTCGGGATCAATATAGAGACCCAGTCTCAAGTATGCATGCCCAGACCCCGTCCAGGACTAAAGTAGTAGAAAATGCCTCAAAAACCCCTCCAAGTGTGCCCGGGCATAACCGAGTCTAAAACTGTAGTAAATCAAGTCTAGTGCTCAGCCCCACAGAGACTAGTATCAGTAATAAAATCAAGTCTGGTGCTCTGCCAC
Source organism: Jaltomata sinuosa (assembly GCA_003996215.1). Classification (NCBI taxonomy): domain Eukaryota; kingdom Viridiplantae; phylum Streptophyta; class Magnoliopsida; order Solanales; family Solanaceae; genus Jaltomata; species Jaltomata sinuosa. Next base: position 899,104 of record QJPP01007248.1, read on the forward strand.
GCAGAGACTAGTATCAGTAATAAAATCAAGTCTGGTGCTCTGCCCCGCAGAGACTAGTACCAGTAATAAAACCAGTGTGAAACATCCAAAAATCCCCTTTTCTATCAACAACAGTACCAAAAAGGGGCCCCCAGGGCCATGCAAATTTAGGAAAACTCTCAGTAGTGGCTCACAGCCAAAACTGTAGTAAAACATGCAGGGGAAAACCTTTTTCATGGATGATATGCTCGCACACAAATATAAAAGTAGCCCAACGGCTCACAACAATTCCTATCAGCCCTGCACAGGCCCAATAGCTACTCAGCAGACATAACTAGCCTAAAAGGATAATCTCTATGTCGGGGACTCACGGATATTCCCAAATAGCCCACCATCTATGTTCCAGAGTCAATACAAGGCCACACAGGACCACAAAGGTAATATACATTACTACGCGAATACTACAAACAACGTATGAAATAGATGGACGAAAGGTGGACAAGGTCTGGGGTACCAACCTATAACAACCCATTCAAGGATGCTAATTAATACAGTTATAGCCTATATACGCAGAGTCTAGATAGGGGAAAACCATAACCTACCTGTCATCCGATGACTAGCTGTGAGAACGGCGTCGTCCAGACTCGAACTGCTCCGGGAAGCTCCAAATCACAAAAGAATACTTTTAACTGAAGCCTCAAAGGCGTCTCTATGAAGGCTGACCAACCAAGGTAATGGAACAATTGCTAGAATCGACAAGGCTGCAAGAACGAGCCATAGCCAATTGATAAGGTGTTAATGTCACACTCGCGACCAGCCAACTCCAAAGCATAAAAATGAGGCCAATAACAATAACAAATGGCAGCTAAATCCAACAACAATACATTAACCACATCTCCAAGGAGCGACGAGCTCCCGAAGCACTATTTCAAGGCGTACTTCATGTCATTCAATCCAATAACCATCATTTGTGACTCCAATAAGAATCACACCAACTCCCAGTACCTCCAACACCTTAACACCATCAACATACAACAATAACAACCCAATTTAATATGACAAAGGGGCTGCCCAGAGCCACAGATCCAAAATACCACTTCGTGGCTCAGATATCCATAAAATAATACTAGAACATATAATAACAAAGGAGGGTCATAGGAGGAAGGTTACCTCGACAAAAAGCTTTGAAATACCAAGATGAACATGCTGTTATAAGGACCCACCACGAGCTGTAACAATATATGGCAAGAAAACACGACAAACATGCCGATAACGATAAGTTCTCCTCGGAATTGATTCTAAAGCTCAAATTAAGAATGAGTGAAAGATTTAGAACCCTTACCTTCCGATAATCAAATGATAATAGCATAAAAATATCAGTTCCACGAACTGCCTCCTTGCAGTAGCAACAAATGGAGCCAAAACGATGAGAAAATTGTACCACAATGATGAGCTCGCGACGTAGAGCAACTTTCGTTAAACTTCCGAATTGAAAGGATCAAGGTCCATGGATTATTTCTAAGGTTTGTATCTGTTTTTCTATGGTTTTGGTCTGTTTTTATGGGTTTAAAACGAAGGAGAAGCTGATTTATAAAGGCAAACCAACATAGGATGTGGGCCCCGCTTTGACATGTCTGCTTGCGCAGTATTACAAAAATATGAATATCTCTCTATTCTGAAGTCGTATGGATGAATGGTTTAGTGCGTTGGAAACTAAACTCGTAGACCTTCGATTTGGTATATTGGGGGACCACTAACTCTTTATAGATAGGGAGAAACACCCCAAGACATTTAACCCAAATTTGAAGAGAATTCCTTTAAGGAATTTACAATAACTTTTTCTGACTTTTGTTTCGCAACTTGCTTGACTTCAAAACTTATCATATGACCATTTTGCGATTATAATACCTCATAACACATCCTTCTTAGTATATTAGACACTATTAGTCTTACCCCAAAGGCACGGGTTAATTTAAATCTTCCAAACGGGCGAGGTGTTACACGAGGCATTTCTTTAACTCGAACTTTCGAGTAAGGGATTCCTTTGACCAAGAACCTTGGTTTAATTCTTTGATATTACCAAGAATGTTGACGGAAGTCAACGATTTCCAAAGTTGAAGCTCTAAAATGAGGAACGACCATAAAGACCAAACAAATGGCCCGGGCACCGAACTACCGGTCCCGACAAGCCATAAATGACTTGGGCCGCTCCAAGTAAGCTCTAATGGTACAAGAAAGGCGAAAATGTGTAAATGACCGGAAGGGTCATTACATCATCCACTACTAAAAAGCCTTTCATCCCCGAAAGTTAAGAAAGAAGAAAATACGAGAGATTTAAGAACAAGATATACCATGCCCGTACTAGTCTCTCGGACAACCCAGGTAACCTCCACGTTCGGATGGCACCCAATAGAACAGAACCAAAGAAAGCAACCAAGCCTTAATTTCTTACTAGCCAAGCTAGATTTCAACCTCCAAAGATTTGCCAACCCAAACTGAACCTCGAGAATCTTAACAAAAAAGCACCTACACAACACCAAAACCAGTGCACCAAGGCTATCAACACACAAAACTCGAATCCTCAAAACCATACCAAGTTTACCAGAAAATCCATCAACCCAAAACTCTAACTCATGAACCCACTGTTCCGTAAAAGCCCTTTTTTTTCTGAAATGAATCCTTTAGCACCACAAAAAGGAAGTTGCATACAAGCTGAACACTTAAACCACCCTCGAAGCATCAACTGACACACCGGAGATCCATAGTTCCTGCTTATACTTTACCACGAACGAAGTCACCCATTTTACAAATGTGTTTTAAGCCAAGATATAGGCTACTAGCCTTTGCTATCCAAGATAACAACCCATAGCATATCATTGAAACTAAAGTTACCTGCCTTGACTGACCACCAACCAACGAACAAACATTTTTTTCTAACATCAAATTCGCTAACTGAACCGTGCCAGGTCTGAATCAGCTGAAAGTGAATGAACCAGGGCAACCTGCCCAAAAGACCCAAACCAAAGCCATAATCCTGCAAGAAGTGTGGTAAGCCTACCACGAAGTCTGTAACCATGAGCCAAGCTCCCAACTCTAGAAAACACTACTGCTACTCCGAAACAGTCGAACACCATTTGAATGTGAAATTGCTTCGTGATTCTCAGGTAATTTGTCAGCCCTCTGATCTGATTCCACGAGTGGACAGGACTAACCATAGAATGAACTACGGTCCGTAGAACCTACTTGTTGTTCTTAGACCTGAGGCTAATCTAAGTTTGAAAGCTGGATCGAATTTTGGGATGTTACAATATCTCTAACTTGGGATCATTTGTCCTTGAATGAAGACTTAGTAAGGAAAACTAGAGAGAAATTGCCCAACCAAGCAACAGAATATTAAAACTAAAGAATAAACACGAAAACTCAGCTTTTCAACTTAAAACATGATTGAAGTAACTCCGGAAAACATAAATGCATGCTAGGATCATGAGGGAAGATGATGGAATAGAATCGGAGGTACATACTAAGGATGAAACTAATACCTCAAACTAAAACTAGATCGGAAGGAAAGAGATGAGAGTACTTTGCTTTCATGGCTGCTTCTTCTTCCCAAGTAGCTCCCTCAACTAGCTGATTTCTCCAAAGGACATTCACTGAAGTGACTTCTTTTTTCTCACCCTCCGATTCTGACAATCAAGAATCTCCATGGGAACACCTTAATAATTAAGGTTTTCCTTCACAACCACATCCTCCAAAGGAACAATCAAGATCGGGTCACCAACACACTTTTTAAACAAGGAAACATGGAAAACCGGATGAACCGCTTCTAAATCTGATGGCAAATCCAACTCATAAGCAACACTACCAACTCTTCTCAGAATCCAATAAGGACCTACATAGTGGGGAATAATCTTCCCTTTCTTACCAAATATCATCATACCCTTCATGGGTGACACCTTCAGAAATACCCAATCATAAACCATAAACTCCAAATCTCTTCTTCTCACATCTGCATATAATTTCTGTCAACTCAGAGTAGTATTAAACCTCTCCTTAATGATCTGAACCTTCTCCATAGTCTCATGAACCAAATCTGGACCAATTAAAGCTACCTCACCTACCTCAAACCAACCAATAGGATATCTACACCTCCGCCGATAAAGTGCCCCATAAGGAGAAATCTAGATGCTAGAATAGAAGTTTTTGTTATCGGCAAACTCGATAAGAGGTAAGTGATCATCAAAATTACCTTTGAAATCAATCACACAAGCTCTCAACATATCCTCCAAAGTCTTAATAGTACACTCTGCCTGGCCATCCCTCTGAGTGTGAAAAGTTGTGCTAAGCTTAACCTGAGTACTAAGACCTCTCTGAAATAACTTCCAAAACTGGGATGTAAACTGAGTACCCCTATCATAAATGATAGACAGTGGAACACCATGCAATCTGACTATCTCTTTAATGTAGAGTCTGGCATAATCATCCGCTGAATCTGTAGTCTTTACAGCCAAGAAGTTAGATGACTTAATCATCCGGTTAACAATCACCCAAATAGAATCATGTTTTTTATGAGTACGAGGCAAACCATTAATGAAGTCCATATTGATTTCTTCCCACTTCCAAGTAGGAATATCAATATCCTGAGTCATACCACCCAATCGCTGATGCTCTACCTTCATTGGTTGACAGTTAGGACACTTAGACATAAAACCTTCTATGTCGCTCTTCATGACATTCCACCAATAGAATTTGCGTAGGTCACGGTACATCTTCGTGGCACTGGGGTGAACAGAATACTTGGAGCTATGAGCCTCTGCCAAAATCTGTTATCTCAACCCATCTAAGTCAGGCACACACAATCGACCCTGATACCAAAGCACACCATCTCCCCCTTGGGAGAAAACCTTCACCCTTTGTTGATGGACTGCACCCTTCAGCTGGTGAAAAATAGGATCATTGTCTTGCTTTTCTTTCACTTCAGCTACCGATGATGATTTGGAACAATTCTGAACAATAAAACCACCTTTTGTCGAATCCATAAGGCAAGCTCCTAATCGAGAAAGTCGATGGACATCTTTGGCCAATTCTTTCTTTCCATCCTCAACTGATGACACACTACCCATAGACAACCTACTAAGTGCATCCTCCATGACTTTGGCCGTACCCGGATGGTAAATCACACTCATATGATAATCCTTAAGAATCTCAAGCAATCTCCTTTTGACAAAGATTCAATTCCTTTTGAGTGATCACATACTGAAGACTTATGATCGGTTAATACATCCGCGTGGGCAAAATATATGTATTGTCTCCAAATCTTCAAAGAAAAAATCATGGCCGCTAACTCAAGATCATGAGTAGGGTAGTTCTTCTCATGAATCTTAAATTGTCTTGAAGGATAAGCAATCACCTAACCATGCTGCATCAACACACAACCCAAACATATCCTAGAAGTATCACAATACACAACAAAGTCATCTAGACCCTCGGATAGAGCCAACACTGGAGCTGTGGTCAATCTAGTTTTCAACTCCTGAAAGTTCTTCTCACTTAGATCAGACCACTGAAATTTAACCTTCTTCTGAGTCAACAGAGTCGATGGGGAAGCAATGGAAGAAAACCCTTCAAAAAATCTCCTGTAGTAACCAGCCAAACCCAAGAAGCTTCTAATATCAGACAAGGAGGTGGGTCTAGGCCAATTCGTTACTGCCTCAATCTTTTGAGAATCAACTCGAATACCATCTCTAGTCATAATATGACCAAAAAAGGAACATACTACATCTAAAACTCACATTTGCTAACTTCATCAAATAACTGTCGATCCTTGAGAGTATGCAACACAACTCTCAAATGGTCCGCATGCTCCTTCTCAATCCGAGAATATCCAAATACTGTTTGAACACATAGTTCATCAAATCCATTAAGGCTCCAGGAGTATTCATTAATACAAAAGACATAACCATAAATTCATAATTACCATACCAAGTTTTGAAGGCTGTCTTTGGAATGTCACACTCTCTAACACGAAGCTGATGATAACCAGATCTAAGGTTGATCTTGGAGAAGAAACTGGCACCCTGAAACTGATTGAACAAGTCATCAATCCTAGGAATGGGATAGTTATTCTTGATTGTGACCTTGTTCAACTGATAGTAGTCGATACATATTCTGAGGGAACTATCTTTCTTTCGCATAAATAAAACTAGAGCACCCCCTGGAGAGATGTTATGTCGAATAAAACCCTTAGCAAGATGTCCTTCAACTGATATTTCAATTCCTTAAGCTCTGTGGGAGCCATTTTTTAGGGAGAAATAGAGATAGGATGCATATCTAGGAGAATATATATTCCAAAGTCATTCTCCTGCTTGGGAGGGACTCCGGGAAAATCATCGGTAAACAACTAGCTGGATGGACTGAGATCTCTAGCCACGAGTCTAAGTACGAAAACCTTAATCTGCATCATCAAGAAGATGTAGCACAATATATGCGTCAGTACTATAAGATGTACTGAATATAAGAGACATGCATAAATATGGTAAAAACATACTTAAAACATAATTAAAATAGAGTTCATGCATAAAAAAGGTATCATAAGTAAATCTCATAGTTTAAGGCTTAATTCATGAAATAGAAAAGCATGTGTCTTAAATATTCATATAGGAGTTTCTCTTAACCGACATAAACCATGATGAGCTACATTGATTATAGTATCATACACCCACACTGAAAAAGCTTGTCCTAACCAGCCAAAGTTATATCCTTATCATATAATGACCCTGTCATAATCCATAGAGGGCACCTACGGTGGCACGTAGTTATGAGACTAAGGGCAATCTCACCCTATCAAACTTGGTGCAAAATACTACTCCCAAAATATATACATATAGCTCACATATCAATGTGGCATAATCTAATTCCAAATCTATTTGAAGAGCATAAAGGTATATCTAATATCATGCAATTCACATATCTTAGGTAGACATATCTAGATGCCAAACCTTTCATAAATCAAAAGGACATATCTAATGTCATGAAATTCATGCTTCAAAATCCTTAAAAACTTATTATAGCCATAATTCAAAATATACATTTCTTTTGAAATTCATAACTTGAAGAATTGGGCATGCAATTTCATGATAATAGAGGCCATGTTATCTAAACATGCCAATTTTGCTTGAAAACATGCAACTCAATGGAATCATGCTAGACTTTATCATCAAACATATGGGATTTTGGAATTATGCAAGGAATCTTAATTAAATCATGGGTAATGGATGGGAAATAACAAATAGATACTTTAAAATTTCACTCCCCGAGGCTACCCTCTAGGAGTAACACGAGACCTGGGACCACAAGTGCCCCAAGCTAACCCTTGGTCATAGCATAACTCAGGTAAATCAATTAAGCATAGCGAAAGATAATACAAATTAGATATCTAAATCTATAAGATAAAATCAAAAGAACATAATTTGAAGAAGACCCAAATATCGTCTATGTCTTAAAAGCCTCTATACATGACATAAGAAGTTTCTAGGACAAGACCCTAGATAACTCAAAGTATGAACATAAGTAGTCTAAACAAACTAGAGTCATAACTAGCCCTCAAACAATGAGGACTCACCAACACTGACTGGATACCTGGCTTCGTCTAGCCACGAGCCTGATGGGAAACACCTGAATCTGCATCATTAAGAGGATGCAGTCAAAATATGTGTCAGTACTATAGGATGTACTGAGTATGTGAGATATGCATTATTATGATAAAAACATACTTAAAACATGCTTAAAGTGAACCTTTTGATAAAGAAATAACATAAGAGGATTATCAAGATATAAGACAAAAAACATGAAGTGCGGTTAAAATTCAAAGTATGATATCATATAACTTCATTGCTTGAAAATAATCATGTGGGAGTTTCTCTTAACCAACATGCCATGATGAGCCACATGGAGTCCAGTGTCATGCACCCACACTAAAAAAGGTTGTTCTAACCGGCCAAAGTTAGAACCATGTTCATAAGGATCCTGTCATAAGCCACGGAGGGCAACCTACGATGGCAACATAGTTTTGGACTTGGATTATCTAGAACCCTCATCGCTCGGTGCTAAATACTACTCCCAAAACATATAACATAAGGATCACATTCATGTGACATATCTAGATGTCAAGATGGTTCATAAACATGTTCATACCCCCGATCTTCATACTACTCACGAATCTTGGTTTAGAAAATGATTCATGAGCATTGATGGCATATCGGGTGTCGTGCATTCCATAATAATTCATAACTTGAAAACTTGCATGGCCTTAGTTCAATTTCGTAATAACATATACTTTCATAAAACATAAGAACTAGGCATGCACTTGCTTGAAATTCATGAAATCATGCTATCATTTTCCCTAATTTTCTTAAATCAATTCATGCATGTAGGATTTACCATAGTTGACCTTCAACTCATAAAATAGGAACTCATATGTAAAAGCCCATGCAAAATCATGCAATTTAATGAAATTTCATAATAAACTTGATAACGCCCAAACTACACCTCAAATTAACGAAGCGTAAGCGGTCGTAGTCAAGTAAAGAACCCAACAAGGTTGGGGTCGAATCCCACAGAGAATATGGTGAAGATTAAGTCTTTAGTGAAATATGTGACTAATGGTCAATAGTTTCCGGTAAATAAAGGGGGGGGGTTTGTAATCAACGTGAACAAAAGCAACAATATTGTAGAGAAGTAATCAGTAAGAGAGAATGAACTAGGGACGTGTTCACCATGGCGTTGTAACAATGTCGATTCTAGGCTTAACCGGGTTCTTTCTATATGTGTGTCACGATGTGATTGCGTCAATTGTATCGTCTAAACGTCTCTCGACCAAATAAAAAAATTTCCTTTTCTATTCTCTCGACCTCGAAAAGATGTGCTTTTTAGATTTCAATCCTAACATCAAGTAGATTAATCCAGTTACGGCATTAATCATTAAGACGAGAGTTGGTAGTCTCGAATCCTTGTCGTTAATCAAGTTTCCCGGTTTTAATCTCTTTACTCAAGCAAATTAAACCTAGGCATGTTCTAATGTTTGCAACCACTAGAAAACGTGACATAAAGTATAATTAACAACGTGACTACATGTAAATTGAACCCGTCGCTACCCGGAATCTATATCGCTACTTTAGCCATGGCTCCCACAACCCTAGTTGCGGGAGTTTTAGTTACTCATGCTCGAAGAAGAAAAGAAGAAATTCATAATAAAGGAAAGAAGAGTCTTACAATATGATGAAAATACCCTTCAATAATCCAAGAACAAGAAAAACCAAGAACTCAAGAACGAATCAAGAACACGAATTCAAGAAGAGCAAACGTGTTTCTTGATCTCAAAAACAACTAAAAACGTGTTTTAAACTAATGGGTGAACAATTTGTAAAATAAACCTATCATAGGGTATTTATAGGAGTCAAAGAAACCAAATCCAAAACGGGTTAGGAGTCCTAAACGCGGACAGCCGCTGACGCGCGTCTGCCTTAACTTGACGGCCAGGCTGACGGACCGTCAAGCCAGTGACGGACCGTCACTGCTAACCAGTGATGCCGCCTGAAGTTGCTGCCTTGGTGTGACGGTCACTGTGACGGACCGTTACTGCCTTGACGGACCGTCGCCTGGACCGTCAACCTTAGGCAGTGGCACTGCCTCTATGCGACGGTCTTGGTGACGGACCGTCACATGTGTGACGGACCGTCACTCAGGCCGTCACTCTTAGGCAGAATCCTCTTTTTCTCGTATTTCCTTCCGTTTCTGCGTTTGTCTCCATTTCCTGAAAATACAACATAAAAACATCAAAAACGACAACGGTTGCTTGAAAACGTACAATTGTTCTTAGTTAAAATGAGTCGAAAGTGACGTAAATTAGCGGCACATCAACACCCTCAACTTAAAACGTTCGCTTGTCCTCAAGCAACATAACATAAAAACAATAAGATGACTCAACTAAGAACACAAACTCATGTCTCTAGCAACTCATGGTCATTCAAAACTTATTCAATTAAATCAAGCTCCCTCGTAGCACCCGAATGTATGAAACACTAACTTGCAAGGATCCAAACATGTCATTCCGATATGATAGAACATTCTACATTCACACGCGCAGCTATCCTAACAATCAATAGAAAATACAGACATCTTGGTGCCCTCACCACAAAGAAATCCCTCACACAAGATTTGGGACTAGGTAAGCGCTCACACTCACAAACGATTTCAAACAATGCACATGCGATACCATAGGCTTGCCCTTACTATTCTATTTTAGTTCTTCAGAAAGCCGCTCAGGATCAGTACAGGACTTGTTTAGGCTTGTAATGAGGCTTCGGGTGCAGGTAGGATACATTTAGGGGTTAGTGACTAAGACCTCCTTGGAACTACCGACGTCTTATTACCACATAACTTACTTTGTCCATCCTTATTCACCTTTATATTTCCTTCTTTCTAGCTACAGGTGCGGCCTCTTTATTTTGACAATTCTTTTTATTTCTTTTTCGATCTTTTTTCATCTCTTTTTTTTCTTTCTTTTTTTCTTAGGCACACACCCGACTTTTCATTCTATTCACAACCAATCTTCACTATCCTCTTTTTCTTATCATTCACCTCTCTAGTAGCCACCCTCAACTTAGGCTGATTGCCTGCGTTGAGGTGTACAATGTCCAAGGAAGGACCAGGGCCAAAACAGGGTTTACCTCTATAGCAGCCACCCTCAACTTAGGCTGATTGCCTGAGTTGAGGTGCACGATGTCCAAGGAAGGACCAGGGCCAAAATAGGGATTCAAAGTTAAACAGGAATGGTGACAAGTTATTGAAAGAACAAGGTCAATTATGGCTCAAACAGGGATCAAAGGGGTTATTTATATTTGGACGGTCTTTTAGGTTAAGTGGACTGCACACAAAAAGGGCCTGTGATCCTTTCCTAAGCAACCAACTTCAAACTTAACAAAATAGACCGGGCAAGTTCTAGATGCATGCACAGAGTAAGAATTTATGACAATAATCTCGCACGCTCTTGGCACCAAGAAACCATATCGCTACCAACTATCAAACAACCGCTCGGCTTAAGCATACTCATTCTATCATATTCACACAATGACATCTAAAGATCCAGACAGTCAATTGTTTCAACATAAGTACAAAACCAGAAAATTTTTAAAGGGGCCTCGTTTTAGTTAACAAAAATGCCATGCTCATCACTATAGACACTAAAAAAATTTAAAATCGCAACCTAAACATGCCAGTTCTACTAGATAGCACACCGGAGGGAAAAGAAACACGGCAACAAAACCCTCGGTGGTGACTCACAGGTTTCCCCACGAATTAATTAGACTATAATACAACAATAATTTATGGGTTGCCTCCCATACAACGCCTGATTTAACGTCGCGGCACGACGCGGGTGTCTTGATTACTCAGACTTCATCAAGACACCCCAGACTTAATAAACAACCGTATGCACAACTATATACCCTATAATAAACAAAAACAACAAATAAAAGTAAAAGCGGGAAAGTATGACTAAGAGTCAAATAAACACACCGGGCTTAATAAACAACCGTATTCCCCGGCAACGGCGCCACTTTTTTGATAACGCCCAAACTACACCTCAAATTAACGAAGCGTAAGCGGTCGTAGTCAAGTAAAGAACCCAACAAGGTTGGGGTCGAATCCCACAGAGAATATGGTAAAGATTAAGTCTTTAGTGAAATATGTGACTGATGGTCAATATTTTCCGGTAAATAAAGGGGGGGGTTTTGTAATCAACGTGAACAAAAGCAACAATATTGTAGAGAAGTAATCAGTAGGAGAGAATGAACTAGGGACGTGTTCACCGTGGCGTTGTAATAATGTCGATTCTAGGCTTAACCGGGTTCTTTCTATATGCGTGTCACGATGTGATTGTCTGGAGGAATTAATTAAATAAGCTTTCAAATCCTCGGCAAATGAATGGCGATTACTAGTCTCTACGTATCATCAGAACTCAAAATAGCATCGCTAGTCTCAACCCGCACAAGCTGACCACATAAAGCCTACACCACTACTGAAGCTCAAACTTACGCCGCTGAGTCTGTCCAACCATGGTAGAAGGACCTCGAACTAACTAGAACACTGCTAAAATCTAGAATCTCTCGCCTCTTGCAGAGGTTAGCGTAGGACTAGGTGTCCAAGACCAATAGCTGCATCCAAAACTGAAGTAAATAAGCTAAGTTGCCCGCACCCACTGCCTCCCGGCACTAGGATGCTGCAACCAAATAGAAACTACCACGAACCATTCGATGTAACCTGCCAAGCCATGATTTTGAACCCCAACTTTCAAAACTGCCAACTAAAGCCTTGGTCGAACCAGGATGCTGCCAATGAACCCTTAGGAACCCAAGCCAACTAGGCTTGAATATGCAAATTGCCAACACCGCAGTTGCTACTGAAACAAAAACCAATCGATGGAAAACCCACGGCAATGTGTAGACGGCTGGATCGAATCACCAACACACAATCCCAAAGCAAACCTTCATCGCAACCTCAGGCAACTACGAGGACACTTAAACACAAACAAAGAGTCATCTCCCTTCTTTCTCAACCAAACAAAAATGCTTCCTTAGCACATACTAAACCTTACAAATCCTTTCTCGAATAAGAACCTGAAGCCATTACCTTACTACTCATAGCTACACGTCAAATTCAATAAGGTAGGAGAAGAATGGGCCGAATGCCTAACTCACCCGAAATGCTTACAAATACAACCTAACCATGAGGTTACGATCAACACTTAGTGGGAAGTGCTTAAAGTCAAGACCCAATCACGATGCCAACATCCAGAGCTCATCGAAAGAACTTCAATCAAGATTCATTCCAACTGGAGCTAAAGATACAACAAAACACCCAAGGGTCCAGGAAGTGGAGGAGACTATGGGAACAACCCATATACCTACCAACCTCCTAAACTAATCAACAAAGAGGGTCGACACTAGACACTCGAGAGACCAAACCAATATCTGCACACTAGCATAACCAATACCTCCCAACTGAGGCAAAATCTCAACTCCGGCCCAACTACCGGTAATACACTGAACCATCACATGGATCTCTAGCCACGCTAGATAACGGCCTAGGAAACAACCATCTAGGACCGCTCAACAAGGGAAACCCAACCAAAAGTCCAGAATCACAATGAAACAGGGGTAACACAACTAGAAACAAAATAACAAGAACTACCCACGAGCTACAACTCCGGGAAAACATCTCTCAAGGCTAACTTACCCCCATCCACTATTAAAGAATAAACTACCAATAAAATAACATATCGATACTACAATTCGGGTAGCCAAACAACTTAAACAAGTAGCAGGTAGACATATAAGCAATTACACGACAGAAGGGATAGAGTCGCAACACGAGCGGGACTAACATAAGTCGAAGGTAGCAAAAGCCTAACCTGGAGCAATAAGATCAGGAACCTCTACCTCTGGCCCACCAAGAGGAGTATCAAGCTGATGTCATATAACTCTGGATTGAGTAGTCGAAACTAAAGGCCTAACCGGCCCACATCGGGGACAATATCTATAAAGGTAACCAATCTCTCCACAATGATAACAACCAGGTTGTCCGGGATACAAAATCATGGGGTAATTCCTAGCAAAGTGCCCGTTCTCACCACACTGAAAATAGCCTCTACCAGATGAAGTTCGATGGGAAAATCTCACCTCGTACTCCAATACCGACAGACAACCCTGCTGAAGAACTGGAAGCTCAACTCTAACTGAAGCACCACTCACAGAATCAGGTACTAAAAAATTCACCGTAGGACTCAGAGTCCTAGCCACGGTGTCCTGAAGCGCTGAGGTTGCTATAAATCCAATTAGAGGTTGGGCTGACCCCACACCCCCTATTTAGTGCGGTAAACCCTCACTCTGGAGTCCTGGTGCTGATAGAAGCACTGAAGCAACAGGCACAGACGCCTCGGCACCAACCGCCATCGCACTCGTATGAGACATCTCAAAATGAATGAATAACCGAAGTCTAGAAGTCAATAGAGCCAGGAACGCACGATGAGGAGCCAAGAAGATAAACTTTTCCTAACAATGCCCTGTAGCCTCCCGCAGATAGGATACAGACGTCATCGTACCGATCTGCGAGACTCTACTTAGACACTTGCTTCTGTACCATGACACCGGTAAACCTAGAGCTCTAATACCAAGCTGTCATGACCCGATTTCTCAAGTCATGATGGCACCTACAATCCCCAGTAGGCGAACCAATTACCGTAGCCCAGAACGGTTAGTAATGGGCTACTGCCTAACAAAAATGCACCAGCAAGCAGAAATAAGCAAAAGCAAAACTCAAATATAAATACATAAAGGAAACTACATCAACCCCAAGACTTGGTATCAACAGTACAGAAGCTTCTAATAGAATACAAGTGCTAGAAGTAACAAAATACAACATAAATTGCCTCCGAAAGTACAAGGAGTAAAAGTACAACAGATGAGATGTAGACAAGCCCCGACCGTCAGGCGCTCACCCAAGTCTCAAAGATCCAAAAGTTGCACGAGTCTCCAACGTGATCAACGGCGAAAGCTCAGCTAATATCTGCACAAAAAAGTGCAGATGTGTAGTATGAGAACCAAAACCACGGGTACTCAGTAGGTATCCTAGGCCGACTGAACACATATAAGATATAAAAGCAGTAAGTAACAGATAGCAAGAAAGCAGTCACTGAGGCAATAAGCAAGGCACAAGGAGCTAGCACAGATCATCTATAACTAAGAGCTTCAAGTAACACATGCTAGCACAGAGATACAATCACACAGAATCACTGGTGAAGGAAAGAAGAACGCACCTGGAGTCCTTTTACAACAATATAAGTAAGTAGAGAGTGAGTTGAGAAAATGGCGGTATACCGGTAACCTCAAGTGGAAGGAAAAGACGGAGAGCAGTATAACATACTCAAAATGGAATCAACTAGTATAAGGAAGTCATAACACCAATCCAATCACATGATAGCATAACTAGGGAATCACCTCACAAGTACAACCCTAGGATGAAATAACTAGGCCACAATAACCGAGAGATACCACTCAGCTTCCCACAAGAGTAGAACCAGAGTCTCACACTCTGCTCAGAAGGCCACACAGAAGTTCCTCAATAAGATAGGACTCTAAAGCCCTCTCAATAATCAAAAATCCCACAACAAAAGCCTCAACAGGCTAGCCATCACTAATCTTTCAAGAACCGAGTGCCAAGATAAGCTCTAAGTAAAAATAGGAGTAAATATAGTCTACCTATAGTCCCAACAGTCGCCCATACAACCGAGGAACACAATCAAGTGAAAACAAACCCTCCGGCATCCCATACTACCGGAGCGTACACTGAGCACACAACAAACAAGGGTGGAATTCAATGCATGATATGATATGATGTGAAATAGAACCTCTGTATGTACCTCCTTCGGTGCAAATCAGGCCCAGTAGGCAGGTTCCATGAAAGGACTCAACCTGTATACCTCTACTCCAACGTATACCCTTCCCTCTCGCGCACGCAGCCCGAAGCCCCAGGCCCATAGCGGCACAGTCCATGGATGTCCCCGAGCCCATACTAAAACTCAATATCAAGACATGTCATCCGGTAGCAAGTCCAGGATCAAGATAGAGACCCAGTCTCAAGTATGCATGCCCAGACCCCGTCCAGGACAAAAGTAGTAGAAAATGCCTCAAAAACCCCTCAAAGGGTGCCCGGGTGTAACCGGGTCTAAAACTGTGGTAAATCAAGTCTAGTGCTCCACCCCACAGAGACTAGTATCAGTAATAAAATCAAGTCTGGTGCTCTGCCCCGCAGAGACTAGTATCAGTAATAAAATCAAGTCTGGTGCTCTTCCCCGCAGAGACTAGTACCAGTAATAAAACTAGTGCGAAACATCCAAAAATCCCCTTTTCTATCAACAACAGTACCAAAAATGGGCCCCCAGGGCCATGCAAATTTTGGAAAACTGTCAGTAGTGGCTCACAGCCAAAACTGTAGTAAAACATGCAGGGGAAAACCTTTTTCATGGATGATATGCTCGCACACAAATATAAAAGTAGCCCAACGGCTCACAACAATTCCTATCAGCCCTGTACAGGACCAATAGCTACTCAGCAGACATAACCAGCCTAAAAGGATAATCTCTATGTCGGGGACTCACGGACATTACCAAATAGCCCACCATCTATGTTCCAGAGTCAATACAAGGACACACATGACCACAAAGGTAATATACATTACTACGCGAATACTACAAACAACGTATGAAATAAACAGACAAAAGGTGGACAAGGTCTGGGGTACCAACCTATAACAACCCATCCAAGGATACTAATTAATGCAGTTATAGCCTATATACGTAGAGTCTAGATAGGGGAAAACCATAACCTACCTATCATCCGATGACTAGCTGCGAGAACGGCGTCAGCCAGACTCGAACTGCTCTTGAAAGCTCTAAATCACAAAAGAATACTTTTAACTGAAGCCTCAAAGGCGTCTCTATGATGGCTGACCAACCAAGGTAATGGAACAATTTCTAGAATCGACAAGGCTGCAAGAACGAGCCATAGCCAATTGATTAGGTGTTAATTTCACACTCGCGACCAGCCAACTCCAAAGCATAAAAATGAGGCCAATAAAAATAACAAATGGCAGCTAAATCCAACAACAATACGTTAACCACATCTCTAAGGAGCGACGAGCTCCCGAGGAACTATTTTAAGGCGTACTTCATGTCATTCAATCCAATAACCATCGTTCGTGACTCCAATAAGAATCACACCAACTCCCAGTACCTCCAACACCTTAACACCATCAACATACAACAATAATAACCCAATTTAATATGACAAAGGGGCTTCCCAGAGCCACAGATCCAAAATACCACTTCGTGGCTCAGAAATCCATAAAAAAATACTATAACATATAATAACGAAGGAGGGTCATAGGAGGAAGGTTACCTCGACAAAAAGCTTTGAAATGCCAAGCTAAACATGATGTTATAAGGATGCACCATGATCTGTAACAATATACGGCAAGAAAACACGAAAAACATGCCGATAACGATAAGTTCTCCTCGGAATTGATTCTAAAGCTCAAATTAAGAATGAGTCAAGGATTTAGAACACTTACCTTCCGATAATCAAATGATAATAGCATAAAAATATCAGTTCCACGAACTGCCTCCTTGCAGTAGCAACAAATGGAGCCAAAACGACGAGCAAACTGTACCACGATGATGAGCTCGTGACGTAGAGCAACTTCCGTTAAACTTCTGAATTTAAAGGATCAAGGTCCATGGATTATTTCTAAGGTTTGTATCTGTTTTTATATGGTTTTGGTCTGTTTTTATGGGTTTAAAACGAAGTAGAAGCTGATTTATAAAGGCAAACCGACTTAGGATGTGGGCCCCGCTTTGACGTGTCTGCTTGCGCAGTATTACGAAAATATGAATATCTCTCTATTCTGAAGTTGTATGGATGAACAGTTTAGTGCGTTGGAAACTAAACTCGTAGACCTTCGATTTGGTATATTTGGGGCCCACTAACTCTTTATATATAGGGAGAAACACCCCAAGACATTTAACCCAAATTTGAAGAGAATTCCTTAAAGGAATTTACAATAACTTTTTCTGACTTTTGTTTCGCAACTTGCTTGACTTCAAAACTTATCATACGACCATTTTGAGATTATAATACCTCATAACACATCCTTATTAGTATATTAGACACTATTAGTCTTACCCCAAAGGCACGGGTTACTTTAAATCTTCCAAACGGGCGAGGTGTTACACGAGACATTTCTTTAACTCGAACTTTCGAGTAAGGGATTCCTTTGACCAAGAACCTTGGTTTAATTCTTTGATATTACCAAGAATGTTGACGGAAGTCAACGATTTCCAAAGTTAAAGCTCTAAAATGAGGAACGGCCATAAAGACCAAACAAACGGCTCGGGCACCGAACTACCGGTCCCGACAAACCATAAATGACTTGGGCCGCTCCAAGTAAGCTCTAATGGTACAAGAAAGGTGAAAATGTATAAATGACCGGAAGGTTCATTATAACTTGTGTCCTACATTTAATAGTTTTTAATAAATAAATTTTTGTATGCTTTTAGAAATTTTGATGTATTGTATTCATTCAAGAGAAAACTCAATTTGGATAGTAAAAGAACAAATTAAAGTTTTTTTTGTTGATTTGCATACCAATAAATATTCTGATTTACATTTGTCTCAAATCATATTTCTTTTTATTTTTCTTCTTCTTTTTTGTTGAGAAATAAACAAATTATCATGGTTACGAGATGGAGATTTTCCAAATATGAAATTGTAAGTGAAATTTTACTTTTCGTATGTTCAATTTTGGAGTTCTCAAATATTTTTTTTCTTGTAATATCTTTATTGTTAAGTAAGAAATATTCTTATACCGATTGTAACATTAATTTCTCAGTAAAAGCACTGACATTGTGGTCTTTAAGCGGAAAGCTAGGATGCTTTGCACATAATTGCCTACTTATTGGGAAATAATTTCTTGCTTTTAAAGGATCTTTTCTGTTAAACGTTAACTTTCGTTGTTATTTGTCGGGCGATTCAACACTTTAGTTATATTTCTTCAAGGAAGTGATACATAACCCTCTTTTAAGAAATTGGAAAATGATTGAATTGTAAGGATCTTGAAGTTTTAATTTTTTAATCTTAAAGGGAATTACATATATTACATTTATAATTGTTTGTTCTTATTGCTAAAAGATGATGATCATACAAGGAAATTCTGCTTGAAGCTATGTCACCCCTTTAACCCCAGCAAAAGTTGAAGCCCAACAAAGGCCTGAACTAGCCTTCCAGAACAAGTTCACAGCCTTAGCTGATTATCAAAGGCTACCTTGCCCTTTACAACAACCAAAGTTGCTCTGTCCACCTCAACCTAAGACAATCAGTCTTAGACCTACAAAACCCTTTGATCAGGGAGCATCTTCTAGCTCCATTCAGGCCAAAGAAAATTATACAATGAAACCACCTGAGTCTTTCGCCCAAGCTGTAAACCCTGAATTAACTAAAACCATTCCCTCCAAAACCAATCTAAGAGAAGAATATTCTGATTTTGTTGTTTCGCAGGTACTGCCAATAATGGCATTGAACAAAGAATATAGCAATGCTGATACAAATGACTTGATCATACCTTGCTACACAGATTCAAATTATGTGGATACTGATAATCCGCTAAAGACCAGAAGGTTCTATGAAGCAATTCTTGTTGATACTGATTCAATAGAGATTGAACATTCCAGGGATGAGAACAACCCTGCCCTTATCAAATATTAAAGATTTACTATAAAAAAATTTTTGGATCCATTTGAATGG
Source organism: Jaltomata sinuosa (assembly GCA_003996215.1). Lineage (NCBI taxonomy): Eukaryota > Viridiplantae > Streptophyta > Magnoliopsida > Solanales > Solanaceae > Jaltomata > Jaltomata sinuosa. The sequence continues at coordinate 918,492 of QJPP01007248.1, forward strand.
TTTGCAGACCATTTACATACTCCTATCGCATTATCAATGACTCATAGGCCACAGACCTACAATTGGTATGACTATAAGTCTACTTGGATAAATTTCCTTTATTTGAGGCCAAGACATACTTGGTTTGTGAAATACGGTCCGGGTATTATAAAAGCCATCATCCCCCGATGGTTTTATGAATGGTGGAATTTATTCGGAGGAATCAAAGAAATCCTTCCCCAAAAATTTCTCAGCAGATTTGAAGAATTTCAAATTAAAGAAGAAATTACGACGTTACCAGAGCATATAAAATTATGCAAATATTATATTCATAAGAGAATATCCTATATCATCACTTGGAACTTCTCTAAGACTGATATAGAAATAATTAAATATTTGTGTAAACAAATTCAAATTAAAGGTTGGGTCCCCAAATAACCTAAGGCTAAAGTCCATATGAATCCATCATCAAAGGCTCAATCAAAAAAGAGTTCATCCAAAGCAGCACCCAAACAGAAGTTAGAAGACGCTTTGAAAAACATGGATAAATATGATGAATCACAAATCATGAAGATGATAGAAGATGTCGCTTCTACAAAAAGCAGCAGTGAAGACAATGGTGATATGTGCAAGCCCAAAGGTTTAGCCTTGGCTTACATGGATCCCTATTATGAATAGGAAAAGGACCCTTGTGGAAAAATAGAGGCAAAGCCAGAATTATTTTTCCGTTATGTGGCATTTCACTATCCTAAATTGGCATCCAATGAGAAGCAAAAGGACAAACCAATCATCCCATTATTTTTAAAGATAAGAATACAAATAAGTGGGCCCTTATGTTCTCCACTATCTTTACTTTATTAAAAGAAGAAGGACCCTTCACCAGTGTCGGCAAGATCTGGACTCTCCATTAGTATCGACAAGATCTTGATCGCCCACATGTTCGTCTACTAGGAAAAGTAGCAATTCTTCCTCTTCTATATAAAGAGGACTTCATAAATGCTTAGAGGCATCAGAAAAATATCACAGATAATTTTGAAAACCTCTCTCTTGTAATTCCCTCATGTAAGCTATGATTGAAGATATGCAATAAACTTCTATTTCTTGTAAGTTAATTTCCGCATTACTTAAGATCCTTTTTATGGTTAATAATCATATACAAACTGACATCTTAAAGTAAATTATCACATACTTATTAAAATACTTAAGTCATGCCTTAGACAGTATATGTGCCTAGCTGCTCGTGATAAGTACGTATACTGCCAACATGGCTCTGATACCATAAAAAGGATCTTAAGTAATGCGGAAATTAACTTACAAGAAATAGAAGTTTATTGCATATCTTCAATCATAGCTTACATGAGGGAATTACAAGAGAGAGGTTTTCAAAATTATCTGTGATATTTTTCTGATGCCTCTAAGCATTTATGAAGTCCTCCTTATATAGAAGAGGAAGAATTGCTACTTTTTCTAGTAGACGAACAGGTGGGCGATCAAGATCTTGCCGATACTAATGGAGAGTCCAGATCTTGCCGACACTGGTGAAGGGTCCTTCTTCTTTTAATAAAGTAAAGATAGTGGAGAACATAAGGGCCCACTTATTTGTATTCTTATCTTTAAAGATAATGGGATGATTGGTTTGTCCTTTAGCTTCTCATTGGATGCCAATTTAGGATAGTGAAATGCCACATAATGGAAAAATAATTCTGGCTTTGCCTCTATTTTTCCACAAGGGTCCTTTTCCTATTCATAATAGGGATCCATGTAAGCCAAGGCTAAACCTTTGGGCTTGCACATATCACCATTGTCTTCACTGCTGCTTTCTGTAGAAGCGGCATCTTCTATAATCTTCATGATTTGTGATTCATCATATTTATCCATGTTTTTCAAAGTGTCTTCTAACTTCTATTTGGGTGCTGCTTTGGATGAACTCTTTTTTGATTGAGCCTTTGATGATGGATTCATATGGACTTTAGCCTTAGGTTGTTTGGGGACCCAACCTTTAATTTGAATTTGTTTACACAAATATTTAATTCTTTCTATATCAGTCTTAGAGAAGTTCCAAGTGATGATATAGGATATTCTCTTCTGAATATAATATTTGCATAATTTGATATGCTCTGGTAACATCGTAATTTCTTCTTTAATTTGAAATTGTTAAAATCTGCTGAGAAATTGTTGGTTAAGGATTTCTTTGATTCCTCCGAATAAATTCCACCATTCATAAAACCATCGGGGGATGATGGCTTTTATAATACCCGGACCGCATTTCACAAACCAAGTATGTCTTGGCCTCAAATAAAGGAAATTCATCCAAGTAGACTTATAGTCATACCAATTGTAGGTCTGTGGCTATGAGTCATTGATAATGCGATAGGAGTATGTAAATGGTCTGCAAACCATTCAAATGGATCCAAGATTTTTTTGATAGTAAATCTTCAATATTTGATAAGGGCAGGGTTGTTCTCATCCCTGGAATGTTCAATCTCTATTGAATCATATCAACGAGAATAGCTTCATAGAACCTTCTGGTCTTTAGCAGATTATTAGTATCCATATAATTTGAATCTGTGTAGCAAGGTTTGATCAAGTCATTTGTATCAGCATTGTTATATGCTTTGTTCAATGCCTTTATTGGCAGTACCTGCGAAACAACAAAATCAAAAGATTCTTCTCTTGGATTGGTTTTGGAGGGAATGGTTTTAGTTAACTCAGGGTTAACAGCTTGGGCGAAAGACTCAGGTGGTTTCATTGTATAATTTTCTTTGGCCTGAATGGAGCTAGAAGATTCTCCCCGATCAAAGGGTTTTGTAGGTCTAAGACTGATTGTCTTAGGTTGAGGTGTACAAAGCAACTTTGGTTGTTATAAAGGGCAAGGTAGCCTTGGATAATCAGTTAAGGCTTTGAACTTGTTCTGGAAGGCTAGTCAAGGCCTTTGTTGGGCTTCAACTTTTGCTGGGGTTAAAGGGGTGAGGGTAAATGGTCTAGCCATTTTAGCTCTGGGAGGATTGTCTCATTTGGAAGGAGCAACATGTCTAAATAGCCTCATGCTTTCCCTGCAAAAACTCACGGGTTAGGAAATCTGGTAGAGAATTATTTTCTCCTTTAATAAAATCAATTTTAAAATCAAAGCTAGATAGTAAGGCTTGCCATCTAGCAAATATCTGTTTTGAAACTAAATTTTTGACATCTTTTGCAAGATTTCTTTGGCAGATTTACAATAAACTCTTAATAAAAATTCTTTATTTATAAGATCGTCTTGGAATTTAGTGATACATAGCACTATAGACAAAACTTCCTTTTTGACTGTTGAATAATATTTTTGAGCGGAATTCCAGATTCTAGATGTAAAATGAACTGATTGTTCTGTAGATTCAGGATCTACTTTTTGTTTAAGAATTCCTACATAAACTTTTTATGGTATCAGAGCCATGTTGGCAATATACATACTTAGCATGAGCAGCTAGGCACATATACTGTCTAAGGCATGACTTAATTATTTTAATAAATATGTGATAATTTACTTTAAGATATCAGTTTGTATATGATTATTAATTCATATATCATGTTCCTTCATGCTTCTTATATACTTGGTGTGAGGTATACGTTCTCTCTTATGAGTATGAGGTAACCAATTAATATTCGGTTCATACGTTGGTTAGCCGAATTTGTAAGGTCATTGTATCCAGGAGGGCATTTAGACCTGTTGAAATGGTGGTCCCGTAGCTAAGATGACTCTAAGAAAAGAACTGTTCTAAAACCAAAAGAACCTACCATAGAAAGCAGTATTAGGATTGTTGATATATATTTTAATAATAATATACAAACTGACATCTTAAAGTAAATTATCACATACTTATTAAAACAATTAAGTCATGCCTTAGACAGTATATGTGCCTAGCTGCTCATGCTAAGTACGTATACTGCCAACATGGCTCTGATACCATAAAAAGGTTTATAATTGATTACCAGTCTTGGTTCTCCCATTGGTTGTGAAGGATACTTGGGTTTGGTTCAAAGACCTTTTTTGTCTTAAGAATTCCAAGCCAAGCAGGATTTTCTTCTGGTAGTTCCATCTCACTTGCCGAGGGACTACCTGGAAGATCTTGGTAGAACACTTTAAGGATGTTCCCTGAAAATTCTACTCCTGTTAATTTACTTTTGCTATTGTCATTAGTTACGCTGTCATCCTCCTCTGGGGTTTTTGAAGGAGACACCGGCCTGGGAACCGATCTTGAAGGACAAGATGTTGAAGGACGGGAAGAAGTCGATCTTCTGTAAGATGAAGATTTCAAATTTTCTAGAAATTTGAGGTCAATCGATCCGTTTGGGAACTGAATGACTCTTTCAATTTGATGTCTTTCAGAATGAGATGAAGTGGGTAATGTGATGGCATCAAAATGTGAATCACTATTTGAAAGAATATCATTCCATCTTAAAAGACGAGGAACAATGATAGTACTATGGTCATGGTTTGCTTCCATAAGCATAGTTTCACCTCTAGGTCTTTCAATTCGAGCCTTTGGTGCAAGAGTGGTTTCATAAGCCTATAGTATACTCTGTAGATAATAGCTATCTCTCGAGTATTGGCTTTGCTATTAAGATGCTTGGTTTTGACATTGAGCATCAAGGATCCATGACATTAGGATCATTAATGTCTACGGAAAAGTTAGGATAACAGTTAAAGTAAACTAGGCCATCTGCTAGGTTATTCTGGAGGACTCCTAATAGCGAATTATCAAAATTAAGAAATCTGTCATCTCTAAGGAGGACACAAACGGGAATATCAAGGCCTTTACGAAAAAATGGCTTGACAGCCACTTTCACTAAACCAATATGCATGTAATAGAAATTATTGCCTACATCATGGCCTATTTCGTATCGTGACAGAGTGGTATCAGAGCTATAGGTTCACCGGTCTCCCCAGTACAAGAGTAAAGTGTCTAGTAGAGTTTTGTGGATTGGTACAATGACGTCTGTAACCAATCTGCAAGAGGCTATACGACATTTCTAGGAAATATGTCATATTTTTTGATTCCTTGTCGTGAGTTCTTGACTTGATCAACTTCTGAGTATCTTTGTTTCACTCTTTCTCAGATGGTTCAGACGAGATCTGTAGTGGGTGAGGACAAGGACCCTGCACCTGCAGTTAGAGCCCCAGCTAAGGAATGGGGTAGAGGCCGACCCATCGAGGTAGGGCATGGGCTTCGGCGCTAGCTCAGGCCCAGGCTAGACTATCGTCACCAGAGCCTGAGGTTAGAGTGGATTAGGTACAGTATGAGCCAGAGCATGTTGGGCCAGCCCAGCACCTGGCAGGTGTTGTGGCTACTCCAGTGTTGCAGGACACTTTGGTCAATTATTGAGGTTCCTTGAGGGTATGACTAACCAGCAGCTTTGCCAACCACTCTGATTGGTTCTCAGGCTAGAGAGGAGGGTCAGACTTCAGCTCAAGTGGTAAAATAGGGTATAGGAGCACAACCTGCCATATTGGAGGTATTACCTATTCCTACATTTATCCACCTCTTCTAGCCATGCTAGTTATATCTTCTGAGTAGCAGAAGATGCTTGGTAGGTTCTTGAGATTGGGTCCTCTGAGGTTTTCAGGTGCTTCTAGGGAGGATGCGCATGAGTTTCTAACTAGCTGCTAGGAGAGATTGCATAATTTGGGGTTAGTTGAGTCACACGGAGTAATTACACCACATTTCAGCTAGATGGCCCAGTAAAATAGTGGTGGAGGTCATATGTTGCTTGCAGACAAGCCGGGTCACCTCTGCTTACTTGGGCCTAGTTCTCCACAGCTTTTCTGGAGAAGTATGTACTGCGTAGCATGAGAGAGTGGTTGATGGATCAGTTCTATGGGTTGGAGTAGGGATCCATGACTGTGACTGAGTATGAGGTTTGCTTCCACTAGTTGTCCAGAAATGCCACTATGATTCTGCCCACCGAGCACGAGAGAGTACGCTAGTTTGTTCGAGGTTTGACCTTGCATCTTTGCTTGGCCACAGAGGTTATGGTAGCATCAGGTCAGTCTTTTCTAGAGGTAGTTGATCATGCCCATACTATTGAGGGCAAACTTTGTGAGGCCTCAGGGGGCGGCGATAAGAGGCCCCGCCATCAAGGTGGTTTCAGTGGTTCCTAGACCCGTGGTAGAGGCTACTTTGGTAGAGGTCAGCACCAACAATGCTTCCAGCTTAACTAGACTTTTCAGGTGGCATTACAGACTTTTGAGGTTCAGAGTAGCCAGAGTATCATTCCTGCTCCACGAGGTGGCCATTCAGGGTCCACAGGTCATGGTGGTCATTCAGGGTCCACAGGTCATGGTGGTCATTCTGATTTAGCCGAGTCTTCATAACGGGGTACATATGGTTGGGGTTGTTACAAGTGTGGCAAGATAGGTTACTTTTCTAGAGATTGTCTATCAGTACCATTCCAGAGGCGCTAGGATCAGTTAGTTCAGACCCCTAGGGCTCTAGCACCTCCAGCTAGAGGCAGTTCACATGGTAGTAACAGTGGTCCCTAGGGTATTCAAGGTGGTCCTCAGTCCGGTAGGTCAGGTGGTCATGGAGGTCAAAGCCACATGTATGTAGTTTTGAGCCAGACCGAGGCTGAGGCTTCAGATGCTATGATCACAGGTATGATCTTCATTTGACATCAGTATGCTTTTGCTATGATTGATCCAGGGTCTAAATTCTCATACGTATCTACTTATTATTCTACTCTTCTGGTCTTCTTATGAGTCTTTGCCTGTGCCCTTTTATGTATCTACCCTATTATGTGATTCTTTAGTAGTGGATCAGGTGTATCGGGCTTGTGTGGTGACTATCTTGGGGTATGACACATGGGTAGACTTGGTTGTGCTTGATATGGTTGATTTTGATGTGATCTTAGGCATAGATTAGTTGTCTCCTTATCATGCAGTCTTGGATTGCTTTGCCAAGACTGTTACTCTTCGGATGCCTGGTATCCCTCTTATCATATGGAAGTGTGCCGATAGACACATGCCGAGGGGTGTTACAACCTTTCTGAGTGCCCAGCGGTTGGTTGGAAAGGGGTGCTTAGCTTATTTTTCCTATGTCTGTGATACTAGTGCCACCACACCTCCTCTTGAGTTAGTTCTTGCGGTTTACGAGTATTTGGATGTGTTTCCTTCTTATCTTCTAGGTTTTCCTCCTGATCGTGACATTGATTTTGGTATCAATGTTGAGCCAGGCACCAAGCCCATTTCTATTCTTCCATATTGGATGGCACATTCTGAGTTGAGAGAGCTTAAGGATCAACTCCAAGATCTGTTGAGTAGAGGGTTCATCAGGCCTAGTGTGTCTCTGTGGGGTGCTCCGGTTCTATTTGTGAAGAAGAAGGACAGATCTATGCATATGTGTATTGACTACAGACAGTAGAATAAGGTGACAATTAAGATCAGATATCCGATTCCGCATATTGATGATTTGTTTGACCAGCTATAGGGTGTAGTGGTGTTCTCTAAGATAGATTTGAGGTCCGGTTATCAACAGTTGAGGATTAGGGCTGAGGACATCCCAAAGACTGCATTTAGGACTCGATACGTCCATTATGAGTTCCTAGTCATGTCTTTTGGGTTGCCTAATGCCCCAACAACATTTATCGAGTTGATGAACCGTGTGTTCAGTGCCTACTTTGATTCATTTGTGATTGTGTTCATTGATAACATTCTGATTTATTCGAGGAGTAGAGAGGAGTATGAGCAACATCTTAGAGTTGTACTTCAGACCTTGCGAGTCCATTAGTTATATGCTAATTTCACTAAGTGTGAGTTTTGGCTTGAGTTTGTGGCATTGTTGGGGCACGTAGTGTCAAAGGATAGGATTATGGTAGATCTAATGAAGATTGCAGTAGTTCGTGATTAGGCTAGGCCTACTTCTCTTATCGAGGTTTGTAGTTTCGTCGGGTTGGCAGGTTATTACAGACGCTTCGTGGAGGGATTTTCTTCGATAGCAGCTTCATTGACTAGATTGACTCAGAAGAATGTTCCCTTCCAGTGGTCAGATGAGTGTGAGGCGAGCATTCTGAAGCTCAAGGCCTTGTTGACTTCAGCTCTGATTCTTAATTTTCCGGTTGAGGGTCAGGGTTTCACTGTATATTGTGATGCTTCAGGTGTTGGTTTGGGTTATGTGTTGATGCAGTAGGTCCGGGTTATTGCATATGCTTCCAGATAGTTGAAGGTGCACAAGAGAAACTACCCCACATATGACTTAAAGCTAGCGGCGGTAGTATTCGCGTTGAAGATGTGGAGGCATTATCTTTATGGCATGCATTGTGAGAGCTTTACTGACCATCATAGTCTTCAATATATTTTCAGCCAGAAGGATCTAAATTTGAGGCAGCATAGGTAGTTGGAGTTACTAAAGGACTATGACCTATCTATTCTCTATCATTCGGGCAAGGCAATCTTGGTGGCAGATGCCTTGAGCCGGAAGGCGGTGAATATAGGTAGCTCGGCTTTCGTAGCGACAGAAGAGCGACCTTTATCTTGGGACATCCAGTCCTTGGCTAACAGGTTGGTTAGACTTGACATTTCTGAGCTGGGTCGTATTCTTGCTTGTATTGAGGCTAGATCTTCCTTGTTGGAGTATATTCAGGCACAAAAGTTTGATGATCTGAGCTTGAGGATCATTTGTGACAAGGTGTTTAGTGGTGAGGCTAGGAAGGCAACTTTAGATTCAGAGGGTATTCTGAGGATCGAGGGTGGTATCTGCGTTCCTAGAGTTGGTGACTTGGTCAGATTGATATTGGAGGAGGCTCATTATTCTAGGTATTCCATTCATCCTGGGGCAACTAAGATGTATCATGAGTTGAGGCTACACTACTAGTGGTGTGGGATGAAGAGGATATTTCAGCTTTCGTATCTAGGTGCTTGAAATGTCGGCAGGTGAAGTTTGAGCACCAGAGGCCATGTGGTTTGTCTCAGAGGCTAGCCATTCTAGAGTGGAAATGGGAGCGGATTGCTATGGACTTCGTAGTCGGTTTTCCACATACATTGTGGATATTTGATGCTATTCGGGTTATCGTGGACAGGTTGACTAAGTCTGCTCACTTTCTACCAGTTCAAACTTCCTACAGTTCCGAGAGGTTGGTTCGTCTCTATATTCAAGAGATTGTCTGGTTGCATGGTGTGCCAGTTTCTATCATCTCCGACCGAGGTACTCAGTTCACTTTGCACTTCTAGAGGTCTATTCCGAGAGAGTTGGGTACTAGTGTTGAGCTTAGCACTGCTTTTCATCCGCAGACAGACGGTCATTCAGAGCATACTATTCTGGTTTTGGAGGATATGTTGCGAGCCAGTGTTATTGATTTAAGGGGTCAGTGGGACCAGTATTTAGCCTTGGCAGAGTATGCATATAATAATAGTTACCATTCCAATATTTAGATGTCTCCGTTCGAGGCTTGGTATGGCAGGCGGTGCAAATTTGTGGTGGGTTGGTTTGATGCTTTCGAGGTTAGGCTATAGGGTACTTACTTGCTTCGTGATTATATGGATAGAGTTCGAGTTATTCAGGAGAGACTTCACACTACTCAGAGTAGGTAGAAGAGTTATGATGACTGGAGAGTTCATAGTAGGTGACAATGTGTTCCTTTGAGTATCGCCCATTAAGAGCGTGATGAGGTTTGGGAGGAAAGGTAAGCTTAGTTCAAGGTTTGTTGAGCCATTTGAGATACTTCATCATATTGAAGAGGTTGCTTATGATTTACCCTCGCCTCCTGCTCTTTCTATTGTGCATCATGTGTTTTATGTCTCTATGCTACGGCGGTATATTTTGGATGAGTCTCACATGCTTCAGTTAGAGTCAGTTCAGTTGGATGAGTCCTTAGCCTTTGAGGAGGAGCCTGTTGCTATTTTAGACATGCAGGTTAGGAAGTTGTGGTCCAAGGATATTCCATCAGTTAAGGTTCAGTGGTGGCATCGTCCTGTCGAGGAGGCTACTTGGGAGATCGAGACCGACATGCAGACCCATTATCCTCGTCTTTTAGAGTCCACAGGTACTATCCTTTTTTCTAACTTTTGTGGATGAAAGTTTTTTTAGTAGTGGATGTTGTAATGACCCTCCCGATCATTTTCCTATTTTTCATGTTTTTTTAGTGTTTTGAGATTTCCCTTAATGGCTACACATTATTTATGACTTGCCGAGACTGACGGTTCGGTTCCCGAGCCATTTGTTAGGTCATTATGGCAATTTCCCTCTTTTAGAACTTGAACTTAGAAAATCCTTGACTTTGGTCAACTTTTTTGGTCAACATGCTCAGAATTGAATTCCGACAGTTCCGATGGCTCCAGAATGGGGATTTTGGTCTAGTAAGACCATTGGTCTGGGTCTGAGTGCTTTCAGTGTGGTTTTGGATTGCTTTTTGTGTTTTTAAGCCATTTTGGCTAGTAGGGTTGACCTTGGTCACCATTCAGAGAAGATGGCCTCGGATGGAAATTCCGTCAGCCATGTTAGCTCCTGAATGTCGACTTTGGGCTTGAGGGACCTTGGGTCAGGTCCCGGAGCTTCTGGACTTGTTTTGAGGTATTGAGTTTCGAGTCAGTTTTGGGCACGGGGCCCACTTTTCATTAAAACAATCTCCGTTGGGAGTTTCTTTGATTCCATTGAGTCCGGAATGCTATTTCTGGTAGAGTAGCATCGTTGGTTTGTGTTCACAGGGTTCCGAATGAATCTCAAGGGTCCGTAGGATGAACTTTTGGCCTTGGTGAATTGTTGGTTGCTGCTATAAATGTTGCAGACCATTTGGTCATCGTGATCGCGAGGTGGCCATCGCGTTCGTGATGGTCTATTTTGTTGACCATCGCGATCACGTGGGTTGCCTTTCGCGACCTCCACTTCACAAATGCGGGGCTGGACCATCGTGATTGTGATGGTCTGGCCAGCGTTCCCTCCTGAACGCGTGGAGTCCTTCACGATCACGATGAAGGACCCCTGGCAGCTATTTAAGCTGCCAACTTCATTTTATCCTCCATCATTTCTTGTTTCTCCATTGTTAAAGCTTCCAAGCTTTGGTTACAACTCCACTGCTCAGTCTACTTCGTCTGGTAAGTCCCCTCTTCTCCTCTCAACTCTTTTACATTGTTAATCCTCGTTAAACCCGTTAATTTTTCATTGTTTCCTTGATAAATCCCTTGAATTAGTAGCACTTCGGGGCTGTTTTAGCCCCAAAATGAACTCCGTCTGCGCTCAAATTTTGGGCATGGGTTCCTTAACCCATTGCAGATATAATTGCGGTTTTTATTTTCTATTTCATTGCGCAGGCCCCGAGGGTCATTTTTTGACCAATTTTCCATATATCAATATGGGTGTTATTCTTCTTGTCTTGACACCTAATTTATGGTCTTGATAGCGTGGTAGCTTTCCGAGGCTATTCGGAAGGGGAAGGCACACGAGTGACGGTTCGTGTTTGCTGTTCGACCCCGAGGTAGGTTACGGTTTACTTTCTAGATTGAGTGTAGTTAGATTTTATATATTTATTTGATACTGGAATGTTAGGTTGGATTTTAGATAGATTTAGGCTTGAATCCTATTTATCACTTTAATTGGCTATTTCGGATTTTAGTTAAGAATTGTTATGTTATCCTTAGCCTAGGAGCTTGTAGTATCCTTATGGCTAGTATAGAATCCTTAGTATGCTTTTAGGAGGGTTTAGAGGTAGAGTAGAGATTCTCGGTGCTTTTAGCTTTATTCTACCGTTATGTGTAACTATGGGCCCAAGGCCATAACTTAGATTTAGATGGAGTTCCAGGTCAGTTCTCTTGATTTGGAGGGTAACTTACCCTATTCTGCCTTGTTGTGCGTGTTTTCTCTGAATATGAAAATTTATATGCTCATACTATATTGTCATGCTTATCAATACGAAAAAGAAGGATTTTAAGGCTTTTTGGTCCTACACTTGGAAACTTTCGGGTTTTCATGATCTTTGGGCTTTTAAAAGGATTGCTTTAGAATTGTTATTGATTTTGGGAGGAAAAGGGAAAAATACTACTTTTTATGCATACGTTGATGAGTCCGAGGTTAAATTTTGGGCGCCCAATGTGTTATCTTGGGTTTTACTTTTATGCATACGTTGATGAGTTCGAGGTCATTTTCGGGCTCCCCGATGCTCTATTTAAGGTTCTTCCTTCCTGCACTCATTTGATAAGCTCTATGTTCCATCCCGGACGCCCAAGTACTAGATATCGGGTTTGACTTGTATACATTCATACATTACATCATTGTTGCATCACATTGCATTGGCTTTGGGTGCGATTGGATTGTTGGCTGATTTGAGTTGATCTTGTTATTACTTCACCTTTTAATGTTTTGGTTGTTTTGATTTTTGGCTTTATAACTAGTTTTAGGTGGATCCCTGTATTTTAACTATTTTTCTGTATCTTATTATTTGTTTATTATCTTTCTGCGCTCGGTCGGTCTATGATGCCTACTGAGTACCCGTGGTCTTGGTACTCATACTGCACTTTGCATCTTTTTCTGATGCAGCACCTAGTACGAGCCACCCTCACTGATCTTCCTATCATTCGAGGCCTGTTGTAGTTTGGATCGTTATGAGCTCCCGGCGCTTTTGTAGACTTTACATGCTTTCTATCTTGTACATCTTGACTATATTTTGTATTTTGGATAGACAGAGTCTGTTGTATAGATACTCCTTACTTTAGTCGCTCTTGTACTGGTGATACTAGGTCCGGGTTGGTTCTCGTGTTTGTTTTGTCTATTCGATCACTTTAGGGCCATCTTTTGTATATTTTGTACGTTGGTATGTATATATGCTATTGGCCTAGTCTTTTCTTTATATCTTCCGCTTTTTCTTAGTTTTATTGTTATTATTGTCTTCCGCATCATTGGGTTTGGCTTGCCTACCGGGGAGTTATGTATGCGCCATCATGGCCCGGTTTTGGGTCGTGACACCAGGGACTATATACATCAGTTGGTAGGTCTTTTTAGGTTTGAGTGGGCTATAACAAAAATGACCTATGAACCTTTCCTAACCAAACTATCCTACCACATTAGTAAGACTAACCAAACAAGTTCAAGATTGTACACCCAACATATTAATGCAATAAGAGTACCTCACACACATGGAAGATGGCTTCATTATCAATTACCAGTTAATCAGGCAGTATACCAGTGTAGCAACAATCATTTAAGCCAATAAACACAATGTCGAAAACTTAGCCTAATAGGTCAACATATCAAAGCAACAAAGCACATTCTAAAATTTTGGAGGGGTATCAATTTTATAAACATGAATGCTCAAGTGTGCCAAAATGCTACAATTTTTTAAATTGCCTAAGTATTCCTATTTTTCATCTATCTATTTACAAAACAAAACACAACTACAAAACTAAAATATCTAATACTATTGGTTGAATAGAAATAAACATCCTTGGGAAAAGAACAAAACAAGAAAAACCCAAGGACGGACACAGACACAACCCTCCACCCCACCAAAATAGCCGTACATTATCCCTAATGCACTTAAAATATCAAGCCAAGGGAGGCAAGAACTTACTTCTAGCATTTAAGTACTGATGTTCGATGTCGAAGCTAGGGCTGCAGGTGAAGTTCCCATGGTATCTGTAGCAACAGCAACGCCAATGACTATCACACTCAAAGTTTGGTCTAAAGAAGGTAATTCGCTTTTGTAAGCTACGCTTGAAGAATCACCAATATCTCTTCCCCTCTTGGCCTTATGTCTAGAGATCTAGAATGCTCTTTGTATGTGTCACACCCCGAGACTACACCCTGGATGCAACACGGTGCTTAGAGTCACAAGTGACCCCAAGCTAACCCATGACCTGACATACTACTGAGATACATACTGAAAGATAATGCGGAAGCTGAAATGTGTACTGAACTCTAAAAAAATTATATCATACCAAAATGAACTTTCATAAACTAAGATATAAAGCATTTGGACAATTGACTGACTAACTGTCTAACTAATTATCTATGAAGCCTCTATTAACACTGACTATAGTTAGTCAAGACATGACCCCTAACTACCTCTAATCAATATACAAGAACTGAAAATAACTGGTGTGACTACTAACTGACTAGAGTTCCCGAATAAGGAGAACTCATCCTCTGCTGACTGAAGTTATGATCTGTCTGACCATGATCCTGGGAGTAAGAACTGAAACCTTCATCATAAAATGATGCATCACAAGGAAGGTATGCGGTAAGTACTTTGAATGTACTGAGCATATGAGATAATGCAATAAATTTAAATCATGAGAAAATACGTGTATACTGAAAGCATGGCTGAAAACTGGACTAAGTATAAACATCTGAGCGTGCATAAGTCAAACTATGAAACATAAGCTCTTTTACTAAAAAAAGTGTGAATCATGTTTCTTAACAATAACTGTGAGATCATGACACTTTATGATAAGTAAAACTGTTATTTGGGGATCCATAAATTGAAAAAATGAAGTATGTCTGTAAATCATAAAATAGTACCACTGAGCTGAAAATCATGAGTCATGCCAAAAGTCATATTTAAATGAAATCCTTAGGGAAGTTTCTTCTACTTAGCATGCTGAAAATACTGATATACTTTACTAAATGCAAACTAAAAGATATAAGTTGATATAATGACAAAGTATATAAACATGTAACTGTATAATACTGAACTGAATTGGATAACTGAATACAAGGTCATGCAATAATGAATATGGACTGCGGGAGCTACTGTTAATCGACATACCCCAAGTTGAGCTAACTGTAGGGCCAACCTATAACCTTGGCTGGGAGGGTATTAATACCTTTCCAAGGGTACAAGCAAATCTGACGTGGATCCACTAAACTAATGTCCACAAGGGACAAGGGTGCCCAGCCTAATATGATAGTTGACCCCTTTTATACCTATGGTGGAATCGTAGTTCTGGAACTTAGGGTTTTCTACTAAAGGTCTCATCCCAACCTTACAGTTGAGCCTTCATCCCTTAGTCCGATTGGCGCTGAGCCTACTCCCAACTGAATATAAATCAATGGGTGCAGCTGAAATACTGGGTAGCTCAATAGTGATAACCTTTGAGAATGCAATATAATACTGAGACTAAAAGCATTCTATTTTTTTGAAAAGATGTAGGTTGATGATTGGGTACTTTCATGCTTACAAATTGAGTACTAGTTGACTAGGGTAAATTCTGAAGAAAAGTTAGTTCCTGTGAAAATACTACAATTTCATGCTAAGTTCTTGAAAAGAAAGCTAATTTATGCAGATGGTGCTGTAAATCCAGGCTAAGTCTGTTTTATCTAAATTCCAGGAATTTAGGAAAATATCCGTAAACTTCATGCAATATAACTTAAACATATACAGGGAATGTATAGTATCATGAGGAATTCAGTTCTGTAAATAAATGCATAGTTGGGTAAAATCAGGCAATAATTTGTTTCTTCTAAAATCTAGGGTTTTGAAATCTAATTGCAAAAATTCATGTAGAAATCATTCTAACAAGAATAGTAGTCATATAGGATCCTCAAGAGATCGAATTCATAGTAAAACACTTGTTTGGGTAAGAACCCTAGAATCGTAACTTGTAGAAATCATAACTAAAAACTGAACATTGGGCATGAGGGTGAAAGGCGATCCTCATTGAATACCCACATACCTGTTTACTAGAGAATCTTGAACGAAACATAGAGATTTGGATCTTGATGATGAACCCTAGGTCTTTTGTTTGAAAGAGAGCTTTCTTTTCTTTTCTTTAAACTTGAATCGATGGAATGAGGAGAGGAAAGAGTATGTACGGATAAAACCTCTCCAAATAGGCCTAAAATGACTTAGTTTAGAAATAAAAAAAACAAGGTGGGAAAAGTATAAAATACCCCTGAGAAAACTAAGTAAAACTACTCAAAAAAACTCATTGTCGGTTCCACAGACATGAACCACAGCCCATGGAATGAACCACAATCCGTGGATGGAATTCATGGTTCTCAGAACATTTTTCAGGCTTCTGGACTGTTTCCACGAGGTTGTTTCATGACCCGTGGATCATTACACGACCCATGGAGCCTTCTCGTGGTTTTAAGACAAAAAGTTGAGTTCCAGGTCTGATTTCCACGGATGCAATCCATGGTTCGTGGTTTGATCCACGAGCCGTGGATTCCTCTCGTGGTTTCTGTCTGTCATTTTGACAGACAGACACCTTTTATCAAAATGCTGATAACTTTTTACTCCGGACTTGTATTAATGCATGGTTGGTTGTATTGGAAAGAAGATTCAAATACCTTTAATTTGGTGGGTATTAGACCATTTTACTCTTCATATTCTAGGAGTTATGATCGGTTGAAGTTGAACCTTGAAAAATCTTACACTAAAACTCAATTGGTAAGGAAGATTTCAACTCAACTTTGAGCTTGAGGTTCTTTATAACCCTAATTCATATCTAATACACTTCCTACCCATAAGTATTGATTTCAATACCTATTTTCCATTTGTAATCATCTAGTTAAGATCTAACAACATATGAAAATAGTCTTAGAATTTTTGGGGTGTTACAATATCTCCCCCTTAGGATCATTCGTCCTCGAATGAAGTCTTACTAAGCTGAGATGGTCGGGAAAGAGACGCAATCCCACCAACTGAGTTTTAAAAGCTGAAGTACTAACATGAAAAATTGATTTCTGATTGAAATATAAACTGAGTTGAATTCATTAGGCATGTATGCATACTGAGGGCATGAGAACAACTGATGGTACATGAAACTAAATATCCAACATGATGACTAGTCTAGAGTGAGAGTAGGGATTTAGCTGAAACTCTTGAAGATTGAATGCACTCTTAGAAATCACAGTAACTGAAAGGAACATAAAATTGAGAGGAGTAACTGTACGAGAAAACTATTCTCTTCTAGATTGAACTTACTAGCATGGACTGAACTTAACGTAGGGCCTTCTAGCCTTAAGAATGACTACTGGCAGGTTTGAACTAGTTTGATATGAGAAGTCTACTATCTTTCTATCTGAAGCTACTGGACATAAGGTAAGAACAAGACTATTCTTGCCTTAACCAATATGGTTGATAGTTTTTAAGCTTAGGAATACCCTTTTTAACTACACCAACTTCTATGAATACCACACTTACCATTTGCAACTAAAATTTTCATCAATGTGCATATAGATGCTAAGGTCTGAGTCTAACTACCTTCTTTCACCATGTTCAAACCTATCTCGACTAAATATCATGCATCTGGAGTTATTGCCTAAGAATGATAGTCCTTCTTATCACAAAAAATCAACTAACCTTGAACTCTAATCAATGGGTCACTAGTTGAACAAAGCAAAGGCCCACATGTTTTACATCACGACATTCAAGCTTATTACTATGATCATCCTATGGATTCTTTTTAGTTGACATTATCTGAGACTTCTCTCTTTTTCCCTAGCATATCTAGAAACTGTAACTGCAAGAACTTCTACAAAGGAACACCAAAAAGAGGAAAATCTAGTACTTCCCATCTAGGCTACTACTTAGCTTCCTCCACTAACAACTATGACGACATAAGCCAAGATCACTGAAGGGATAGAATGGGAGCATGAGCATCACAAATGAAGGAATACTGATTAGTCATGACTTATACTTAGCATGATCTAGCCACTCTAGGTGAGGTCTGAGAAGTCAAGTGCAAAGGCCTGAGTGTCTCACATTCTGGACATAGGAATCATGGTTAGAGTAAGGAAATCATAAGCATGAAATATTTAAGTAATCTGGTCTGAGCATATACATGATGTAGCATGATTTCACTAGCCATTAAGGCACATTTTAATGACTGAACTGAGTACATAGAATCGAGTATACTGTGAGACATAAGTTTACATAAATAACGAGTCTCATGGCACAAAGCTGGGATTCATAGAATCATAGAGTAAGACTAGAAATATTGTCTAGAGAAATTTATGTTGGTTCTAGGAGCTGAGCATGGATATGAATCTTTATGGAGTACATGAACTTAGTCATGAATATTTCACAAATACGTCTGAGTATAGTGTCATCCTGACTGAAGTACTAGGAAATCCATTGGAATAAGAATGGATTGACATACCATCACTGCCTTTTTTAGAATTCTATACTAGTTGAGTCATAAGACTCGACTTGGTTCCTCATTCTATCATCTCCCCATTAGCTCAAACGTCACCCCTTTAAGTTTGTCGATCTCTCTCCCATCTAGGCCAAAATCAATTAACTCTTGTAATGTTGAGTTATCACTGTATTCTTGAATGCTAAGCTCTCTCTGATAGGCTATAACTGAAGATGCTAAACCCTTGCTAGGTCTCCTTCTGAGGCATCTCTT
Source organism: Jaltomata sinuosa (assembly GCA_003996215.1). Classification (NCBI taxonomy): domain Eukaryota; kingdom Viridiplantae; phylum Streptophyta; class Magnoliopsida; order Solanales; family Solanaceae; genus Jaltomata; species Jaltomata sinuosa. Next base: position 936,784 of record QJPP01007248.1, read on the forward strand.
AGTTTCCTCTTTACTCTTAAGGCTATCACTAGAGGACTCATACTCTTACTGGCATATATAATCACTTCTCTAACACTTAGTAATCTGACCTTTGCTTATTCGTCTACTAACATCACATCTTTAAGTTCACATCCACCCAAATCAACTGAATTAAAACCATGATAAGGGACTCAACATCATCTATCTATAATCCCCTGAACATCATGCAACCACATACTACCCTGGGTACACATCTACCTCTCTAATGCTTAAGGCTCTCTTCTTTATCTCATGACTTAGTCACAATTTACCAATTCATCTAGGGGTCACATATACATCTTACCTACACTACCACACTCATTGCAAATTAATCAACTTAATTCTATGCATATATTATGTCAAGCCTACTGGGTCAATTCTATAAAACTAGCATCACCATCCTCATCCTATAACTACTATACTTCTGAATTCATACATCTAATTTTGGGGTCATTCTTCTGCTTATGGCCTATAACATCTCAATTCACACTAATTGTTGAGTGACTATACTACCCAAGCGCTTAGAAAACCATAATTTATGGCTAAGGTGCCACTCGTAGTAAAGTCTCTAGAAGGGGTCTGAGAGAACATTCTACTATAGGCTTAACTACACGAGTGGAGAATGGTACATGCTTTTGAATCAGAAGACTTAATGCATTAGTGGGCTCTTCTAAGCCCTTGTATAATCTATTAACTGATGGCCCTAACTGAGAGCGTCACACTAATAGGAATCTGAACTTTACTGTTTCCACCACCTAAAAGATGAGGCATGGTTTGAGGAATTGGGTTAACACATGAATCTACATAAGTTCCTTAAGGAATAACTTTACTGCACGACCTGGAGTATGAAAGAAGGGAAACATTTCCTAATGCCTTGTAGCCTCCTGATTATAAGTGTGGTGCACAATACATCCATAAGCAAGACTCTACTAGACACATCTTCATAGACACCCTAGGACACTTGAACTATGTGCTCTGATACCACGTTTGTCACACCTCTAGACTACACCCTGGACGTAACATGGTGCGTAGTCACAAGTGACCCCAAGCTAACCCATGGCCTAGCATACTACTGAGATACATACTGAAAGATAATACGGAAGCTGAAATATCTACTAAACTCTAAAAAGAATATATTATACCAAAATGAACTTTCATAAGCTAAGATACAAACCATTTGGAAAACTGACTGACTGACTATCTATCTAACTGTCTATGATGCCTCTATTAACACTGACATAGTTAGTCGGGACATGACCCCCAACTACCTCTAATAAATATACAAGAACTAAAAATAACTACTGTGACTATTAATTGACTAGAGTTCCTGAATAAGGAGAACTCATCCTCTGCTGACTGGAAGCGATGATCTGTCTGACCATGATCCTGGGAGCTAGCACTGAAACCTACATCATAAAATGATACAGCACAAGGAAGGTATGCGGTCAGTACTTTGAATATACTGAGCATATGAGATAATGCACTAAATTTAAATCATGAAAAAATACATGTATACTGAAAGCATGGTTGAAAACTGGACTATGTATAAACATCTGAGAGTGCATAAGTCAAACTGTGGAACATAAGCTCTTTTACTAAAAAGGTTGTGAATCATGTTTCTGAACTGTAACTGTGAGATCATGACACTTTAAGATAAGTAAAACTGTTATTTGGGGATCTATAGACTAAAAAGATGAAGTATGTCTGTAAATCATGAAATAGTGCCATTGAGTTGAAACTCATGAGGCATGCCAAAAGTCATGTTTAAAGTAAATCCTTAGGGAAGTTTCTTATACTTAGCATGCTGGAAATATTGCTATACTGTGATGAATGCAAACTAAAAGATATAAGTTGATATAATGACAAAGTATATAAACATGTAACTGCATAATACTGAACTGAACTAGATAACTGAATACAAAGTCATGCAATAATGAATATGGATTGTGGGAGCTACTGTTAATCGATATACCCCAAGCTGAGCTAACTGTGAGACCAACCTATATCCCTGATTGGGTAGGTATTCATACCTTTCCAAGGGTACAAACAAATCTGATGTGGATCCACTATACTGATGTTTACAAGGGACAATGGTGCCCAGCCTAATCTTACAGCTGAACCCTTTTATACCTATGGTGGCACCATAGTTCTGGGACTTAGGGACTTCTACAAATGGTCTTAGCCTAACCTGATAGCTGGGCCTTCATCCCTTAGTCCGCTTGATGCTAAGACTACTCCCAACTGAAAATAAAGCAATGAATAAAGCTGAAATACTAGGTAGCTCAGTATTGATAACCCCTGGGAATGTAATATAATACTGAGACTGAAAGCATTCTATTTTTCTAAAAAGTTGTAGGCTGATAACTGGGTACTTTCATGCTTAAAAAATGAGTACTAGTAGACTAGGCTAAATTCTGAAGAAAAGTTAGTTCATGTGAAAATACTAAAATTTCATGCTAATTTCTTGAAAAGAAAGCTAATTTAGGCAGAAGGTGTTGTAAATCCAGGTTAAGTCATTTTCATCTAAATTCCACGGATTTAGGAAAATATCCGTAAACTTCATGCAATATCACTTAAACATATATAGGGAATATATAGGATCATGAGGAATTCAGTTCTGTAAAAATATGCATAGTTGTGTAAAATCAGGCTATAGTTCGCTTCTTCTAAAATCTAGGATTTTGAAATCTAATTGCAGGAATTCATGTAGAAATCATTCTAACAAGAATAGTAGTCATGTAGGATTCTCAAGATATTGAATTCATAGTAAAACACTTGCTTAGGAAAGAACCTTAGAATCATAACTTGTAGAAATCATAACTGAAAATTAAACATTGGGCATGAAGGTGAAAGGAGATCCTTATTGAATACCCACAACCTGTTTACTGGAGAATCTTGAACGAAACATGGAGGTTTTGATCTTGGGGATGAACCCTAGGTCTTTAGTTTGAAAGAGAGCGTTCTTTTCTTTTCTTGAAACTTGAATCAATGGAATGAGGAGAGGAAAGTCTAAGTACGGATTAAACCTCTCTAAATAGGCCTAAAACGACTTAGTTTAGAAATAAAAAAAGCAAGGCGGGAAAAGTATAAAATACCCATGAGAAAACTAAGTAAAACTGCTGAAACAAACTCATCATCAGATTCCACAGAGATGAACTGTAACGCCCTGAAGATACTCTCTAGACGCAATACGGTGCTTAGTGTCACAAGTGACCCGAAGCTAACCCATGGCCTGGCATATCTGTACAAATTCAGATAAAAACATACACCGTAAGGAAGATTAAAAATAGTTTAATATCTGAAGTGGGAAAGAGCCCCAAAACATGTCTGCATAGAAATATATAAGAGACTATAGTGTATCTAAAAACAACACTAACAACTCAATGGATGAAACTAGTCTATGTATGAAAGACTCTAACTGATATGAGTTGCTGGGACATGTCCCCAGCTAACTCTAATAATATGAAACTAAAAGTAAAGACTGAAGATAAAGCATGACTGTAGTCCTCGAAATATGATGACTCACTATTGAAGCTGCTGAGTGAGGACTGAAGTCGAGCTAAGCATGATCTGGATGCTGAACTCCTGAACCTACATCATACAATGATGTAGCGAAAAGTATGCGTCAGTACTTCAAATGTACTGAGCAAGCGGGATATGTGCTAAGCTAAACAACACAAGGACTAAACATGGAAATATGTATACTGAAGCATAAACTGAGAAGTAAGCTGAAATGCAATGACCAGATAAATATCATGAATATATAGCATGCTTAACTGAATAACTGAATTTAAGGTCGATGCAATATGAGTCTGACTGTGGGAGATACTATCAACTGACATACCCCAAGCTGAGCTAACAGCGAGCCAACCTGTAACCCTGGATGAGAGGGTGTTCATACCTTGCCAAGGGTACGAACAAGTCTGGCGTGGATCCACTAAACTGATGTCTACAAACGACAAAGGGTGTCAAGACAAATCTGATCAGGGACCCCTTTAGAAACTACGGTGGTGCCGTAGTTCTAGGACTCAGGGACTGCTACTAAAGGTCTCACCCTATGCTGGAAGTTTAGCCTTCATCCCTGCATCCGCTCGGTGCTAAGTCTACTCCCAACGGAATACATAAGCACTAAAATGCAAGTTGAAATGCTGGATAGCTCAAAATACTGATAATCATGTGAGAACGAAACATACATATACTGAAACTGATGGCATTCTAATTCTGAAGTATGATTGTTTGAATTATCTGCCTAGCAAGTATAATTTATGCATACTGAATTTAAGACAAGCTAATTCTCCAAGGAACATGAAATAAATATAATTTAAATAATAGCATCTGAATTAAAAGTAAATCCCTAAGATTTAGGAACCCTAGGTCTGAATATTTCATGGAGAACTGAAGAACTGACTGAATTCTAGGGACCTAATGGGTGAAAAAAACCCACTAGTGAAATTCCACATACCTAGAGAAGAAACTATGGAGGAAATCCTTGGGTTTAGGGTTGATCTTGAAGAAGACCTCATGCTTGTTCTTGAGAGAAAATTTTTGCCTTTTTTGTTTCTTTTCTTTCTAAGTCTGATAATTTTGGAGAATAGATGATTTAGGTAGCTTTTGACTAGTTAATTAGGCTTAGAATAACCAAAATGTCGTAGCTTAGGCCTTAAAAGAGGCAGGAAAAGTATGGAATGCACTTGGAAAAATTTAAAGGAAAACTACTGAAATTCGCGACTCAAGTTCCACAGATGGATTCCACGACTCATGGAAACTTCCACGGCTCATTAAACGCTATCGTGGTTCTTGGACCTTTTTGTAATGCTACGGGTCTGAGTCCCACGACTTGGGTTCATGACCCATGGAACCATCCACGATTCATGGAACCCTCTCGTGGTTCTTAGTACAGGAAGTCTAGGCTGCGTGATATGGGTTCCATGAGTATGGTTCATGACTCGTGGAAACTTCTATGGGTTGTAGATCCCACTCGTGGATCCTGGGATTCATTTGTAGGGAAGGTTTCACGGACGGTATCTATGGTCCATGAAAACTTATGTGGTCTTCGATCTTGAGTCGTGAACTGAACTTCAAAGAGACTAGCCTCTGATGTTATTTCCAAAAGTCCAGTCCATGACTCGTGGACAGTTTCACAGCTCGTGGATCTGACTCGTGCAATGACTGACAATTAGGAAAAAAATAATTTCTTCTTGCTTTTTGAGCTAAGTCTGGGCTTGGAAGTTCTGGGGTGTTACAATATCTCCCCCTTGGGATCATTCATGCTCGAAGGAAGACTAAACAAGCTGAGTTTGGAGTGAAGGAGTTGCAATCCCAGCCAACTAAGTACTGAAAATTGATATCTAGCTGAACTGAGTTCCATGAACATGCAAACATACTGAAATGCAAGGATAACTGAGGGAACAAGGTTTTGAGACTGAATCACATGAGTAAACGGAGAGGCTGGACCTTTACTGGAGTGATTCCTCTGCTTCCCAAGTAACTCCCTCTACGGAATGATTCCTTCACAAGACATTTACTGAAGTGACTTCCTTATTCCTCAACCTACGAACTTGACGGTCAAGAATCTTAATTGGAACCTCCTCATAGGTGATACCATCATTCACAACCACACTCTCTAAAGGAACAATCGATGCCGGATTACCCACACACTTCTTCAACAGAGAAATGTGAAAGACTGGATGAACCGCTACTAGTTCTGCTGGAAACTCTAGCTCATAAGCCACATTACCAATCCTTTTCAGGATTCTGTAAGGACTTACATATCTGGGACTGAGCTTCCCTTTCTTGCCAAATCTCATCACCCTCTTCATGGGTGAAACCTTCAGAAAAACCCAACCATCGATTTCAAACTCTAAGTCCCTTCTCCTCACATATGCATAAGACTTATGACAACTCTGAGCTATTTTTAGTATTTCTCTGATGAGCTAAACTTTCTCCATAGCCTTATGAACTGAATCTGGCCCAACCAACTGATGACCTGCATCTATGCCCGTAAAGTACCTCATATGGGGCCATCTGAATACTGGAATGGAAACTGTAATTATAGGAAAACTCTATGAGAGGTAAGTGATAATCCCAAATACCCCTAAAATTGATCACGCAAGCTCTCAACATATCCTCTAAGGTTTGAATGGTACACTCTGCCAGACCATCTATCTGCGGATGAGATGTTATGCCGAGATTCACCTGAGTACCAAGACCTTTCTGAAATAATTTCCAGAAATGAGATGTAAACTGAGGACCCCTATCTGAGATGATAGAAAAGGGAACCCCATGCAACATGACTATCTCGCTGATGTAGAGCCTGTCATAGTCCTCTGTTGAATCTGTAGTCTTGACAGCCAAGAAGTGAGCTGACTTAGTGACTCTATCCAATATCACCCAAATGGAGTCATGCTGTCTGCGAGTACGAGGCAAAACCCATAATGAAATCCATGTTGATCACTTCCCACTTTCAAGTAGGAATGCTAATCTCGTGAGTCACACCTCCTAGTTTCTGATGTTCTACTTTAACCTGCTGACAGTTGGGACACTTGGACACAAAATCTGCGATGTCCTTCTTCATGTCGTTCCACCAATAAACTTCATGTATATCATGGTACATCTTAGTGGAACCCAGATGAATAGAATATATGCAATTATGGGATTCTGTAAGGATCTGCATCCTTAACTCACCTATGTCAGGTACATATAAATGGCTCTGGTAGCGAAGCATACCATCTCCGCTTTAGGAGAAAACCTCAACCCTCTACTGATGGACTGCACCTTTCAACTGAAGTAATATGGGATCACTGTCCTATTTCTCTTTAACCTCTGCTACGAATGAAGATTGAGACCCTTTCTGGACTATCACACCACCATTTGTCGTGTCCATAAGGCAAACTCCTAAATGAGCAAGCCTGTGAATATCTCTGGCTAATTCTTTCTTCTCTTCCTCAACATATGATACACTACCCACAGACAGTCTACTGAGGGCATCGTCTATTACATTGGCCTTACCCAGATGATAGAGCACATTCATATCATAGTCTTATAGGAACTTGATCCATCTCCTCTAACGAAGCTTCAACTCTTTCTGGGTGAACACGTACTGGAGGCTCTGATGATCTGTGAACACATCAACATGGAAACCATACAAGTAGTGTCTCCAAACCTTTAGGGCAAACACAACAGCTGAAAGATCGAGGTCATGAGTCAGATAGTTCTTCTCATGGACCTTAAGATATATGGAAGCATAAGCTATAACCTTATCCTGCTGCATTAAAACACAATCCAGGTCGACTCTGGATGCATCACAATAAACCACGTAGCCATCTGAACCCTCTGGTAGAGTCAAAATGGGAGTTGTAGTCAACCTGGTCTTCAGTTCCAAGAAGCTATTCTGACACTCATCTGACCGCTGGAACTTGACCTTTTTCTGAGTCAACTAGGTCAATGGGGAAGCTATGGATGAAAATCCTTCAACGAATCTCCTATAGTAACCATCCAAACCCAAGAAACTTCTAATGTCTGACGGAGAAGTTGGTCTAGGCTAACTTTTTACTGCCTCTATCTTCTGAGAATCCACTCGAATTCCTTTGCTGGACACCACATGACCAAGGAAAGGGATAGATTTCAACCAAAATTCACACTTGTTTAACTTAGCAAATAGCTGGTGATCCTTGAAAGTTTGCAGAACAACCCTCTGATGAGTCATATGCTCCTCCTCATTCTGAGAATATATGAGAATATCATCAATGAAGACAATGATGAACAAGTCCAAATACTATTTGAACACCTTGTTTATTAATTCCATGAAAGTTGCAGGAGTATTGGTTAGTCCAAAATACACAACTACAAATTCATAGTGACCATACCGAGTCTTGAAGGCTGTCTTCGGGATGTCACTATCTCTGACTCTGAGCTGATAATAGCCGGATCTGAGGTCTATCTCAGAAAAATAACTAGCACCCTGAAGTTGGTCGAACAAGTAATCAATCCTGGGGATGGGATATTTATTCTTGTTGGTGACTTTGTTCAACTGACGATAGTCGATGCACATCCTGAGAGAACCATCTTTCTTGCGCACAAAGAGAACTGGAGAACCCCATGGAGAGATGTTGGGTCAGATGAAGTCCTTATCTAGAAAGACTTTCAACTAATCTTTCAATTCCTTAAGCTCAGCTGGAGCCATTCTGTAAGGAGGAGTTGAAATAGTCTGGGTATCTGGAAGGAGATCTATTCCGAAGTCGATTCCCCTTTCGGGTGGAACTCCGGGAAGATCTTCTGAAAACACTTATGGGAACTCATTCACCACTGGCACTGACTCAAGAGTTGAGGTTTCAGAGTTGGAATCCTTAAACCAAACAAGATGGTAGATATACCCTTTGGAAATCATTTTTCTCGCCTTAAGGTAAGAGATGAATCGACCTACAAGCACTGAGGTACTACCCTTTCATTCTAAGACTGGATCATTTGGAAGTTAAAACTGAATGATCCTAGTTCTGCAATCAACTGAGGCACAAGAATGTAACCAATCCATGCCTAGAATTATATCGAACTCAATCATTTCTAACTCTATAAGATCAGTTGAGGTGATTTCTGGAAAACTATGACAGGGAAATTTCTGTATACCCATCTAGATATAATTGGGTCACCAACTGGAGTAGAGACTGAGAAAGGTTCTGGGAGGGTTTCAGGACTGACACAAAAGTTTACTGCTATATAGGGAGTTACAAAGGAAAGTGTAGCCTATGGGTCTAATAATGCATAAACATCTAAATGGTAGACTTGTTACGTACCCGTGACCACATTGGGAGAATCTTCCTGGTACTGTCGAGTTTGAAGGGCATACAATCTATTCTGGCGCTGACTACCACCTATACCAGATGAGGCACCCTGCTGAGTGGGGCAATCCGCTGGAGCTGCTATAGAATTGGACTGATTCTGTGAATGTCTCTGCTCTTCTGAGAATTTACTAGGCACTCTTTCATTCTATGGCCTAGCTTGCCACACCTAAAGCAATTTCCACTACCTTCTATGCACTCACCCTAGTGGTTCCTACCATACTTCTTACACACTGGATGAGTGCACCCGCTAGAAACTGTACCTTAAGACTTAGAGCTTGGCACTCTATCCCATCGATCCTGTCTGAATTTAGGCACTAGGGCACTAGAAGAAGATGGAGTTGTAGCTGAAGATTTTTGGTGGAACTGAGAGCGCTTACCACCCTCTGACCTCTGCTAAGAGTAGCTAAAGTCACATGTCCTAGCTCTCTTACTGTCTCCTCCCCTTTCTTTGATTTTCTCTTCCTTAATCTGCTGAGCATAGGTAACCAACCTAGAGATGTCCATCTTCTTAATAAGCATGGCAGTCTTGCACTCCTTTATCACATGATTAGACACGCCAGATATAAACTTACTCATGCGAGCTTTGGAGTCAGCTACTAACACCGGAGCATACTCGGATAACTGTGTGAACATGATAGCATATTCCTTCACACTCATGTCATTCTGCTTCAAATTAATGAACTCCTGTGCCTTGGCTTCCCTGAGTTCAAGTGGGAAAAACCTATCAACAAATGCTGTCTTGAAGTGGTTCCAATCCACTGGACCTGTATTAGCACAACGAGATTCCTTCCACTACTGGTACCAAGTATAAGCCACTCCCTTCAACCAATAGGTGGCTAGATCTGCACTCTCTACCGGAGTGACATCCATAATATCCATCACCTTTTGAATATCATCAAGAAACTCTTGTGGATCCACTTCTGACTTGGACCCATGAAATTCCAGAGGGTTCATCCAAGTGAAGTCTTGGATTATAGATGCAGTAGAATTGGTCTGAGGTGGAGCTGCTACCATAACCTGCTGATTGACCTGAGCGGTCATGGCCTAAGCAAGCACCTGAAAAGTAGCCCTGAATTCGGCATGGGTAACTTGCTCTTTCATAGGGTCTACTGGGCTGCTGATGCTGGCTGATTCCTAGCGTTAACTCTTCTTAGAGGCATTTTCTATAACACAAAGAGCATGAGTTAAAAGGAGATTAAATAGAGTTCACACTCTATAGCATGAGCTGGAAAAGAAAGAAGGGAAGTTGTTCCTAATGACATCTCATAGCTTCTCTCCCATAAGTGTGGCGTGCTTCACACCCATGAAGAAGACTTTACTTGACGTGGCTTTCAGACACCCTAAGACACTCGAACCTGATGCTCTGATACCAAGTTTTTCATGCCCCGAGGCTACCCCCTATACGCAACACGGTGCTTAGTGTCACAAGTGACCCCAAGCTAACCCATGGCCTGGCATATCTATATAAATTTAGTTAAAAACATACACTGTGCGGAAGATGAAAAATAGTTTAATATCTGAAGTGGGAAAGAGCCCAAAATATGTCTGCTTAGAAATATATTAAAGAATATAATGTATATGAAAATAACACTAATAACTCAATGGCTGAAACTAGTCTATGTCTGAAAACCTCTAACTGATATGAGTTGCTGGGACATGCCACCAGCTAACTCTAATAATCTAAAACTAAGAGTAAAGACTGAAGATAAAGCATGACTGTCATCCTCAAACTATGAGGATTCACCACTGAAGCTGTTGAGGGAGGACTAGAGGTCGAGCTAAGCGCGGTCTGAATGCTGAACTCCTGAACCTACATCATACAATGATGTAGCACAAAAGTATGCATCAGTACTTTGAATGTACTGAGCATGCGGGATATGTGCTAAGCTGAACAACACAAGGACTAAACATAGAAATATGTATACTGAAGCATAAACTTAGAAGTAAGCTGAAATGAAATGACCTGATAAATATCATGAATATATAGCATGCTGAACTGGATAACTGAATTTAAGGTCGATGCAATATGAGTGTGACTATGGGAGATACTATTAACCGACCTACCCCAAGCTGAGCTAACTATGGGGCCAACCTATAACCCTGGATGGGAAGGTGTTCATACCTTGCCAAGGGTACGAACAAATCTGACGTGGATCCACTAAACTGATGTCCACAAGGGACAAGGGTATCAAGCCTAACCTGACGGGTGACCCCTTTAGAACCAATGGTAGGGACGTAGTTCTAGGACTCAAGGACTTCTACTAAAGGTCTCAACCTAAACTGGCGGGTGAGCCAAATCCCTACGTCCACTCGGTGCTAAGTCTACTCCCAACTGAATACATAAGTACTAAAATGCACGCTGAAATGCTGGATAGCTCAAAATACTGATAATCATCTGAAAATGCAACATACATATACTTATACTGATGGTATTCTAATTATGAAGTATGATTGTCTGAATTATCTACCTAGCAAGTATAATTTATGCATACTGAATTTAAGACAAGCTAATTCTCCAAGGAACATGAAATAAATTTCATTTAAACAATAGCATCTGAATTGAAAGTAAATCCCTAAGATTTAATAACCCTAGGTCTGAATATTTCATGGAGAACTAAAGAACTGACTGAATTCTAGGGACCTAATGGGTGAAAGAAACCCACTAGTGAAATTCCACATACCTAAAAAAGAAATTGTGGAGGAAATCCTCGGGTTTAGGATTGAGCTTGAAGAAGACCTCCTGCTTGTTCTTGAGAGAAAATTTTTTCCTTTTTTGTTTCTTTTCTTTCTAAGTCTAATATTTTTTGGAGAATAGATGATTTAGGTAGCTTTTGACTAGTTAATTAGGCTTAGAATAACCAAAACGTCGTAGCTTAGGCCTTAAAAGAGGAAAGAAAAGTCTGGAATTCCCCTAGAAAATTTAAAAGAAAACCACTGAAATTCGCGACTCAGGTTCCACAGATGGATTCCACAACTCATGGAAACTTCCACGGCTCATGAAACGCTATCGTGGTTCCTGGACATTTTTGTAAGGCTACGGGTATTAGTCCCATGACTTGGGTTCACATTCCATGGAACCATCCACGATTCATTGAACCCTTTCATGGTTCTTAGTACAGGAAGTCTGGGCTGCGTGATATGGGTTCCACGAGTGTGGTTCACGACTCATGGAAACTTCCATGGGTCGTGGATCCCACTCATGGATATTGGGAGTCATCTGTAGGGAAGGTTTCACGGATGGTATCTATGGTCCATGGAAACTTCTACGGTCTGTCATCTTGGGTCATGAAATAAACTTCAGAGGGATTGGCCTCTGATGTTATTTCCACGAGTCAAGTCCACGACTCGTGGACAGTTTCACGGTTCGTGGATCTGACTCGTGCAATGACTGACAGTCAGGAAAAAAATAATTTCTTCTTGTTTTCTGAGCTAAGTCTGGGCTTGGATGTTCTGGGGTGTTACATGAACCACGGCCCATGGAATGAACCACGGTCCGTGGATGGAAGTCGTGGTTCTCAGACTACTTTTCAGGATGCTGGACTATTTCCACGAGTTAGTTTCACGACTCGTGGATCAGTTCACGACTCCTGGAACCTCCTCATGGTTTTTAGACAAAAATTTGAGTTCCAGGTCTGATTTCCATGGTTGCAATCCATGGTTTGTGGTTTGATCCACGAGCCGTGGATTCCTGTCGTGGTTTCTGTCTGTTATGACTAACAGACACCTTTTAGTAAAATGCTGATAACCTTTTACTCCGGAGTCGTATTAATGCATGGTCGGTGGTGTTGGAAAGAAGATTAAAATAAATTTAATTTAATGGGTACTAGGCTACCTAACTCTTCATATTCTAGGAGTTATTATCATTTGAAGTTGACCCTTGAAAATCTTAAACTAAAACTCAATCGGTAAGGAAGCTTTTAACTCAACTTTGAGCTAGAGGTTCTTTATGAACCTAATTCATATCTAATACACTTCCCATCCATAAGTATTGATCTCAACACCTATTTACCAATTGAAATTATCTGGTTCAGATCTAACAACATATGAAAATGGTCTGGATCTTAGCTTAGAATTTTTGGGGTGTTACAGTATGTCTTTCTTCTCCCTCTTTTGCTCTCTCTGCAACACCTATATCATATCTACTATACTATCTTTCTTTTCTTCCCATGTCTTATAGAGGTGAATCCTCCATTAACCACATAAAAGGCCTCTCATCTGACGTAACCACAGGAAAGTTCTTTATAATGTCATAAAAATAGGCACTTACGTAGCTTGTAGTGAATCAATATCAGCATGAACCTTTGTAAGCTCAACAAGGATGGACCCGAGGTCTGGAGCTGTCACAAACTTCAATCTCTTATTTATCCATATCTCTATACCATTAAGATGGGCATTTACTTGCACAATAGCCTCATGTACTGGGACAAGGGCAGTCTCAATGGTCTTCTTGACAAAGGGATTTAGCTCCATGCTAATGATCTCCACCTGCTTCTCTGATTTCTCAGCCCTTTTAGGAAAATATTCTGAAGCTATCCCAAGTCAAAGCATAAGCGGAAACTAGATCTAGTAGACGGGCTGCAATGGTAACTGGGGATGCTATGAGAGCTGTAGCAGTACCAGTCTTAGTGGGTTATAGCTCATAAGGTGTGGTAGTTGCCTCTCTTGTAGGTGTCATTGTCTCAACCTGCTCACTCTCCTCGGGTACATCCTCTATAAGTGTACCTCCCGAGGTAGAAAAGTGTGTCTTACCCTTAGAAATAGGGTTTGACTAAACTTGAATCAGTGCAATATCCTAAACATGAGTGGCCTGTATGAATTGATTCACGCTTGCTAAGGTAGGCTCCTGAGCCTCTCTGCACAAGTGGACAATCAAACAAGGGAATCAGATTGAAGTCTTATACCTCAGGGCTCTCTCTCGAATCTCAACAACAATAATGTAGGAAAAATTCACATCAAACATTGACATTAGGCTAGCTACTAGGACGGGCCTATTTGGGGTGAGAGTATTATCAGCTGCAGTTAGAATCTATAGGCTAGCTACTAGGACAACCTGAACTGGGGTGCGAATGTTATCAGCTGCATTTAGAATCAAATTCAATTGAACCACTGCCTATAAAAATTTTATGGCAATACTTAGATGACTCTTACTTATGGGGAGCTTATCATTTGTCAACCAAGCTGGATCTTTGTCTGTGAGAATCGAGGCGATCTATTTGATCTAATTTTTTTGAGTTTTCTATGCTTTTAGCCGATAGTCAAGATCTATCATACTCATCGGTGACTAATAATCTAGCCCAAATAAGAATTACTGAATGATGCATTTTGAAATTTCAATAGTAATACGACCCAATTTCTCAATATCCAAGGGTGGCTTCCCCTTAGCTGACCCGCCCTTCTTTCATGTATTAATCAAGGTGGCTATATATGGATCATAGAACTCACAGACCATGGCCGAATTATAGTCACCAGGTGGTTGGCTCTTACAACCCAGTCTCTAGTGGTCAAATAGGGTATGTATCTTGGGTATTTCGACCAAATCAGAGAAGTGGACCTCCTCAAATATGCTCCTCTTAACATTACCCCTCTTTGTATGCTCAAGCCCTATATAGTACATTTTTCACATGCCCTCGACCTTCCAGCGAAGATCCTCTCTAAAGTGGGAAGATTCTTCTCCTGATCTTAAGTTGTCTCCTCTATTTGAAAGAGGAGGGAGAAGCTGCAGACTCAACCTTTTTTCCCTTAAAACTTTTTCTTTCGGAGCCACTAGCGTACTCATCTCTAGAGCTATATCACTGAACCCGCTCTCACTGAAAGAAGTAGAAACATCCCCTCCCTCTTCAAAATAGGGAGAGGTTTCTTTTTTTTTTGTGTGCCTGTTCCCTCATGATACAAGGCTGCAGCTGTGTTTGCTCTTATGCTTTATTTTCCAACACATCCTGAAGTCAGGTATCAAATTCTTTAGCTCTTCCCCACCTTGCGGGTGTATTGCTTCCACCTCTTCTTTCTTGAAAATTTGGATGTGAGGTGCACTTGTTAGTATACAAGAACTACAGTACAAAAGCAAGAATAAAAACTAAAATAAAATCATTTTTCTTGTAGTTCACGGATTGTGAAATAGAATGACGGTGTGTGAACCAAACCATATTTCTAAGATAGTGTACACAGGTGTGAAACACAGGTTTCTATGGTTGAGTTGATGGACTGGGAAACCATACTATGGTCTGTAATCCCAACTATGGAACTGGGACAATGAAATATTTTCTTCCTCCTAGGTTTCTATGGTTAACTTGATGATCGTCATTCAAAAGTATGGTTCGAGCTATCATCTGTAGAAATAGATCAGAGCGTTTACATTTTTAGGATATAAATGATGGTTGGTTCCATGGACCGCAATCCAATTCCATGGTCCATGAAATCAATCGTTATTCCTAAACTGTAGACAATTTTAAAGTTCATGCTTTGAAACTTGATCTTTTCATCCTCCGCTTATGATTATAACTCGTAAAAGGATTTTCATGGGTTGTAAGTCTCAATGTGGGGTGAAATGATCAAGCTTTGACACATCTTTTACATTTAAGAAGAACTATGATCATCAAAATTGCGAATTTGCAATCCTCTCATAGCACAATCAATCAATGGGTTACTCAAACTTCATCCATACTATACTCAACAAAATCATTGGGAGTTTGGCGGGAAAAACAACCTTTGACTCCATTTCTGAAGTAAGATTTGGTTGTTATTCCCCCGGACTCAATGGGTACAAATACCAAACAAATGTAAACATAATTTTAGCACAAGAATAATCCAACACTCCATACAACTATCCCACATGAATTTCCATAATTCTAACACAAGTTCTAGTTCCCCAAAATCAAAAAAATTAAAACCTAGGGTTCCACAGATTAATATTTCACATACATAAACCCATAGGTATAAACTATTGAAGAAAACCGCAAAAAAGTAGAGCACCTTACTTTTTTGGAGAAGTTCTTGATCAAGGATAGAGAATGTTGCATGTGAGTGTATGCGTGCCTTTACTAATGATGATGATGAAAAATAATGAAACTCCATATACTTTATGGTGATAGAGAATTTGAAGGTTAAGGAATTTAGAAACTGGAGGAGTAATCATGTGTTTGGGATTGTAAGGCTTGTTCGAGTGTGGATATCGTGTGAAGTAATGAAGGAGTTGAAGTGTTTTGAGTCAATTTGACCTCTATTCGAACTGGGCAAACAAATTAGGGCATTTCGGGTAAAAGAGAAGAGAGCTGAGTCGGCTAGGGTTATAATTAAAATTCTTATATGTTGTCGACCATGGCCCATTTTTAGATCTGTGAAACCTAATGATGAGTGGTTTCACGGCTACTTTCCTGGGATCCACGAGTTTAAATCTACGGTCTATGAAAGTGAATCACGAACCGTCATTTGAATTGTGAATCTCAGATAATTTTACTCCTCTGGTGTCAGGTTTACTGGGATGACTTGATGGTCCATCTTTTGAAATACAGACCATTCTATCACCCATGGAAATTCACATAAGAGTTGACATCTTTGGGATAGAAATGACGGTGAATTCTACGGACCATCAAATGGAATTATGGTCCCTGAAATCAATCGTAATTTTTGTCCTCAGTTTTTGATTTCCTCTCCAGTTTTCCATGGTACAAACCATGAAACTTTGTGTCTTTTCACATCCCGTCATTTGGTCCATCGATGCACATGTTTTGCAATCCTTCATCATTTTGCCTCAACTTTTTGGTAGCCCTGTGCACTTTAACAAACATCAATATTGTACCAAAAATAAAAATAAAGTATAGAAACACCTTGGGTTGCCTCCTAAGCAGTGCTTTATTTAACGTTGCGGAACAATGCGAATACCTTGATTATTCAAAATTCATCAAGATATCTCTTGGGTTTCCTGCCATGCAACACTTGATATAACGTCACGACACAATGGGTATACCTTAATTACTCAAACTTCATCAAGATATCCCTTGGGTTGCCTCCCAATAAATACTTGATTTAACTTCACAACACGATGCATGTACCTTTATTACTTAGACTTTATCAATGTACACCATTTCTAACAATTTTACCTCATCCATCGCTCATAAATACTACTTCACTCAGTGTCCATTACTTTAAACATTTTTCCATCTAGATCCTCAAGTTCAATGGCACCATATGTAAACACCTGGGTCACCTTGAAAGACCCAAACCACTTGGACTTCAGCTTGCCAGGAAAAAAAGCAAAGTCTAGAGTTAAAAAGCAAGACCTATCCCCAGGCTAATTTCTCTCTTCAAGATCTTCTTGTCATGGTACAACTTCATTCTCTCCTTGTACAGTGCTACACTCTCATAAGCTCGCAATTTGAACTAATCCATCTCATTCAATTGATCAAGCCTCAAGTTTAAGTTCAACTTCTTCAATGCTCATAGCACCTTGTGCTCAAGATCAACCAACAAGTGACATGCATTGACAAACACCACATGATAAGGAGACATCCCTATCGGGGTCTTGAAAGTAGTTCAATAAGCCCAAAGAGCGTCATCCAAATTTTGGGACCAATTCGTTCTATTGGCATTCACAATATGGCTAAGATGGTCATTATCTCCCGATTGGAGACCTATACTTGTCCACTGGTCTGAGGATAATAAGGGGTGGCAACCTTGTACTTACACCCCATACTTGGCCGACAATGCACTAAGCAATCAATTGCAGAAGTGAGAACCCTCATCACTGATTATAGCTCGGAGAGTGCCAAACCTTGGGACTATATTCCTTTTCAGGAATGCTGTGACACTCTTGCCTTCTTTGTTGAGAAGCGCTATGGATTCCACCCACTTAGACACAACCTACGGCTACCAATATGTACTTCTAGCCCATGAAGACTATCCCCCACATATCAATTGACTCCACCTCTAAAATCAAGATTATTGACAACTCATGCTTTCTGGATATACCACTATGTCTCTGGCACTGGTCATATGCTTTCACAAAGTCATAGGCATCTTGATGGATGATGGTCCAATAATACCCACTTTGAAGAAATTTTTGAGCTATCCAGATGGCACCATGATGTCCTCCAATAGGCAAGGAATGATATGCCTCTATAATATCCATCATTGTTGCCTCAGGTACACCTCCAGATCATATTATCAGCGCAAATCCAAAACAAAAATTGCTCATCCTAGTAGAACTTTCTTGCATCATGCAAAAACTCTCTTTTGGTGGAAGTTCAAATCATTGGGCATCAAATCACTAACCAAAAAGTTTACATAATCATCAAACCAAAGAATTAGATCATGAGAGGTTGCCAATACTAGCTCATCAAGGAAAGCTTCATTAATTTCTAGCTCACATTTAAGCCTCCCCTTTTTTTCTAACCTCGACTAGTGATCTGCAATTTGATTTTCAAAACCTTTATGGTCGTAAACCTCAAAATCAAACTCTTGTAGCAAGAGCACCCACCTAATCAGCCTTGGCTTTGTATCTTTCTTAGCCATGAGGTACCAGATCATTGTATGGTCGGTGTGAACAATGACATTAGTGCCCAACAAGTAGGCTCTAAACTTTTCAAATGCATACACCACCGCTAATAATTCCTACTCAGTCATAGGATAGTTCTTCTAGGCCATATTCAAAGCTTTACTGGTATAGTAGATCGGGTGGAAGATCTTCTCTCTCCTTTTGGCCAAGAACTACACCTAGAGCCACCCCACTAGCATCGGACATCACCTCAAATGGTTTGGATCCATCCGGTGCAATAGTAATAGAAGCAGAACTAAGATTTTATTTTAGGCAGTCAAATGCCTTCAAACACGCAGCATCAAACAAAAAATTTGTCTCCTTGCCTAGAAACTTACCCAAGGGGTTAACTATCTTTGAAAAGTTTTAGATAAATCATTAGTAGAACCTAGAATGCCCAAGAAAACTATGAACACCCTTCACCAAAATCAGAGGAGGAAGGTTGGAAATAACTTTGATCTTAGCTTTGTCCACCTATATCCCCCTTTCAGAATATTTTATGGCCCAAAACAATCCCTTCTTTTACAATGAAGTGGCAATATTCCCAGTTTCAGACAAGGTTGGTTTTATCACATCATTTCAGCACCTTTCCCAAATGATCTAGGCAATCTTCAAAATAGTCACCAACTACAGAGAAATCATCCATGAAGCTCTCAATTGCGTCCTCAACCATGTCTGAAAATATAGGCATCATAAACCTTTGAAAATGTGACAGGTGCATTGCATAGACCGAAGGGCATCCTCTTTAAAGAAAAAGTCCCATAAGGACAAGTAAAAGTGGTCTTCTGCTAGAGCAATAGAGATCTGATTATTGCCTGAATAACCATCAAGAAAACAGTACCACCCTCTACCTGCAAGTCTATCAAGCATCTAGTCCATGAATGGCATAGGGAAGTGGTCCTTCTTGGTCTAGAAGTTTAACTTCCTATAGTCCATACACACCTGCCAACCTATAACTATGCGCATGGGGATCAACTCATTCTTATTGTTTGGGACAATAATAATCCCACCTTTCTTAGCATGCATTAGACCAGACTTACCTATTTGCTGTCAAAGATAGGATATACAACACCAGTGTCCAGCCATTTAATTATTTCCTTCTTCACTACCTCTTACATAGGTGGATTCATCCTCATTTGGTGTTCAATTCTAGGAATAAAATCCTCATCTAGTTGAATCATATATGAGCAAATACTTAGAGGGCTTCTAATAATATCAGACATGGTCCAAACAATGGCCCTTTTGTATAACTGCAAAATAGACACCAAAGCTTCCACCTGCCATTCAATTAAGCAACCCAGACAAGTTGGTTAGGGTGGCCTCATTTTTCCTTACCATCCCTAGGGAATCTTCGAATATACGCCTAGATCATTTGTACAAATAAACCTTTTGGGTTCTAAGATCAAAAGTTGAGAGAGAAATAACGCAGATCATACGCTAAGGTCCCTAAGCAATCACTTACTGGAAAAAAGCCAAGTTATTGCAAAACTACAGAATTTCATTCTATAAGGTAGGGACTTAGTTTTTCACTAGAAGCTTAGCCTAGAGTTGATCGGCAGATTAACCCCAAAATGAGTTGATCGATCGATTAACTAGATTCACTTGTTCTTGTCTCAAATGATTAACTTATTCTAGAGCAGTCTGGTAATTAGCCTGTCCCTCACTACTCAAAGCCTTCATAAACTCATGTCAATTTCTATTGTAGGCAATATTGTCAACCACATACTTGTTCACTGTATCCAGCGACCTATGGAAAATCTCAAGGAGCACTTGTTCAGGCAATTTATGATTTGGGAATTGTTTGATCTTCTTTTTAAACATCAACCAGGCTTCATACAATGCTTTTTCCGGCTGCTGTCTAAAGTTGTTAATCTCATCTCTCAATTTCAACACCCAGGATGGTGGAAACAATCTTTCAAGTAATGCCTCGGTCAGTTCAACCCAGGTAGTAATCAACTCATCTGGCAGATCATTTAACCATGTAGTATCTTGCCCAGTCAAAGATAATGGAAAGAGTCTGAGTCTGATGGCTTCCTGAGAACTACCTAGCAGCATGTATGTTTTGCAAACTCCTATGAAATTCAGTAGATGTTGATTTAGGTCCTCAGTTGGTAGACCCCCAAAAGCTCTCTTCAATGTAAATAGATGTAACATGGTGTTGGTAACACCAAACTTGGTATTTCCACAAAGTTGAGGCAGCAGAATAGCACCTACAAACCCTGCCAACACCAAATTTACATCATCCTATGGCTGCACATATCGCAAAGGTTGGCGGTGTTGATGAACCCTTATTAGAGGAAAACCTCTCAGATCGTGATCAAAAATAGCATGATGTTGATTTTCAGCTTCGACTACAACATCATTACCTGTAGCAGGATCGGCTGCAATAGTAGCAAAAGTAGCACATTGAGCCTCAGTTAGCTCAACACCCTCAAGGAGTTCCTAGTTTCTTGCCATTACTCATGCAATGAAAAACAAAAACAACAAAAACAAAGTAAAATAAGAAATATGGACTATAAGTAGAATAAAATGCTAATAGACAAATTCTAAATCATATTCCCTGGTAATGGCATCAAAATTTGATATGCCCAAATTACACCTTCATAAAGAGATATAAAGCAGTTGTTGTGGAATATAAAACCTAAAAATGTTGGGGCTGAATCCCACATGAAATGTGGTAAGAAATATATCAATAGTGGTCATTTAACCAGTACTCAATATTCTTAGAGGGGTTTGACATGAAAAGTAAAAATATTAAAAGTTTGTAGTTATTAGTAACCAACGTTTAAAAACTTGTTATTGTATTCGATATATGAGAAGAGTCTAGGACTGTGTTCCCCATGATTTCATAACTCTAGCAGGTCTATTTTATTGGTGATCTATCTCGGTGTTATACATGAAAAATTGGTGATTAAGGTTCATCTAAAGTCTTTCAACCCAAGTTGATGAATGTCACTCTAAATCCTTTCAGCCTTTGAGTGTTTGTCAATTAAGCTTCATCATGAGTTTCAAATTGACTATCCTAGTAATAGCTTAAGTCATTAAATAAGGGTTAGAAGCATCAAATCTCCATTATTAAGTCCTTTTCCTAATCTCTGCTTTCTTTATTAAGCAAGTATAGATTCAGGGTGAGTTCTAAGTTTGCAACCTCTAAAAAGCAATCAAAGCGAAGAAATCAACAATACATGTATAATCATTGTTCAAAAATCACTATTGTATTCGACCTACATTCGTTATTCAACCATGGTCCCTATAACCCTAGTTATGATATTTAGCTACTCATGCTTTCACTATAAATATAAAAAAAATACAGAAGAATTCATATTAATCAACTTACAAGATAAGAATAGTGAAAAAGAAATTGTATTATCCAAACAATGATCAAATTACGTAGCAAAATCTCCAAGAACCAAGAACAAATCCACAATGATGTATCACTTCTCAAAATGTGTGTAACTAATGCATAATATAATAAAGAAAGCCTAGGAAAAATATTTATAGACATAAAATCCTATCCCAAATAAACTAGGAAAACTTAGTCCCGTAAGCACTCCACAGTCTGTCATTCAGAACTATGGTCCGTCGAAGTTGAGAGTCAACTGTCATTCTTCTCAGTCAATCCTTGAACTGCATCTTTCTGTGGGTAATTCCATGATCCATCAACTTGAACCATGGTTTTGAGATAAAAATACTTCTTCTCAGAACCTTTGTCGATGACTGGTAGGATGAACTCGTGAACTGGTTTCATGGTCCGTCAAAAGACCCGTAGAATGCAGCTTCAATTTGTACCTCTACAAATTCTATTATACTAATAACAAGATGAGCCCATCATTTATTCCATGGACCATCAACTGAGCCATCAACTTGATACTAATTTGTCACCTTACAGATCTCGTTCCATGATTTGTAGGACAATTCATCCTTTGATTCTTAGGGCCGTAAAATGATCTATAATTTTAACTTCAATTTGTCTATCTTAAGAACATGTTCCAGGATTAATAGGATGGTTCATGGATTGATTCCATGGTCGGTCATTCTCTTTTACAGATCAACACTTGGTCATTTTAAACTCAAATCTCTAACTTTTTCTCAGGAACCTCGTTTTCCTGCACATACACAAAAATACCATCATAGCTCACACAAACATACCTAAGAACAACAAAATCTTAGCCAGAAAGAGTTGAATGTGCTGTGAAATCCTGGCACATCAGAATCCTTCCTAGGATTACTGGACTTCTGTTGTACATTAATCCATTAATAATATAATAATCCATAATCTATGGAAACTTTTGTGTTTCTTTTTCCAGCCTTGTCTTCCTCAGATTAATGGACCGTTAATGTGACATATGGTCTGCACTTTCCATTATGAATTGGCCAACTTCTGAAGACTCTACAAGTACCAACATCTAATATTTTATATCCTATAATCTATCAGTTGTACATCTAATCCACGACATGTGGAATGATCCATCTGGGTTATTTTCCAGCTTTTTCCTTGTTTTGTCTATGTTAACACAAACACCTACAAAACAACATTCTAATATTAACACAAAAAAACATACAGGATGACATTGGAAACTTAAAAAAAAGATATAAGATGTGTTGTAATTTCACGGTATATCATACATCATACATGTAGACCATAAGTGGTAAACATGGCCACACCAGTAATATATGTGAAGCCTCCGTAGAATTAGAGGGGCTAAGTATGACCACTCCTATGACCGTAAAACCTACATGCGAATTATACATGGACGTACTTGAAACCACTCTAACAACCAGCCAATGCCTAACTCATAAGTGCCCATGTACGCCAATATTATGAACCACAAGTGGATTGTACAGGCAATGCATGGAGCCCTACTTGCCGTGAATGGTCAGACAAGAAACACTATTTGTACATCTTTTTCCAAATTTTATTTTATTCTTCACTTCTCCAAGATCTACAATGATGTTTATCTCTTCTCCTCATCCTCCCACACCAAGTTAAGTTTCATCCATGAGTTTCTAATGATTATTTATTGATTCTTGATAAAATTCTACTCTATAAACTTAGGGTTTTCAAGAAAACCCTTCTCAAAGGTTCAAGTGATGATTTTGGAGTTCTTCTTCAAAGTTCATATTTTTATTCATTTATTTTGGAGATATTAAGGTATGTAAGACTAATATCTTTATATGGAAACATCATTTTTCTTCCATACATCACGTTTCTTCATAGCGTCTGTATTTTTCTCCATTAGACAAGTTAGCATTTGAGTTATCAAAACTCTATGATTTGTTCACGTACCGCATTACGAATGTCATCAACTCACTATATTATCTTTAGATTCTCATTATATGCCTATTCCTTGAATTCCATTGGTTTACCATACTAATTTGACAATTTATAATTTTCCTTCAAATTATGAATTTGATGCTTTTGTACTATGATTCACAGGATAATAAATATGAACTATGATTATGGACCCTTTAGCCAATTTTTTAACATAAATGTTTGGAAGGAATATTATTAACCGAGAAGCCATGAGTTCTTATGACATGCGCTCAATACTATGTATGCCAATGTATGATAAGATTTGTACCATAAATTTAATGATTTCGCTATGTTAGCCCCATTGTGGGTGTGATGTGGATCAAACTGCTAGCTAATGATATGTATGTTTCATCAACCCAACAAGGTGATGGGATTACTAAAATAATCGGGCTAAGATCAGATTCTTTATGTTCACATGGTGGATATGTTTTTTATTAGAGAATCTCCTTTAAAGGAAAATTCTATGTGTAAATAATGAAAACATTGATTTTATTCTAAGTCGGAGTTCCTTGATTCTCCTCACATTTTATTCATAGTGTTTTGGGTCATCCTTTGTTTACATATCTCTTATGTTTATGCAGTTATGTTTTATATAGAAGCTCTTTCACATGTACTTATGTCCCTTTTGATGAGGGTTCTATATTTCATGATGCAGGTCCAACTACTCAGAATGATTGGGCTCTACGTTAGGTTTTCTAGCATTACATAACTTTTGGTGATCTATGCTTGATCTTGGGGCATAATTTTTCCTTTATCAAGTACTATTAGATTTTGGGTATTCTAGGGCCTCGTCTCGGTAAACATGTTATTCATGATTATTTTTAGAGGCTTGATAAACTAGAAATTCAGTTATGCTTATGTTGACAGTATTTCGATTCTTTTGGTTTTGATGTCTAAATGTTTTGAACATAAAGCAATCTTTATAAATGAATCTCTTTTACACACTTTATGTTATGAATATATTTCACCTTGCTTGTTATATGATCCAAGTCATATGTCATGTAGAGCCCGTCAACTAAGGCTGAGGTTCGGGGCGTGACAAACTTTGGATCAAAGCATTAGGTTCAAATATCCAGGGGATTCTACGAATCCATGTATAGTAGAGTCCTACATAAAGGTGTGTGGAGTTCCACACTTATAATTAAGACGCTACAAGAAATTTAGGAAATATTACTCTCCTTTCATACACTAGATCGTGTAACAGATCTATGACTATAGAATTGGTCCTAATTCGTGTGTTACTATATTTCTTTCAAAAAGGAAAACAATCATGAGAAAAAGTGCTAATTTTATCCCAGGACTAAACCCAATGTGTTGGATCAGACTTAAGGAGTTTGAATAAGGGACCAATGTCTCGCACTAGCTAAATGATAATGTTGAAAGGCACTCTCCAATGAAGGAGGTGGAAACGGTCATTTGCAAAAGAAGTACCCAACAAAGAGTCGGGGTCAGACCCCATAGAGAACAATATAAGGGCGATTGAGGAAATAAAGAATCAAAGGAACTTACTGAAGTCCAAAGAACGAAAAGATAAATATTTTAGGGGTTTTTATTTAGAAATAAGAACATAGATTAAAAGCAACTAGATAAAGGATACATTTGATCAATGACCTTTCCAAATAAGGATAACAAGGGGATTTGGGAATGGAATTCAATTCACATCCATATGATCCATTGTAAATCAATTTCCTACTTTCTAATCAATCATGGGTAAAATAAAATATGCCTTGGAATTGCAAGTATTCACCAATATCTCTCGATCATCAACGAATATTCTCAACTAGTTCTCTCAAACCTAGCTAAGTGACTACATAAAATATCCAATTTAGGCAACACTGGGATTTTCCTATCTCTAGCTCAAATCCATTAGATGAGGTTTAAAACCTCAAATTATTGCTAGTTAACCTTTCCCCAACTTCTATTTACTCTTTCAAGATCAATCGAAGCAAGGGCAAGTCCAAGGGTTGATCACTCCCTTTAGATATCAATTCAAGCACAAGATTAACTAGATAATCAAAAACTCATTTCATCAACTAGAAAATATTCAACTAATTGCAAAAGCACAAGATAAGAATTCAAATCCAAATATTGTTTATCTCTAACACAATATCCAAATTTCAAATCAAAAACTACACCTACAAATATTCAATACAAAATAAGAGTTGAAGAGGAAATTAAGAAATTTCACAATACAAAGCTTTCAATCTTCACTCCAATGGAGAAGGGTATATAACTTGCTCTCCAAGCTTGCCAAACATAGAAGATAGGTATAAGAATGGACAAAGATGAATGAGAGGTCAAAGATAGATTTTCAGATGGCTTGGATGAGTTGTATATGGATTGGGGTTTCTAAATGTGTGAAATGACAAAATTGGGCATAGTTATAGCCCATCAGCTATACCTGCACAACTTTCATCGCAGGTGCGTGCCACTATAGCAAATAATGTGTCACAGGTGCGGTCCTCAACTGATGTCAGCATCTCCCCAGGTGTAAAACTTCTTTGCTAGTAAAGAGCTGTAGCTACAATTTTTTCTCCATAGGCGCGACCTCAGTGGAATAGTGACCTCATTGCTAGTACGGATCACTCCATGCTAGCACGGATCCACTATTGCGCCCCTTTCCTCACAAGTGGGGGAGTCTTAGCAGCCCACTAGTGGCCTTTTACTCTTTCTTGCTTCACTTTAATTCCTTTTGTCCTATTTTCTCCACATTCACAATATAATCAAAACACACCATAAGTGGTCTCATATCACAATTAGAAGACACAAAAATAATAAGAAAAGAGACCCTTATAAGTGGTAAATTCACCACTTATCTAGACCCCCAACTTAAAGCTTTTGCTTGTCCTCAAGTAAGTTACAATCAAACTCCAATGAGTCTCTAACCATTTCAAGCACAAGGACCATCATAATCATTTTCACATTACACTTTCTGATTAAGCACAAGGAATATGACTTTGGTTGGCACCAATAATTAGTCGACCACATGTGAACTTTATCCAAATGCTTCCCTTAATTCAAAACACAATTTTGAGAATGCAATATAGTTACAAAAATAAGCTAAAGAAAACAACTAATCCTTAATAAGTGACTCAAAACCACTAGTTTACCAAACATTCTCACTTGACTCACTTTTGGAATTTATCAAAATCACCAACTATCCTAGTTCATATGCCTTCACAAGAAAGAAAGTCCCAAAATCACTCTATTTACAAATATAACACAAGGTACAAATGCACAACACTCACACTCAACAAAGAAATTTTAAGTACCAACAAGTATCAACCCATAAGCTTTACGTTACTTTTAATAGCCACTAACTCAAAAGCAATTGGTCAAAGATCTCTAAGAACTTTGTTAAGCTTGTAATGTAGGCTTCAGGAAGGGTAAGATAAGTATTTGGGATCAAAGTGACTACATCCTCCTTGAATACTACAACCTTTCCAATTCAAAGCCAAAGCCACTTTCCTTTCCATTTTCATACAAGATAATGTACCTATTTAATTACCTTGCTAGGTGCTCCAATTATTAACATTCTAATCACCTTGGAGGATTTCTTTCCTTTTTTTCTTTATCTCTTTGTCTCTCAATTGCTTCTCTTTTAAAATTCTTCCTTTCTTTGACACGATCTCTTAGGATTAAACCAACAAACCATAATGTACTTAACATTTCCTCCAAGTTGTTTCTTCAACACCCCCAAATTAGGCTTTTAGCCTTAATTTCACGCTTGTAGAGTTTAAGGAAGGAAGGGTTCAAAAGAGGGATTCATTTTCAAAATGGTTCAAGTCTTGTAATGAGGTTGCCAAAGAAAAAGGTATTAAGCTCAAATGGGGTCAACTAGTGATACATTTAGTGCAATGGTAGGCTTTTAAGGCTAAGTAGGCTTTCAAAAATCACAAAGACGGCCTAAAATCATTTTTCCAACAAAATACAATCAGGACTATCATTGAAAGACTAATCGAGCATGTTCTGGATGACATAAGTAAGCGCAAGAATTATTCAATAAGAACTCACCACACACGGCATATGAACTATTCAATATGGATCAATTTCACTTCCTATATAAGAACAAATGGAGCCATGTTTCATATTCCAAAGTATGACCTACTAATGAGTCAAGAGTCACAAAAAATTAAAAGAGTTGTCACTAGCACCGTTCTTTTCTATGCAATTTTCAGAGTGGTATGCTCAATTCAATTCACTTCACATGAGAGACTAAATCTATTAGTACCAGACAAGTAAACATCCCGAGTTATCTCAAAAGATGATGAGTTACCCTTAAGAATGTCGTCACCCAATATATCATAAGTCCAAATCGTACATCTAAATCATAATGGCTCCTCAGACTTCATCAACACATACAATCCCAAACCACAAGATGCATCTGCATTACACCTATATTTCACAGGTGACAATTTGTGACACGCAGTTGCAATGCAGGTGCCAGGCAGTGAAGGTTTCCCTTCTACCCAACACTTGCATTTCGGAAGTTAGAACTTGCATTTCGTAAGTTAGAACTTGCATTTCACATGTGATTAACAGTGCCACCAATTTATATATATATATATATATATATATATACAACTAATAATAATAAAAGATAAGCTTACTATTTATTTGGAGATAGTTGTATATTCTATTTGGTTACTTCTAGCACTCGTACTCTATTTAGAAGCTCTTTTACTATCGATACCAAGTCTTGGGGTTAGTGTAGTTTCCTTGTATATATATATTTCAGGTTGTTGCTTCCGCGTTGTCTTTACTTTATATTTATTTCCGATTATTTCTTCCTAGTATTAAGTCCCCAGGGTTCAGTAGTGGGATCCACGACCCATGGAAGTTTCCACGAGTCATGAACCCAACTCATGGAACCCATTTTTAGAGACCCGGAGATTTCAACCCAGAAACCACGAGCGGGATCCACGATCCATGGAAGCTTCCATGAGTCATGAACCCAACTCGTGGAATCCATTCTAGCAGATCAATTTTTAGGACTAGGAACCAAGATAGGGTTCCACGAGCCGTGGAAGTTTCCACGAGCCGTAGAACCCATCCGTCGAACCTGAGTGGTGAATTTCAACAGTTTTTCTTTAAGTTTTCCCAAGAGGCATTCCACACTTTTCCTACCTCTTTTAATGCCTAAGCTACGATATTTTGACTACTCTAAGCCTAGTTTATTTGTCAAAAACTACATAAAACATCTATTCTCCTAAGATCATCGAACATAGAAAGAAAAGAAACAAAAAGGGCGACAATTTTCTCTCAAGAACAAGCAAAGGTCTTCTTCAAGTTTAGCCCCAAAATGCAAAGGATTTCTCCATAGTTTGTTCTCCAGGTATGTGGTATTTCACTAGTGGGTTCCTTCCACCCATTAGCTCCCTAGAATTCAGTTAGTCCTTCAATTTCTCCATGAATTATTCAGACCTAGGGTTCCTAAATCATAGGGATTCATTGTAATTCAGATGCTATAGTTGTATTGATATTAAATACATATTTCTTGGAAAAATTAGTATAGTTCCATGTACAGAACTCAGAAACCCTATCTTGTGTAAATTTTAGTATTTCATAAATTATGCTTTATAGGTAGATTAGTCAGACAATCATGCTTCAGAATTCAAATGCCATATCTTTCAGTATATGTATGTTTCATTCTTATACAATTATCAGTATTTGAACTATCCAGCATTTCATCTTGCATTCTTTTGCTCATATTCAGTCGGAAGTGAACTTAGCACCAAGCGGACGAAGGGATAAAGGCTCACCCACCAGTTTAGGCTGAGACATTTAGTAGCAATCCCTGAATCCCAGAACTAGGGTGCTACCGTAGGTTCTAAAAGGGTCACCCTTTAGATTAGGCTTGACACCCTCGTCCCTTATGCACATCATGTAGTGGATCCACGTGAGACCTGTTCGTACCCTTGGCAAGGTTTGAACACCCTTTCATCTAGGGTTATAGGTTGGCCCCATAGTTAGCTCAGGTTAGGGTATGTCAGTTAATAGTATCTCCCGCAGTCAGATTTATGTTGCGTTGACCATATATTCAGCTATTTAGTTCAACGTGTTATATACTCATGGTACTTATTTGGTCATTGCATCTCAGCTTACCTTTTAGTTTATTCTTCAATATATATATTTCCATGTTCAGTTATTATGTTGTCCAGCTTAGCCCATATCCCGTATGCTCAGTACATTCAAAGTACTGACGCATACTTTTGTACTATATCATTTTATGATGTAGGTTCAGGTGCTCAGCATCCAGATTGCACTTAGCTCGTTTCCAGTCCCTATTCAGCAGATTCATCAATGAGTCCTCATAGTTCAAGGATAACGGAGATGCTTTGATTTACAGTCTTTTTATTTCAGTTTTCAGATTGCTAGAGTTAGATGGGGGCATATCCCAGTAACTCATATCAGTTAGAGGCTTTCAGACATAGACTAGATTCAGCTTGAGTTGTTACCGTTATTTTTAGTCATCACTATATTCTTTATATATTTTATGTTCCAACAGGTTTTGGGTTTTTCCCCACTTCAGATATTAAACTATTTTCAGCTTTCGCACAGTATATTTTTTAATTGAACTTGTATAGATATGATATTCCATGGGTTAGCTTGGGGTCACTTGTGATACTGAGCACTGTGTTGCATCTAGGGGGTATCCTCGGGCATGACATGACCAATCTGAGTAGAAGAAACTATTATTGGTAAATTGATTTGTTGGAACCTTTTAAAGATTCATCAAACATTGATAATTATAGAAGGATTTTGGGATATTCAACAACCTTGACTGACAATTCTAAGAAGATATGGTTGTTTTTTAGGGAAGAATTATAGCTCAGTCTTCTAGAAGTCATATCTAAGCATCTCACTGTGAAGATGCAACACTAAAACTGGAGGTAGGGAATTATTTTTAGTGGTGTATATGATTCTTGCAATGCAAATATAAGGAAAGACTTGTGTGAATCTCTAGGTCACATTGTTGACCACTATCCTAATCCCTAGTTGATAGAAAGGGATTTTAATGTAATTGTCTTGGGAAGAGAAGCTAGGAGGATTCCTTATTTTTTATCAAGAGACTAAAGATTTTGCAAACTATTTTTTAGAGTGTGATTTGACTAGTATGGGATATTGTGGTAATACTTATACATGGTGAAATGGAAGAAGTAATGATACATGCATTTAAAGAGGTTGGATAGGGTATTGGCTAATCATAGGTTGCAAGAGGATTTTTCTAGTTTAACTGTAATGCACATTATCAAGAAAGGCTCAGATCATTCACATTTGGACGTACAATGCTCACAGTCAATAGAAGATATTACTAGGACATTTAAGTTCCTAACTTTTAGACAAAAACGTAAGGGATTTATAGAGTTGCGTAGAGCACTCTAGTTTTCAAATTTTACTGGAAATCCAAGTGGAGAAAGGAAACTTATCAACATTATAGGAAGTCATACAATCACAATAAACATAGTATGAACTAGAACCTACATAAACTAATAGGATAAGCCTTCACAAATCACAGGATGATCTAGCTAAATATCTTAACTTAGAGGAGGAATTTTGGAGGAAAAAAATGGCAGGAAATAGTTCACAAACGGAGAATAAATACTATGTTTTTTCATTTATATGTTAATGGGAGGAGGAGAAGATTACATATTAGAACAAATCTATCACGACCCAAACCATGAGTTCATCGATTCATGTAATCTTTGTTTTCCCCTAATTTCTTCTTGATTATTATTTGGGGATGAATAATTATTTAATTTGTATTTAGTGTAACAACTTATTCTGTTGTTATGCTGAATTAAGGCATAAATACTTGGCCATAAAAGTCCCTAGGTGAGAATTGAAAATTGCATGCTAGGGTGAGCTCAGACTAAAATATAGTGTTCTATGTCTTAAGTGTATTTTGTGCTTTGTGTGCCACCGTATGGTAGTGTGGTGTCTATTTTGGATAGACAAATACTGTAGGATCCCATAGGAAGTTTTGGGATGAGTATCAGATTCATAAAACTCTAATATGATAGTTGCCACGTTAGGTATAATTCATGGTGTCTATAAAATAAGGTGTGTTGCAAAATAAGGGCCCGGGAGAAAAAAAACCAAGTTCTTGAAATTATCGCTCATAGTGATAAACAAAACCTTATTGCGATAAGCCATTTCTCATCGTGATGATCTACCATGATAAAGATTCATCCATCGCGATGAGATTACGCGGCAGTACACCTTGGGTTTGTAGTTTTTTTGAGTTATTCCCTCATAACTCAGCTTTGTTCAAGAGCTCTCAGAAGATGTTTTCCCTATAAAACTAGGGAAAACTCCATCATTTGAGGTAAGTAATCCATAGAATCCTTAATTTATTGATTAATTATCTTCTTTAGACCTTTGGGGAAGAACTAATGGTGGGTTTCTTGCAATTAAGCTCTAGAAGCATGAACTTGGGGAAGAACCCTATTGGTAGGTATAAAATCACCTAGAATTGATCTTAAGTTATGTTTCTATGAGTTCTAACATGAAATTGTTAGTTCTTAACATGTTTAATGCTAGTGGAGAACCTTGGGTTCCATAAAGGTTAAATCTTTAGGCTTAAAAATGGTGGAAAAGCTATGAACTTGGTTAGAAACCTTGAATATTCATTCTATGAATCCAATAGGGCTGATTTATGTCATACTAAACCCTTAGGCAATCCTATAAACCTCATGAAATGGGTAGAATGGTTGGGTTTGATTCCTAAAGCCTGAAATGAAGGGTAATTGGTTAATCACTCTTATATATTTGCTATTTCTAGACCTTGTGAATTCCAGAGAGTTAAGAAAGTACAAGGCATTGGTAAACTAACTTGCGGGGGTTGTATCTTCACTCGAGGTAGGTTATAGTTTGAATTGGACTTAAGACTCACCTTGTTGCATGTTTGTAGTGAAATTATATGATTTGTCATTGGTCTTGGAATGTGATTGTGTTATATACGCTTTTCCTGTTATGCTTACATTAATACGCTAAATGAACAAGAAGTTATAAGTAAGTTGGGATGGCTAAGTATGAATAGT
Source organism: Jaltomata sinuosa (assembly GCA_003996215.1). Classification (NCBI taxonomy): domain Eukaryota; kingdom Viridiplantae; phylum Streptophyta; class Magnoliopsida; order Solanales; family Solanaceae; genus Jaltomata; species Jaltomata sinuosa. The sequence goes on from QJPP01007248.1 coordinate 969,526, forward strand.
GTCTTAGGAACTGAATGTTTTGTGAGAATATGGGTCTGAGAACCCAATTATCTAGATATTATTATGGATACATTGATATGGAGTAGATACCTTATCAGTATGGTACATGGACTGTAATACCCCGAAAACATATCCAGCTTTTAAACTCAGACTTGCAAAAAATTTGGACTTCCAGGGACCACGGGTCAAGTCCAGGAGTCGTGAAAGGTTCCACGAGTCATGGAAGTAACTCGTGATTCAATATCTTCCTCATGTCTGAAAACCATGAGTCACTCCCACGACTCGTAGAAGTTTCTACGAGTCGTGTTGTTGACTCATAGAACCTAATCAGAGGCAGCCTTAATTCCCTGACTTCCACGACTAGGTTCTATGACTCGTGGAAGCTTCCACGAGTCATCCAGTAGAACCATAGAAGACCTCCTGCGGGTTGAAATTTTTTTGACAGTTTTCATGATTAGGGATCCACGAGTCGTGGAAAGGTCTACGAGTCGTAGACTCTACTCGTGATCCCTGAAGCCGACCAAATTTCCAGCTTTTCTTAATTAAATCCCAAGGGCATTTTGGTTATTGCCCACCCTTTTAACTACTAAATGAAGTTGTTTTGACTATTTTCTAGAATGGTTTTCACCCATATTATCCTAAGTCTCTTCTAAGCTCCTCATTCACCTCCCAAAAAGGAAAAGTTTCTCTCAAGCTTCAAATCTCCAAGCTTCAAGTCAAGTCTCCTAAGTCTTTTCCAATCAAGTGGGTAATCTTCCACCAAGGTATGTGGGTCTCTAACAATGGGTTCCTTTCACCCTTGCGCCCAAATCCTCCAATTCTTATTTTGAATTATGAACTTATGAAATTAGGGTTTTGATCTAAAATTTGGGGAAAGTTTATGAAATCAGTTTCTATGTTTAAATTCCTGGTTTATTATTGATTATTCATGATTTGATTATGTTTCTCTTATTGGTTTTAAAATCCCAAGCATGAAAGTTTATTTCTAGCATGAATCCATGAATTTGCATATTTTCGAGGGAAACTTGGCATGATTAGATATCATGGCCTTTATGTATTTAAGAAATTGCATGCCAAATTCTTCAAGTATGAATTTAGAAAGAAAGGCATGTTTTGAATTATGGCTTTGTTAAGCACTATAAACTACGTTATGAAAGTTGTATGATACCCGATGTGTTTTCATGCTTTATAAATAAGATTTGGCATGAGAGTATGCCCTTATGAAATTATGAGCTATATATGCATGTTTTGGGAGTAGTACTTAGCATCGAGTGGATAGGGTGAGAGTACCCTTAGTTCCAAAAACTACATTGCCAGCGTAGGTTATGATATGATATAATATGTGCCTTAAAGGCTTATGAGAGTGGATCCACGTCTTTATGTATGGTGTCCTTGCCTTAGTGGGGCATAGGACAGCTTTGCCAACTAGGGTTATATAGTTGGGTATGGTGACTTGTTCCTTGGCAGGGTTCAAAGTCAGCTTTGCTAACTAGGGTTATATAGTTAGATTCCATGTAGATCACATGGTCTCATGTCAGTTATAAGAAACTCTCGTATGTATGTTTTTAAGTTTTTTAAGCTTTATGAACTATTATTTTGAAGTTGGCTTTTGCACCATGATTCATCTTTCTATTATGATATCTTCTCATGATACTCTATATGTATGGATTATGTTTAAGTAAGTTTTAAAGCATGTTTTATCATACTTATGCATTGCTCACATACTTAGTACATTCCGGAGTACTAATGCATATTGCGCTGCATCCTTTGATGATGAAGATTCAAGTGTCCCTTCTCATATACGTGGCTAGAGTTCCCAACTACTCTCAGTCAGCCATGGTGAGTCCTCATAGTTCGAGGAATAGACTTTACTCTAGCTTTATGTTCCCTTTCTTTACAGATTATCGAGTTAGTTGGGGTATTGTCCCATCAACTCTTTTTGCTAGTCTTAGAGGCTTTTCAGACATAGATGTTATGGGATGATCTTTGAGTTATATTCCTTATTTGACTTATCTATCTATGATTATGTTTCCTATTTTGGATTTCCTTATGATACTTCCGCTATGCTTCCTTTATGTTTGCTTGAGAATGCTATGACCAAGGGTTAGCTTGGGATTCTTGTGGTCCTAAGTCCCGTGTTACATCTAGGGGGTAACCTTGGGGCATGACAAACTTGGTATCAGAGCCTCAGGTTCAAGTGTCCTAGGATGTCTGAAAGCCACATCGAGTAGAGTCTTTTTCATGTGTGTGAAGTGTGCCACACATATGAGAGGGAAGCTATGAGATGTCTTAGAAAACTTCACTTCTTTCATGATCATGTCATGCGATAGAGCTTAACTCTTATGTTCCTCTAATCCTCATCTTGTACATTTCATATTATGCCTCCTCGATGTGCTATGCCTCCCCAAGCCGCTCGGAATATTGTTCCTCCCGTTCTGGTCCCTGATGTCACGAATGAGGAATTCAGAAATGCCATCCATTTTCTAGCCCACACTTTGGCCACTCAGGCCAATCAGTAGGCTCCTTCCCCAATTCATCCTTAAGGTGGGGTAGCGGCCCGAGTTCATGACTTTGTCCAGATGAACCCACCTGAATTTTAGGGTTAGAAAGTGAGTGAGAACCCTCTCAACTTTATTGATAAAGTGAAGAAGATCTTCGTGGTTATGAAAGTGGTTGGGATTGATTGTGTTGAGCTTGCATCCTATCAACTCAAGGATGTAGCCCTTATTTAGTTCACGCAATGGAAGGAGTCTAGGGTGAGGGACGTGGTCCCCATGACTTGGGAGTGTTTTGAGAGGGCCTTCCTTGATAGATTCTTTCCTCGTGAGTTGAGGCAAGCGAAGGTGGAGGAATTTGTGAACTTGAGACAAGGCTCGATGTCGGTGAAAGAGTATAGTCTGAAGTTCACTTAATTGTCTAGGTATGCTCCCTCCATGGTAGCGGACCCGCATGATCAAATGAGCAAGTTTATATATAGGATTTCTGATATGGTGAAGAAAGAGTGTAGGTCTTCTTTGTTGTTGAGTGATATGAACATTTACCGACTCATGACTCATGCCCATCAGATTGAGGGTGACAAGCTTAGGGAGATGGCAAGGGAGAACAAGAGGGCTAGATCCTAGGGGTCAGGTTTTGGTCATCACAGGTCCGGACGTGTACATCTCTCTTCTTTCCAAAAGAAGTCATTAGGATCCGTCCATTCTTCTGCTAGTGCTCCTACACTATCACGTCCTGAGGTTACCTCCTAAACATAACATGGGACTTGGGACCATAAGAATCCCAAGCTAACCCTTGGTTATAGCATCCTCAAGCATAACTAAAGATAAGAGGAAGCATAATAAGGAAATCGCATCAAGGAAACATCAATAAAAGGTCTAAAGGCCCCATAACATACAATATTCAAAAAGGGAATTCGAATACAAACTATGCCTGAAAGCCTCTAGTCATAACATAAAGAGTTTCTAGGACAAACCCTAGCTAACTCGGAGTATAAAAGTAAAGCTAACATAAGAAAAAGCATAACTAGTACCCGCACTATGAGGACTCACTAAAGCTGGGCGTGAGTGGCCGAGAATTTTAGCCAGGAAGCTTTGAAGGGACACCTGAATCTGCATCATCAAACGATGCAGCGCAATATGCGTTAGTACTATGGAATGTACTAAGTATGTGGGATATGCATAGGTCATGATAAAAATATACTTAAAAGCCTGTTTAAAACTAAGATCATGCATAATTTGTTGTAAAACATGCTTAAATTATCCTTGAAGCTGAAATCATATGGTAATAGTAACATCTGTAATGTAATGACTCAATGCAATATCATAAGCTAAAAACATAATCATAAGTGGTAAGTCTAAAATTTGAAAGCAAAGAGTCAATAGATTTTTAAAGCATAAACTATTTCTGTGGGAGGTTCTCTAACCAACATAGACTATGTGAGCTACATGGAGTTTTATATATCCACCCCATCGAGAGGACCCAATATACATTGTCAGGGTATAAAGGCATTACTTTGGCGTGATCACTAAATACTGATGCCCAACAGAGGGGACTTAATACCTACGGGGGCACGTAGTTCTGGGATATTTTTGGGTACTCTCACCCTGTCCAACTTGGTGCTAATACTACTACCAAAATATACATATAGCTCATATAATACTGGGCATATCTGATGCCAAATCTGTTTGAAAAGCATAAGGGTATATCTGATACCATGCAGTTCATATAGCTTAGGTAGACATGTCTAGATGCCAAACCTTTCATAAACATAGGGACATGTCTTATGTCCAAAACTTTCATAAAACATTGGGACATATCTGATGTCCAAAACTTTCATAAAACATAGGGACATATCTGATGTCCAAAACTGTTTGAAAAGCAAAAAGACATATCTGTTGTCATGCAATTCAAATTCATAATCTGAAGACTTAGCTTAGCCATAGCTTAAAACATACTTTTCTTTCATAATTATACTTGTATACTTTTGCATGTAATTTCATAAATACATAAAGGCCATGATATCTAATCATGCCAAATTTCTCTTGAAAACATGCAATTTCATGGGTTCATGCTAGAAATCAACTTTCATGCTTGGGCTTTCAAAACCAATGAGAGAATCTTAATCAAATCATGAGTAATCAAGAGGAAACCATGAATTTAAACATAGAAACTGATTTCATAAACTTTCCCTAAATTTTAGATCAAAACCCTAATTTCATAACTTCATAACTCAAAATAAGAATTGGCCTTAAAATCATGAATAATAAACCACTCATAAAAACTCATGCAAAATCATGCAATTTAGAGTTAGAATCATAGAAGAATCATGAGAAAACAATTTTAGAAGGACCCATAAGAATTGAGTAAGAACCCTAGTTTAGAAATCCATAAGTTCAATTTAGAAGACTGGGGTTTGGGGCATAAGGATGAAGGAATCCCTTATTGAATACCCACCTACCTTGATGGAAGATTACCTACTTGATTGGAAAAGAATTAGGAGACTTGACTTGGAGTTTTGGAGTCTTAAGCTTGAGAGAAATTTTCCTCTTTGAGTGAAGAATGATGAACTTAAGAGGGACTTAGGGTAATCTGGGTGAAAACCCTTCTAAAAGTAGTCAAAACGACTTCACTTAATACATAATAGGGTGGGAAATGACCAAAATACCCCTAGGAATTAATTGGGAAAAAGCTGGAAATTGGTCAACTTTTAGTGACCATGACTCAGTCTACGAGTCGTGGTTTTGGATGACAGTTCATCGCCTGGAGTCATAGAACTCAGCTGGGAATTTCAAGTTGTAGCTTCACTTCTTCGGGTTAACATGATGGACCTATAGAAGTGATGATGATTCATCAAATGGAGTCGTCGTTCACAAGGAGTTGGGCTGACTTGGTCAAACCATGACTCAAGACTATGGCTCGTCATTACAATGATGAGTCGTAGACTTGAATCGTAGTTCCTGAAGGGGACTTGGGAAAATGTAAATCCTCTAAAGACATTCCACGAGTTAACAGGATAGACCCATCGTTCAAACGATGAGTTATCATTTGACTCGTGATTCCTGGGAACATTGGCAGTCTGCATTTTGATTCCATGAGTCGTAGTTCGAATCACGATCCATGGTTGGACCCGTAAACCCTGGAACATGAATTTTTTTTTGGAGTTCTTAACTTAAATAGTTGGATATGTTTTTGGGGTGTTAAATACACAGGCTCAAAAACCTCGTCATGATCAGGGTGGTAGAGGATTTGGTTCATAGAGTTACATTAGCGGATCTAGTAGAGTTGGAGATGACTGATTTTGATGTCATTCTTGGTATGGATTGGTTGTATGCATGTTATGCTTTTGTTGATTGTCGTACTCGAGTTGTCAGTTTCAAGTTTCCTAATGAACCCATTTTAGAATGGCAAGGTAGTCCCCCTTCCTCGAAAGGTCATTTCATATCTTATCTTAAGGCTAGAAAGATGATTTCAAAGGGGTATGTTTATCACATAGTGTGGGTTATGGACATGGAATCCCTAACCTCATCCCTTCAGTCTGATCTTGTTGTGAATGAATTCCCAGAAGTGTTTCTTGATGAATTGCCCGGAGTCCCTCCCGAATGGGAGATAGACTTTGGGATAGATCTTCTCCCAGATACGAATCCTATATCTATTCCTCCCTATAGAATGGACCCCGTGGAACTTAAAGAGTTAAAGGATCAGTTGAAAGACTTACTTGATAAGGGTTTCATTAGGCCTAGTATTTCTCCCTGGGGTGCCCCAGTTTTGTTTGTTCGAAAAAAGGATGGTTCTCTTAGGATGTGCATTAATTACCGCCAATTGAAAAAGGTCACAATCAAGAATAAGTATCCCATTCCTAGGATTGATGACTTGTTTGATCAGCTTCAGGGTGCTATTTTTTTCTCCATGATCGACCTTAGGTCCGGTTATCATCAGCTTCGAATTTGGGAGTGTGATATTCTTGAGACAGCCTTCAGGACTCGTTATAGTCATTATGAATTTGTTGTGATGTCTTTTGGTCTAACAAATGCTCCTGCAGCTTTTATGGATTTGATGAACCGTGTATTCAAACAACAATTGGATATGTTTGTGATTGTTTTCATTAATGATATCATCATCTACTCTCGGAGTGAGGAGGAGCATGCGGATCACTTGAGAGTTATGTTGCAAACTCTAAAGGATAGGCAGTTGTTCACTAAGTTTAGCAAGTGTGAGTTCTGGATGCAGTCTGTTGCTTTTCTGGGTCATATTGTTACTAGTGATGGTATTCGGGTTGACTCTCAAAAGATTGAGGAAGTAAAGAACTGGCCTAGACATACTTCCCCATCTGATATTAGAAGTTTCTTGGGTTTGGCTGGTTACTATAGGAGATTTGTGAAAGGGTTTTCTTCCCTTGCTGCCCCATTGACCCGATTGACACAGAAGAAGGTTAATTTTCAGTGGTCCGGCTCTTGTCAGAAAAGTTTTCAAAAATTGAAGACTCGATTGACCACAGCTCCAGTGTTGGCTCTACCCGAGGTCCTAGATGATTTTGTTGTTTATTGTGATGCCTTCAGAATTGGTTTGGGTTGTGTTTTGATGCAACGTGGAAAGGTTATTGCTTATGCTTCGAGATAACTTAAGACTCATGAGAAGAACTATCCTACTTATGATCTCGAGTTGGCAGCCGTGGTCTTTGCTTTGAAGATTTGGAGACATTACTTGTATGGTGTGCATGTGGATATGTTCACCGATCATATGAGTATTCAATATGTTTTCACTCAGAAGGAGTTGAATTTGAGACAAAGTAGATGGCTTGAGCTCCTTAAGGATTATGATATGAGTTTGCTTTACCATCCGAGTAAGGCCAATGTTGTGGCGGATGCTTTAAGTAGGGTGTCTATGGGAAGTGTAGCTTCTATTGAAGATGAAAAGAAGGAATTGGTTAAAGAGGTTCATAGGCTTGCTTGGTTGGGAGTTCTCCTTATGGACTCGACTGAAGGTAGTGTGATTGTGACTAATGGTGCTGAATCATCCTTAGTGGTTGAGGTGAAGGCAAAGCAAGACCAAGATTCCATTTTACTTCAGCTTAAGGGTGCAGTTCATCAGTAGCGGGTGTAGGTTTTCACCCAAGAGGAGATGGTGTGCTTCGTTACAAGCGTCGCTTATGTATGCCAGATGTAGATGGGTTCAGACAGCAAATTCTGACTGAGGCTCACAGTTCTAGATATTCCATCCATCCGGGTGCTACTAAGATGTACCTTGATCTATGAGAAGTATTTTGGTGGAATGGTATGAAGAGGGACATAGCCAGGTTTGTGGCTAAGTATCCCAACAGTCAAAAAGCGAACGTGAAGCATCAACGGCCGGGTGGCATGATTCAAGATATCGACCTTCCCACTTGGAAATGGGAAGCCATCAATATGGACTTTATTACTGGTTTGCCTCGTACTCGAAGGCATCATGATTCCATTTGGGTGATTGTCGACCAAATGACTAAGTCATCCCACTTCTTGGCTATTAAGACTACTGATTCAGCAGACGACTATGCCAGACTCTACATCCGTGAAATAGTTCAATTGCATGGTGTTCCTTTGTTTGTCATTTTAGATAAAGGTCCTCAATTTACATCTCAGTTTTGGAGATTATTTGTTGATTTTGTCAATGGAAATCCAGGGAAGTTTGAGTACCCGGATGTGTATGGTCATGACACCCCTTGCCCCTTTGTTTAATATTGTTGGTTTGTTGCATGATACCAAGTGCCTAAGCATATCTTTCTCTAAGGATCACATACGTAATCACAATAACACAAGGAACCAAAAATTCTAATTATGCCTTTCTGCATTTTGCATGTGATGCATAGATCTTGATGTGCAGTTCGCACAAGGCATCGCACCATGTTTGGAAAAAAAAGGCCAGTTCACTGCTTCGAGGGGTAAAGCTTGGTGCGTTACGCACTTTGGTTGGTGTGGTCCACACCAGCTTTTCACCTCAGTAGAAAACCTCCTGCAGGGTTATGTTAGGTAGTACGGAGGAACATGCGACGTGCACTTCCTCCGGTGCAGTTTGCATATGGCTCGCACGAGCCAGCAGTCCCCTACTTTGTTTTCTACTTCGCTGCATTCCATTCTTTTTAGTTGTTAGCTTATTTTTAGTTTTTTTTTGTTTTTGGCTCATATTCTCTATATTAAGAACATGTCTTCTAGCAGGTGTAATGCCAAAAGGAGTTTCTGAAGGCGAACAACTCCCTCCTCCTCCAATCCAGCCTTAAAGGGGAAGAATAAAGCCTCATCTTCCCGTACTCAAGTCTCCGAGAAGGAGAGAGTTCGGTTTAGAGTAAAAGGGATGATGGTCATTTATGATCGTGATATGGGTAGGACCTTTAACCCAGATCAAAGCTTTAACCTAGATACAGTGGGGGATAACCTACCTAATATCCCAACTCAGATAGCCAACCATCAGTGGCAGCCATTTCAAGAGGTGCTCGAGAACTACTACAAGGAGTTAGTCCGGGAGTTCTTTGCCTCATATCAAGCCACACAAGATGCTAAGGGCTACAAAGAAGGTTGTGAAAAATTCCCCGCATTGGAGTCAGTCATTGTTCGAGCCAAGGAAATCAGGATCACTCCGGCTGATATTAATGCTATCTATTAGAGCACTCCTATTGAACCATCCCCTGAGCTCATGGCTAAGCTACTTCTCAAGCGCAAACCTCTCGAATAGGCTGCTCTTATCATTTTTCCTGATGAACCTCTCTGGGACTATAGAGGGTGAAATCCCACACATGTCTTTGTACTTCGAGCCACGCCTTTGGTATGATTTTGTTCACTCCTTCTTCATGCCTTCTCAGAATAACCAAAAGGTCTGGCATGATAGGTCCATTATGGTAACTGCAATCATGGTGGGGGATCATATCAACGTTGGTGAGGTCATCTCCTTAGTTATAAAAAGGAAGGCTCATAAGGGTGGTGATGCTTTCCCCTTTCCAGTGCTAATCAATAAACTTTGTGCACAAGACAGCGTCCCTTACTTTGACTTTGATGCTCCTATTTCGGCCATCGATGTGTTTGATCTTTATAAGAAAATTGACCAGGATGCCGCTCATTTCAAAAGGCATAGGGTAGAGGCATCGGTAGAAGTTGAGGATAATGACTCTGATGTTGAACTACATGGTTCCTCTACTTCTCATCCTGCTTCAGAAGCACACACACCCACTACTGATGCACCTAGAGAGCCATTATCTAAAGGTGGTCTTCAAGATATGGTTGAAAAAATATACAACCACAAAAGGCAATTGAGGGACTTGTCGAACGATCTACCAGGATTGATTGATAGGGCGGTGAAGAGGGATATCAAGAGAGTTGTGGAGAGCGTGTCCACTCATTGCAAAAGGGTAGATGTTTGTGAGAATTCTATCAAGACACTCCGAAAGGGCCTCAACAAGGCAAAAGGTAAGGCCCAAGTGGAAGAGGCAGATTTGAATGCCCTACCCAAGCCTCACACCCTTCCTTGTCACCTATATGACTTGTTGGCATCCCTTGCGGATGATGAGGATGAGCTGCCTGGTAATAAGGATGGGGAGTTGGATGATGATTAGGATCCAGTTTTTAGAGAGTTCTCTGAGACTCCACACTTACTTCACACTCCTGAAATAGTGGTGCTGACCTGAGTGGAAAGACCTCTGATGCTAAGGCAGCAGCTGATGATGATGATGATGAGGCATAGTCCCTCAAGGAGTTGCACCTTCTTTCCTTTGAGCTTATAGCATTGAGGGCAATGCTTCTTTTATGGGAAGGGGGTGGCATTACTTGCTTATTGTTAGTTGCCTATGATTAGGCTTGAGATATTGTTTTTAATGTCCTTGCCGAGCCTTGTTGACATTTTAGTTCTGCTAGATTTGATTTGGCACTTGTCAGGTATATTTTGGATGATTGTGATGCTTATTGCCCTTGTCGAGCCTTTTTCTTATGTTAGTTTATTTTGAACTTAATTGTGCATTTGCCGGGCTTGATTTTTGATTTGTTGTGTTGATTGTGTTGCCGGGTTTGTCTTACATGCCCCATTGTTTTACTACCTGTGCTTTGAAAATGTTCTAGAGTCCTACGTTGAGGCTTGTTTTTAAATGAATCATGAGTGCACAATTTGGTTGTCGCCTTGTTAATAGTAGTTTAGCAATAAACTCTGAGGGTTTTCTTAATACCACAGTTATTTTCCTAGGAGAAAAAGTTGAGTTTATTTTCTTTTCTTTTCTTTTTTTGTGTTGAAACATTTGGTGTTTCCCTATGATAGATTGAGAAGCGACTTTCTTAAGGAAAAATGCCAAGTTTTAGTTTAAAATTGAGTCCGTGGTTGCTTGTCTCGAAATGGGCCCATCAAAAAAAATCTTGGCATGTTTTTTTTGGAAATAAAAGGAAGAAGGGAAATGAATTTTTGAGGAAAAGCATTCTCTTGTCACGACTTGCACACTCCTGCTTTGACTGATTCACTCACAAATGAGCGTGTAATGAACTCAGAATAGCTTGTCAAAAGTCATTTGTCCCAATAGATTTTGAGACTACTGAGAGAAGTTTTATGGCATGATGCCTTCTGTGGTGAGGCTTTACCTTGATTCTCGTGCATGCATATCATCTAGAACTTACCCCAAATGTGATTCAAGGTAAAATTCTAGGTGTGACCAAGCTTGGAAGATGACCTTAGGCCCTTTTTGATAGCCACTTCACTCGAATGACTTCCCTCAACATCAATCCTAGTGAACCCCTTTGAGGTTGTGACCGTTCTTTGGCACCTTGTTTAATACCTTGACATTTTTAGAACCTCTATCTTTGCACCCGTCGTCCCTAATTGCTTAGATGTGAAACGTAGGCTAAAAGCTTAAGTTTGAGGGGGGAAATAAAAAGACAACATGGGTAAATGCCTAAGTTTTGGGGTGCATGTGATCAAATGAGGAGAAGAAAAGGAATGCACTTCAAGTGCAAGGTATCACCTTAAGTTGAATTGAAAATTTCTCCAAAAGTGCAATCCAATGAGCAAAATGAAAAGAAAGAATAGGAACTACAAAATGTAGGTGATACAAGTAGTTTGAATGAACCTAATTGAAAAGGAGAAGCTTGGGTTGTGTGAGGGAGAAATAAGGTGAAGTTGAAATTTGAAAATGTGAGTGGTGTTTGAAATGACAACAAAGAGGATTAGAGAGGCATAGTCACTTGAACCAAATGAAATCCTCACCTTATTCCTAGCAAACATCGTAACTCGCAAATCCTTGGTGATTCAGAGCTTGGCTACCCTACATTAGTGGCGATGTACATGAAGGGCAAGCCTATGGTTCGACGTGTGTGCACTTGAACTTCCTTAAGAGAGTGAGAGTCTTCTTGGTTCTCCTATAATCCCTTTGTTTTGAAAATTGCATGATTGTGAGTGGGATTCTCTCTTGTGGTGAGTGGCATCAGGCACTCAAATTGAAACATGAAGTCAAATTTCAATTGAGAGGAATGAATGAGACAAGTTGTGTGGCAAATGTCGAGGAAAACCTTGATGGTCCATGCCAATGACTTGAGAAGCTTTAATGTCTTGTTGTGAATGACAAAATTCCCTTGATTTTGAATGAGAAATGAAGTCCTTTTGGAAAAGGTTTTATGAAATGACCAATTGCCTTGATATTGTGGTGGTTCAAATTCAAATGAGCATTGTAGTTGAGTCATTTTGTATGAGTCATTTTGTTTATTATTTTTCTTGATTTTTAGTATAGATTAGTCTTTTGTGCCTTGATTAAGTCTAGAGCATAATTCATTCCTTGCCTTGTAAGTATCTTGCTTGAGGACAAGCAATAGTTCAAGTTTGGGGGTTTGATAAGTCAGTGATCTACCAACTTATTGAGCCTTTATCCATAAATTATTGCTATGTTTTGAATATATTTAGAGGTTCTTATGGTCTTTATTGATGTCTATGAAAGTACTTGTGATGAAAAATGGAAAACAAGGAAATGGACTCAAAAAGAGTTTAAAAGGAGTGAAGTGTGAAGTGATCGAAAAGGATGGAGATTCTGCCTTGAGATGTGGCACTTGTGCGACACGCACAAGCCTTGGTACGTTCCGCACCTATCACCGCATGGAGCCTTGAATCCACTGAAGGTTGTGCTACAAGGTTCGGTCGCTGTGAGAAGCACATAACTCATGGTGCAAACCGCACCTCCTTCTCACAAGATCTCTCAAGTCAACTGAGTCACTCATTCAACTAAAGAGGGTGTGTGATGCGCACATGTTGACGTGCAAATTGCACGTCGCACTGCACACCACCCAAAGGGCATTTTTGTCCATAAATTTAGTGACATTTTGGGAAAGTATTTGAACCCATTCTAGGCATCATTGTAAATATAATTCTTCAGTTCTGAATACTCTTAAATAATTTTATCTTTGAGAACAAGTCTCCTCTCTAAGAAGAGAAAGAGGGTTTCAATCAATTCTCTCTTCCAATTCTTAGTTCACCATTTGTGTACAAAATGGAGCTTAGATATTGAAATTACACTTGCATGAAGAGGAATTTGACTTACCCACTTAGAATATCTCTTTCCTTTAGCAGGAGTATCTAATTTCATTGTCTAGGGATGTGTTGATAATGGGTGCTTGACAAATGGGTGTGGGTGTGGGTGTTGCTAATTCTTGCTTATTTGACATGGGTCTAGTAGTTTCACCAACTGTTAATCCTAAAATTGGTGATTGCAAATATTGATTTTCCTTACTTGGTTATGTTGTTGCTTGAAAGAGAATTTCATAGCTTGGGATGTGAAATTACTAGTTGGAACTTGAACTTCCATTTAGATTGAGGCTAGAAATAGCTCATATCGACGGAATCACCTATTTAAGGGTCTAAGCTAGAAATTCTATAACCTCTCTAAGCTTTAGCTTGGTTCTTTGTTGTTAAACCTATAGTGCTTTAACTGATACTGTTGTACATATGGTTGTTGATCGAGAGATAAACAACCATACCTAAAACCAAGGCTACCTATGTCAATGAGCGAGAATTTGCGTGAATAGGCAATCATCTGATCTCACATTAGAGCCCCATTGGATGTACATCCCTAGTCTTCTACTCTCATTTGTACACCTTTTTTACTTTATTGTCTTGCTTGATTGAGATTATTGTGACAGAATCCCTATTCCCCCGAATCCTTTACTTTCATGTTTTCAAACATTTACTCTCTTAGTGAAGTCATTTCATTACAATCATCATTGTGCTATCTACAAGTCTTTGTGGGTACGACCCCGAAATAGCAAACTTTTCAATTCAATTTCAAGGTGCTACCTTGCACTTTAAGTGCATCCTTTTTCTTCTCCTCTTTGATCACATACACCCCCAAACTTAGGTATTTGCCTATGTTGCCTTTTTATTACCCCCCCCCCCCCAAACCTAGGATTTTAGCCTACTTTTTACTTTCACATAATTAGGGAGGATGGGTTCCAAAATAGAGGTTCCAAAAAGGTCAGGGTGTTAAACAAAGTGCCAAATAATGGTCACAAACTCAAAGGGGTTCACTAGGATTGATGTCGAGGGAAGTTATTTGGGTGAAGTGGCTATCAAAAAGGGCCTAATGTCATTTTTGAAGCTCGTTCACACCTAGAATTTTGCCTTGAATCACATTCGGGGCAAGTTCTAGATGAGACATACGCACAAGAATCAAGGTAAAGCCTCACCACACAAGGCATCATGCCACAAGACTTCTTTCATTAGTCTCAAAATCAATTTGGACAAATAATTTTCAACAAGCTATTTCAAGTTCATTACACACTCGTTTGTGAATCGATCAAGCCAAAACGAGTGTGTGGAAGTCATGTCAAGAGAGTAATTTCCTCAAAAATTCATTTTCCCTCTTCCCTTTTATTTTCAAAAACATCTTGCCAAGATTTATTTTTTTTGGTGGGTCCATTACGAGACAAGCATACTACGGACTCAAATTAAAACTAAAACTTGGTATTTTCCCTTAAGAAAGTTGCCTCTCAATATATCATAGGGAAACACCAACCCGGTTCGACACAAAAACAAAAGAAAAGAAAAGATTTTTTCTCCTTGGGAAAGAACTGTGGTATTAAGAAAACTCTTAGGGGTCGTTTGGTGTGAAGGATAAAAACAAATAGTCATGGGATAAAACAAATAGTCCTGGGATAATTTTTTGATGTCTTGTTTGGTTACCAAGTTTGGGATAACTTATCCCACCATTTATACCATAGTGATGGGATAAGTTATCCCATATACATGGTGGATTAACTTATCCCGGGATAGCTAATCCCGGGATAATTAATCCCAGAATAACTTGTTTTCAACCAAACGACCCCTTAAAGTTTATTACTAAGCTACTATTAACAACGCGATAACCAAATATTTTAACGCAACCCCAAACTTAAATGGACCATTGTCCTCAATGATGTTAAAGGTAGAAAAGTGAGTACTCCCTGGGGTTACTATGCGAGACGCAGGAGGGATGGTACGACCGCACGTTGAGCGCACATGCACATAGGGTAATTGAACCAAAATTTTTGTTGCTTCTTGTGCGAATGGCGTGCGATACGCATTCTGGACTGTGTGATTCGCACCCTCCATCGCATGGTGGCTTGAAATTTCAGGTTGGCTGTCAGTTATATGTTATATGGTGTGGAACGGATGTGCAACGCTCACATCAGTTGATGCGACCGCATACCAGTCGCACATTAAGGCAGTAGATTTGGAAGCATTTTGTTTTGACCATGCGAGTTGACGTGCGACGCATATGTTGCGATGTGCGATCGCATGATGCATTGCATGTCTTGATGATTGCTCCAATATTTCTTAGCTTGGTTCCTACTTTCACAGCCAACAAAACCAACAAACAAAATAACATAAAAAAGCAGAAAAAAGTAAAAATCAAAATGTTTGAATTTCCTCCCAAGAAGCGCTTGGTTTAACATCACGGCTCGATGATGGTACCTCCCACTCATGGCTCATCAAGATAGATGGCTTCTAGGAGCGCGACTTCCTTCAGAATTCCCAAATACTTCTTCACTATTTGCCCATTAACCTTGAAGGCTGCACCATCCTTATATTCAAATTCCATAGCACCATTGGTAAAGACCTGAAGCACCTTGAACGGGCCCGACCATTTAGACCTTAATTTTTTGGGAAATAAACAGAGGCAAGAGTTGAACAAGAGCACCCAATCTCCCACGTGAAACTCTCACTTTAGGATTTATTAATCATGATAGTGTTTCATTTGGGCTTTGTAAATTGCGGCGCTTTCATAATCCCGCATCCGGAACTCATCCATTTCATTGAGGTCATCCACTCTCG
The DNA here is from genome assembly GCA_003996215.1 of Jaltomata sinuosa. Classification (NCBI taxonomy): domain Eukaryota; kingdom Viridiplantae; phylum Streptophyta; class Magnoliopsida; order Solanales; family Solanaceae; genus Jaltomata; species Jaltomata sinuosa. Next base: position 985,318 of record QJPP01007248.1, read on the forward strand.
CGTGAGCAACTCTTTTCCAATCCAAGTTAAGCTTTTCCAAAGCCCACATTGCTTGTTGTTCTAATTTAACCGGGAGGTGACAAGCTTTGCCAAAGACTAATTGATAGGGTGACATACCAATTAGGATTTTGTATGTTATCCTATATTCCCATAGTGTGTCATCCAACTTCTAGGCCCAATCCGTTTGATGAACATTTACCAATTTTGAAAAAATGGATTTGATTTCTCGGTTGGACACTTCAACTTGTTCGCTTATTTGTGGATTGTAGGGGGTGGCTAATTTCTGTTTAACTCTGTATTTCTCAAGTAGCGCACTAAACAACTTGTTACAAAAATGTGATCCCTCATCACTAATGATGGCACGGGGGTACCAAACCGAGCAAATATATGCTTTTTAAGGAAGGCCATGATGCTTCGTCCCTCATTATTTAGCAAAGCGACAGCTCAAGGATCGGAGTCAATGGTAGTTCATGTCTTCGAGATATGCCCCCTTCGCATTGACACTTGTCACACTCCTTTACTAATTCATGGGCATCCTGAAATAGAATCAGTTCAAAGTTGTGCGTAGTCCCCCATGGTGGCCACCAACGGGTGAGGAATAGCATGCTCTAAGAATGGGCATCATCTCAATTTTGGGGATGCACCTCCAAATCATTCCATCGGAGAAAATCCGAAAGAGGTAAGGTTCATCCCAATAGTATTTTCGGGCATCATGTAGGAACTTCTTTTTCTTATGCAAATTCAACCCCTCTTGAAGTAAATCACTTGCCAAATAATTAGCAAAGTCAGCAAACCAAGGGGTTAGATCGTGAGACGTAGCCAAAATGTGCTCGTCGGGGAATGAATCATTAATTTCAAGTTCCCACACGAGCCTTCCCTCTTTTTCCAATCGCGATAAGTGATCAGCCACTTGATTCTCACACCCCTTCCTATCCTTTACTTCAAAGTCAAATTATTGAAGAAATAGTACCCAACATATTAACCGGGGTTTGGCATCCTTTTTATTCATCAAGTATCAGACTGCAGCATGATCGGTGTGCACAACTACATGGGTTCCCAAGAGGTATGCTTGAAATTTCTTAAAGGTGAACACCACAGCCAATAATTCTTGCACTGTCATGGTGTAATTTGTTTGGGATGTGTTTAGTGTCTTGCTTGTGTAATAGATTGGGTGAAAGAGTTTCTCCCTTCATTACCCCAGCACCGTCCCCAAAGCTACGCCACTAGCGTCGCACATGAGTTCAAATGGCTTTTACCAATCCGGTGCGATGATGATGGGGTGGATGTCAATTTGTATTTCAATGTGAGGAAAGACTTCATGCAATTTTCATCAAAGTTGAACTTGGCTTCCTTTTCAAGCAACTTGCATAGAGGATATGCCACCTTTGAGAAATCTTTTATATAACGCCTATAGAATCTGGCATGCCCTAGGAAACTCATTCCCTTCATAGTTTTTGGAGGAAGTAGTTTGGATATGACTTCAATTTTGGCTTTATCAACCTCAATCCCTTTCTCAGAAATTTTATGTCCCAAAATTATTCCCTTGTTAACCATGAAATGACATTTTTCCCAATTAAGCACCAAATTTGTCTCCTCACATCATTTAAGAATTTCCTCTAAATGCTCTAAGAAATCACTGAATTCATACCCAACTACCGAGAAATCATCCATGAAGATTTCCATGGGGTCTTCAACCATATATGAGAATTTAGATATCATACACCATTGGAAGGTAGCTGGGGCATTGCACAATCCAAAGGGCATCCTTTTGAAGGCAAACATTCCATATGTGCATGTAAAGATAGTCTTCTCTTGATCTTTCGGGGTTATTAAGATTTGTTTGTAGCCGGAGTAACTATCAAGTAAGAAATAAAAACCATGGCCCGCCAACCGGTATTGCATTTGATCCATGAACGGGAGAGGAAAGTGGTCCTTTTCTATTCATGAGTTCAATTTCTAATAATCCAACCGGTTACGGGTCTAAGAGCGATCATCTCATCTTTCTCATTTGGCACAATGGTGATTCTACCCTTTTTAGGCACGCATTGCACTTGGCTGACCCAAGTTCTATCAGAGATGGGGAAGACCACCCCCGTATTCAACCATTTATTAATCTCCTTTTTCACCACCTTTTGCATTGGTAGGTTTAGTCTTTGTTGATGTTCAATGGAGGGGGTGCAATCCTCTTGAAGGTTTATTTTGTGTGTGCATATCACCAAGGGTATACCTATGATGTCGGCAATAGTCCACCCTAGAGCACGGATGTACTTCTTTAACACCCTAAGCAGTGCTTCCACTTGCTTGTTGCTCAACTTGTTAGAAATGATGACCGGCAGGGTCTCGTTAGTAGCCAAGTAAGCATACTTCAAGTGGGATAGTAATGGCTTGAGCTCCAAGATGGGTGGTTCAATAATTGAGGGTTTGGGAGGTGGGGTTTGCCTATTCTTTAGGTCAAGATCGAGCTTCTTTGGGGGGTTGGTGTAGGACTCCATTCCCACTAATGCACAACAAATCTTGTCATATTCTTCTATCTGTTCACCATAAATATTTAGCAACACCATTTCTAATGCTTTATCCACAAACCATTCTCTCACGTGCAAATCAACGCTTTCCTCAATCTTGCCAATTGCAAAGGCCATTTGAAGCTCACTCAATTGTTTTATAGACCTACTCAATTCAAAAATGGCCTTCTCATCATTCACAGAAAATTTTAACTCTCCCTAGTCTAGTTTGCTCAAGGTACGCCCTGTTTTTAGACTAGGTTGCCCCAAGATAATGGGTATCTCGCAACTTCTTTTGCAATCAAACACAATGAAATCCATATGGTATACAAGTCGACCCACCTTAACCAAAATGTCGCATCCAACCCCTATGGGGTTCTTCATTGACTCATCCATCATAAGGAACTTCATGTTTGTGATATTAGGTTGCCCCAACTTCAGTCGTCTAAAGGTGGCTAAAGACATCAAGTTGACACTTGAGTTTTCATCACATACCAACCTTGTAGACTTGTGAACCCCACTAGAATCACAAATAGTGTGTACACCCGGCATTACTGCATCATTGGTGAAATCGCTTGATAAAATTGCACTACTAAAAGGGGACATTTGAACAACCCCAAAGTTATCTGAGTTGCATGTAGTGCATAGTTCTTTTACAAACCTGGCATATTTGGGAATCTTGTTAAAAGCAGTACTTGCGGGAATGTTGATGGTGATTGTCTTCAACATGGATTCAAAATCTCTCAGAGGTTCATCCACTTTTTATTGCAGTATATGTTGAGTGAAATGAGGTGGGCATGTAGGAAAGGGTTTGCAAACTTTAGGTACCTTGATCTAACGATGAATAGATTCAGACAAACCATTTCCCCAAGCCCTTTTATTTCTAATCTTACTCGTAGTTTGCATTGTAGTTGCAATGGGGTCAATCGATTCCCTCAAGTCACTACCTCTTTCTTCATTATTGACTTGCCTTGACTAAAATTGAGAAGTGAGCCGAATCATCCTTCCTTCAAGTAGGGCAATATCAAAGGAGTGTGATTGCATGGTTTAGGCAAAAATTACAAGATCATGTCTCAACTCTTAGATGGCTCCATAGGTGGATCCCACTTTCTCCAACACTCTCACGAGCATACTTTCAATTCTAGAGTCATCATTTCATTTGTTTCGACCTTGATTCCCTTGATCATATTTGTCCAAACCTTGGAGACTTCCATGGGAACCCACCTCGTGGTCGGCCACGTCCACCTCTTCACTACTTTCATTAAGATTCTCTACATCTTGCACTAGCCTCATGGCCCCAACAATACCAATGGTATTAACAGTTTCATCTTCTATACTACTCCCCATAAAATTCAAGAAGTGTGGATGTGATTGATAGTGATCTATCTCTTTGTGCGCCATTCTTTACCCAATCCTCAATCTCTTTAGCGGAGGTCGCACCCATTGCTCCCTCGGCTCCCCAAATATCCAACTTACGATCTAAAGAGATCATAATCTCAAGTGCATATGGGTTTTCTTGGGTTGACGGGTTACTACAGACGATTTATCAAGGGATTATCTTCCATTACAGCACCTTTGACTAGACTGACTACGAAAGATGTCTCATTTTAGTGGTCCAACGAGTGTGAGGCAAGCTTTTTGAAGCTCAACGCCTTAGTGACTTCAACTCTAATTTGTACTCTTCCATTTGAGGACCAGGGGTTTACAGTTTATTGTGATGCTTCATGTGTTGGTTTGTGTTGTGTTCTGATGCAGCATGATCGAGTGATTGCCTATGCATCTAGGATGTTGAAGGTGCATGAGTACAACTACCCTACCTATTTTGGAGCTTGCGGCAGTAGTTTTTATGCTTAAAATTTGGAGGCATTACCTTTATGGTGTTCATTGGGAGATATTCATCGACCATCATAGCCTACAGTACATTCTGGGCCAGAAAGATCTTAATTTGAGGCAGTGTAGGTGGCTAGAGTTGTTGAAGGACTATGATATTTCCATTCTGTACCATCTAGTCAAGGAAAATATAGTAGTAGATGCCTTGAGTTGGAAGGCAGTGAGTATGGGGAGTTTGGATTTCCTATCAATTTCTGAGAGAGCGTTGGCCTTGGACATCCAGTCCTTAGCCAATAGGTTAGTCTGACTTGATATTTTTGACCCTAGGAGGATTATTGCTTGAGTTGAGGCTCAGGCTATGTTATTAGATCAAATTTGAGAGCGGCAGTTTGAGTATAGTCGATTATATGGGCTTTGAGATCAGGTGATAAGAGGAAAGGACTGAAAGGTCACCTTATATTCAGAGGGTGCTTTGAGATTTGAGGATCGTATATGTGTTCCAAGTATTGGTGACTTGATTCATTTAATACTATGAGAGGCTCATTATTCTAAATATTCCATTCATCTGGGGAAGCTAAGATGTATAAAGACTTGAGGTAGCATTACTGGTGGAGCATGATAAAGAGGGATATAGCAGAGTTTGTATCTCGGTGCTTAAATTGTCAGTAGGTGAAGTGCGAGCACTTGAGACCTGGTGGTTTGCTTCAGAGATTACCCATTCCTGCGTGGAAGTGGAAGCGGATTACTATGGACTTTGTGATTTGGTTGCTATCTACTTTCTGAGGTTTTGATAGCATTTGGGTCATTATGGATCGGTTGACTAAGTCTGCTCACTTCCTACCTGTTCAGTCTTTCTACAGCGCTAAGAGGTTAGCCCAGATTTATGTATGAGAGATAGTTTGTCTTCATGGGGTTCCAGTGTCCATTATTTTTGATAGAGGTACTCAGTTCACCTCTCATTTTTAGAGGGCCTTTCAGGAGGAGTTGGGTACCTAGGCTGATCTTGGCACAGCATTTCACCCCCAGACTGATGGTCAGTCTGAGTGGACTATTCAGGTTCTATAGGATTAATCCAGGCTTATGTTATGGATTTTGGAGGTCAGTGGGACTATTTTTTAGCCTTAGTGGAATTTGCTTATAATATCAGCTACCAATTGAGTATCCAGATGGCTCTATTCAAGGCATTGTATGGTAGGTGGTGTAGGTCTCATATTGGGTGGTTTGATGCTTTTAAGGCTTGGTCACAGGGTACTAACTTGTTTCGGGAGTCTTTAGATAAAGTTCGGATTATTTAGAATAGACTTCGGGAAGCTCAAAGTAGGCAAAATAGTTACGCTGGCCATAGGCATCATGCTTTGGAGTTTGGAGTTGGTGATCGTGTATTCTTATGGGTGTCACCCATGAAGGGCGTAATTAGATTCGAGAAAAAAGGTAAGCTCAGTCCCAGGTATATCGGGCCATTTGAGATTCTACAATGAGTTGGTGATATTGCATATGAGTTAGCTTTGCCCTCAGCTTTTTCGGCCATCCATCTTATTTTCCATGTATCAATGCTCTGGAATTACATTCCAGATGAGTCTCATGTGCTTTTATAGGATTCAGTTTAGTTGGATCATTATTTGACATTCGAGGGGAGCCTGTGGCTATTTTAGCTTTGGATATCAAATGGTTGAGGTCTAGAGAGATTCTGATGGTTAAGGTGCAATAGGGAAATCGTATCATCGAGGAGGCCACCTATGAAATCGAGCATGATATGCGGGCCTAGTATCCTCACTTATTCCATCCTTCAGGTACCTTTCTTTCCTTAACTTTTGAGGATGAAAATTCTTTTAGTGGTGGATGTTGTAATGACCCTCTAGGTCATTTTCTCTATTTTGTGCTTTTTCGTGTTTCGAGCTTTCTCACAGTAGCTACAGGTCATTTATGACTTGCTGAGACTGACGGTTCAATTCCTCGGTAGTTTGTTTGTGTTTTAAGCCTATTTCGTTGTTTTGAAACTCTCAAAGTTGAAAGAGTTGACTTTGGTTAATATTTGGAGTAAATGGATCTGGATGTGAATTTCGTCAACCCCATTAGCTCTAGAGCATGGACTTTGGGCTAGTGGGACCTCTAGTTTGGGTCCCAAGGCTTCTGAACTCATTTTAGGATATTGGTTGGATTTTGGCTAAAATGGGTATTTTTGGTGTGGGACCCACTTTTCATTTAAATAATCTCCATTGGGAATTTCTTCAATTTTGTTGAGTCCAAAATGCTATTTTTAGTAGAGTAGCATAGTTCATTAGCGTGCACGGGATTCTGGATATATCTCGAGGATCCATCCAAGCGTTTTCAACCTTGTGGAATTTCTAGTTTTTCACAAGCTAGGGCCGCCTAACCCAACCCTTTGCATACGCGAGGGTCTGGACGCATTCACGAGCTCGTGTACGCGGTGTCTCCATCAAATCCGTGAAGAAGAGGCTCTGGGCCTCGACTCCTCTTCCTCTTCACCTTTGCAAGGGGTTGGTCGCCTATGCCAGGTTGCGTATGTGGTGGCCTTCCTGCGTCCGCGAAGGCCAAGGCCTGGCAATATATATTTATAGTTTCCCGTCATTTTTCAAATCCTTTTTCATGAAAACCACCATTTTAGAGAGCTCAAGCTCAAGAATTTTTGGGGGACTCTATTGTTGAAGCTTAGAGTCAATTATTTCTTGTCCGTTGTCAATTTTCCGTCTTTAATTTGTTAGTTTCCGGGCCCTTTTCCTGTTCAATTCCCTTTTTCAATCTTTGGTTTCCTCTTTAATTTGGGGGCTATTTTGAACTTAAAATTGAGGGCAGATCATGCTCAAATTTTGAGCATGTGATCCTTGTCCCATGAGAGATATAATTGCGGGTTTTATTTTTGGTTTTTGTATATGGGCCCCATGGGTGATTGTTGACCTGATTTCTTGCCCAAATTTTGAAGTAGTATGATGCGTATCATTTCATATTTTAACCCTTAGATTATTATATTGATAGCATGGCAATGATCGGAGGCTTCCTTGAAAGGAAAAGCTCTAGTGTAGTGGGTTCATGAGTGCGTGTTTGGCCTCCATGTAGGTTACAACTTACTTACTTCTAGACTTTACTCAATTAAGGTGTTAATATGGTAATTTTCCAATTGTTGATGGAGGTATTGTGGTTCAGATAATTACATTTAGGTGATTATGATCCTTGTAGCTCATTTTGTGGCCTTTGCGTAGAACTGTGGTTGGGATCATTAGTCTATGTGGAGGTATTGTCATGCCCCGATGCTACCACCTTTATGTAACACGGGACCTGGGACCACAAGTTCCCCAAGCTAACCCTTGTTCATATCATAACTCAGATAATTCAAGTAGACAAGCGGAAGCATAATAGGAAGATGCGAAATCAAATGTATAGATAATCAAGTCAAATAGGAATACAAATCCAAAAGGAGACTCGCATACTGTCTATGTCTGAAAAGCCTCTAACTGTCATAAAGAGTTACTGGGACAAGACCCCAGCTAACTCAAAATCTGAAATAAAAGCATAAAGATGGATGCTCTAACTCTAGTCCTCGAATAATAAGGACTCACCAATGATGAGCTGAATGTCTGGCGTAGTCTAGTCACGAGTCTTAGGGCAGGTGCTTGAATCTGCATCGTAAAAGGATACAGCGCAAAATGCGTTAGTACTATAGGATGTACTGAATATATGAGTCTATACAACAATAAATGTAAACGTGCTTGAATAATGCTTGAAAGACTGAAACCATACATAATAAGAGAATTCATGAGTAAAATCGTAGTTAAACGTAAGACATGAAAATAGAAGATCAACTTTCAAAAATAGAGTATCATATAACTTAAACTAAAAATCTTTCATACGAGAGTTTCTTATAACAAAAAATAGACCGTGTGAGCTACATGGAATCTAACTATATAATCCTAGTTAGCAAAGTTGTTCCGAACCCTGTCAAGGTAAAGAACACCATAATCCAACTATATCACCCTAGTTGGAAAACCATCCCTATGCCCCGCTAAGTCAAGGGTACCATGATAATAAGGAGTGGAACCACTTTCATAAGCCCATCGGGCGATACATAACCTATGTTGGCAAAGTAGTTTTTAGACTTGGGTAATCGAACCCTCGTCGCTCGGTGCTAAATACTACTCCCAAAACATATTCATATAACTCATAATACTTGTGACATATCTGATGTCAAAACTGTTCATAACTTAGATAGACATATCTGGATGCCAAACCTTTCATAAAACATAGGGACATATCTAAAATACAAAACTGTTGGAAAAGCATAAGGACATATCTAATGCTATGCAATTCACAAATCATGAGTCTCTTAAAGCTTTGCATAACCATAATTCAAAATATACTTCCCTTTCTAAAATCATAGCTTGAAGAATTAGGCATGCAATTCATGAAAATAGAGGTCATGTTAACTAAACATATCAATTTTACTTGATGACATGCAATTCAATGAAATCATGCTAGAATTCATCATCAACATATGGGCTTTTGTAAACACTTAAGGAACCTCAATTAAAACATGGATAATAAATAATAAGTCATGAATTAATATTTAAAATGAAGCCCATCAATTTCCCCCAATTTGGGTAAGAACCCTAATTTAGAAATCCATAAATTCAATTTAGAAGGTTGGGGTTTTGGGCATAAGGGTGAAGGGGTTCCCTTATTGAATACCCACATACCTTGATTGAAGCTAACCCAACTGAAATGGAAAAGAAAAAGAAGGCTTGAACGTGGAGCTTGAGAGACTTACTTTCCTCTTTTGGTATATGTATGAGAAAATGAGAAGGGACTTAGGCTAATAGGTTTAGAAATCATGCTAAGAATGGCCAAATTGACCTCACTTAGGAGTTAAAAGTATGGGTAATGACTGAAATACCCCTAGGACTTAATTAAGAAAAACTGAAAAAAGGCTCGGCTTCAGAGACCACGAGTCAGTCTATGGGCCATCGTCCTAATGATGACCCGTCAACTGATCTGTGGTTCCAAAAGTCATTTTTGGGGGTCTACTGGAATTTCATTCCACGAGTCACACTACGATCCATGATTCAGAACAACGGACCATCCTATTGACTCGTGGTTTTGACTTAGAGAACTGGGGATCCTCTGATTCTCAGGAACTACGTATGGAAGGATGACCCGTGGTTCAAGATGATGGGTCGTCAACCAACTCATCATATCCAGGACCCTTTATGGGGGTCCTCTGGAACTATGAACTATGAGTCCACAGGACAGGCTGTGGTTCCAAACCACAAACCATCGAATGACTCTTAGACTGAAGGAAGAACACTTCCAACAAGTAGACCATGGGTCAGACTATGGATCATGGTCCAGGACTACAGCCCGTGATCTGATCCATGATCCCTAGGAAATTCACAATTTTTAGATATTTCAAGTTTAAAAGTTGAATCGAATTCTGCGGTGTTACAATATCTCCCCCTTGGGATAGTTCATCCTCGAATAAAGACTAAGGAAAACTGGAGAAAAAATAGCCCAAACAAACAATAAAATATGAAACCCAAGAGTAAACATGAAAACTGGGCTTTTTAACTTAAAACATGATTGAACTAACTTCGGAAAAAATGAATGCATGCTAGGATCATGAGAGAAATTGATGGAATAGAATCAGAGGGACATACTAAGGATGAAAATATTACCTCAAGCTGAAGCTGAGTTGGACGGGAAGAGATGAGGGTACTTGGCTTTCATGGATGATTCTGCTTCCCATGTAGCTCCCTCGACTAGCTAATTTCTCCAAAGGACTTTTACCGAGGCGACTTCTTTGTTTCTCAACCTCCGAACCTGACGATCAAGGATCCCTATGGGAGCCTCCTCATAAGTGAGACTATCTTTCATACCCACATCCTCCAAAGGAATAATCAAGGATGGATCACCAACACAATTCTTCAACAAGAACACATGGAAAAGTTGATGAACCGCTTCTAAATCTGATGGCAAGTCCAACTCATAAGCAATACTACCAATTCTCCTGAGAATACGATAGTGACACACAAAACATGGACTGAGGTTCCCTTTCTTGCTAAATCTCATCACACCCTTCATGGGTGACACCTTCAGAAAAACCTAATCATCAACTTTGAACTCTAAATCTCTTCTCCTCACATCTGCATATGATTTCTATCGACTCTGAGTGGTCTTCAACCTTTCACTAATGATCTGAACCTTCTCCATAGTTTCATGAACTTAATCTGGACCAATCAAATCTACCTCACCTACCTCAAATCAACTATTAGGAGATCTACACCTCCGACCATAAAGTGCCTCATAAGGAGCCATCTGGATGCTAGAGTGAAATATGTTATTGTAGGCAAACTCAATAAGAGGTAAGTGATCATCCCAACTACCCTTGAAATCACTCACACAAGCTCTCAACATATCCTCCAAAGTCTGAATAGTACGCTCTGCCTGGCCATCCGTTTGTTGGTGAAAAGTTGTGCTAAGCTTCACCTGAGTACCAAGACCTCTCTGAAATGATTTCCAAAACTGGGATGTAAACAGTACCTCTATCTAAAATGATGGACAATGAAACACTATGAAATTGGACTATCTCACGGATGTAGAGTCTGGCATAATATTCAGCTGAATCAGTAGTCTTAACAACAAAGAAGTGGGCTAATTTGATCATCCTATCGACAATTAGCCAAATAGAATCGTGTTGCCTTCGAGTACGAGGGAAACCTATAATGAAGTCCATATTGATCGCTTTCCACTTCCAAGTAGGAAGGTCAATATCCTGAGTCATAACACCCGATCGCTGATGCTCTACCTTCACTTGCTGACAGTTGGGACACATAGCCACAAAACTGGCTATGTCCCTCTTCATACCATTCCACCAATAGACTTCTTATATATCACGGTACATCTTGGTGGCACCAGGGTAAATAGAATATATGGAACTATGAGCCTCAGTCAAAATTTATTGTCTCAAAACATCTACATTTGGCACACACAATCGACCCTGATAACGAAGTACACCATCTCCCTCTTGGGAGAAAACCTCAACCCTTTGCTGATGGACTACGCTCTTTAGCTGAAGCAAAATAGGATCACTATCTTGCTTTGCCTTCACTTTAGCTACCAAAGATGATTCAGAACTATTCTGAACAATAACACTCCCTTCTATCGAGTCCATAAGGCAAACTCCTAACAGAGCAAGCCTATGAACCTCCTTACCTAATTCCTTCTTTCCGTCCTCAACCAAAGACACACTACCCATGTACAATCTACTAAGTGCATCTGCCACTACATTGGCATTGCCCGAATGGTAAAGCACACTCATGTTATAATCCTTAAGGAGCTCAAGCCATCTCCTTTGATGAAGATTCAATTCCTTCTGAGAAAACACATACTGAAGACTCTTATTATTAGTGAATACATCCACGTGCACCCCATACAAGTAATGTCTCCAAATCTTCAAAGAAAATACTCAAGATCATGAGTAGGGTAGTTCTTCTGATGGATCTTAAGTTGTCTAGAAGCATGAGCAATCACCTTACCACACTGCATCAAAATACAAACCAAGCCAATTCTGGAAGCATCACAATACATAACAAAGTCATCCAAACCCTCAGGTAGGGTCAACACTGGCGCTATGGTCAACCTAGTCTTCAATTCCTAAAAGTTCTTCTCACATAGATCAGACCACTGAAATTTCACCTTCTTTTGAGTCAATCGAGTCAAAGGGGCAGTAATAGAAGAAAACCCCTCCACAAATCTCCTGTAGTAACTGGCTAAACCCAAAAAGCTCCTAATATCAGATGGGGAAGTGGGTCTAGGCTAGTTCTTTACTTCCTCAATCTTTTAAGAATTTACTAGAATACCATCTCTAGTCACAATATGACCTAGAAAAGCAACACACTGCATCCAGAATTCACACTTGCTAAACTTAGAAAATAACTATCGATCCTTGAGAGTTTGCAACACAACTCTCAAATGTTCCACATGCTCCTCCTTACTCTGAGAATAGATAAGAATATCATCAATGAAAACAATCATAAACATATCTAGATAATGTTTGAACACACGATTCATCAAATTCATAAAGGCTACAGGAGCATTCATTAAGATAAAATACATAACCACAAATTCATAATAACCATATCGACATCTGAAAGCAGTCTTCGGAATATCACACTCTCTAACACGAAGCTGATGATAACTAGATCTAAGGTCGATCTTAAAGAAAACTGGCACCCTGAAGCTGATCAAACAAGTCATTAATCCTAGGAATGGGACATTTATTCTTAATTGTGACCTTGTTCAACTGACGGTAGTCGATACACATTCTAAGGGAACTATCTTTCTTTCGTATGAAGAATACTGGAGAACCCCATGGAGAGATGTTGGGTCGAATGAAACCCTTATCAAGGAGATATTTCAACTACTCTTTCAATGCCTTAAGTTCCACGGGAGCCATTCTATAGGGTGGAATAGAGATAGGATTCGTATCTGGAAGAATATTTATTCCAAAGTCGATCTCCCACCCAGGAGGGACTCCGGGTAAATCTTTGGGAAACACTTCTGGGAACTCGTTCACAATGGGAACAAACTGAAGGGATGGGGTTTCAGACTCCGTGTCCATGACCCAAACTATATGATAAACATAACCCTTATAAATTATCTTTCTCGCCTTTAGATAAGATATGAAATGACTTTTCGAGGATGGAGGACTACCTTGCCACTCTAAGACAGGTTCATTTGGAAACTTGAAACTGACAACTCGAGTATGACAATCAACTAAAACATAACAAGCATACAACCAATCCATACCAAGAATAATATCAAAATCAGTCATCTCCAACTCTACTAGATCTGCTGAAGTGACTCTATGGAGTAATAAGATAGGGCAATTTCAATTGATTCTTTTGGCTAGGACTAACTCACCAACAGGAGTAGAAACACAAAAGGGTTCTAAAAGTTGATCCGGAAAAATCTCAAATTTGCATGCTACATAAGGGGTCACAAAAGATAGGGAGGCACGGAGGTCTAATAGGGTATACACATCCAGAGAGAAGACTTTCAACATACCAGTGACGACGTCTGATGAACTCTCCTAGTCTTGTTGATAGGACATGGCATAAAGACGGTTGTGGCACTGACCACAAGAACTAGAAGCAGTGCCCTGCTGGGATGGTCGACCTCCTGGAGCTACTGGGGCAGACAGAGTCCAGCCACCACCCTTTCCCTTTTTAGCTGAAGGGCAATCTCTAATCCCGTGACCAACCTCGCCACATCCAAAATAACCATCTGAACTAGCTAGACACTCGTCGGGATGATTCTTTCCATATTTAGTGCAAACAGGGTACGAAGGCCCATTTTCACCACTCCTCTGAGAATAATAGCCCACACCTCTACTAGACTAATCATGACGAGGCCTTGAAGCTTGAGAAAGAGAACTAGCGGTAGAATGCACAGGTCTTGATGACCTCTTATGAAAGGAAGATCGATGTTCACCTTCAAACTTCTGATGGCTAAATCCCAAACCCTCAGATCTGACTCTTTTGTTCTCCGTAGCCATCTCCCTAAGTTTGTCTCCCTCAATCTGGTAAGCATGAGTCATAAGTCTGGAGAAACTCATGTCACTCAATAGCATAGCAGAACTACACTCCTTCTTCACCAAATCTGAGAATCCATAGATATACTTCCTCATCTGATCCTGTGGGTCAGCCACCATAGCAGGAGCATATCTGGAAAGCTAAGTGAACCTCAACCCATACTCCTGAACAATCATGGATACCAGTCTCAAGTTTACAAACTCATCGGCCTTCGCTTGCCTTAACTCTCTAGGGAAGAACCGATCAAGAAAAGCCCTCTCGAAACAATCCTAAGTCATAGGGACCACGTACCTAGACTTAGATTCCTTCCATTACATGAAACAGATATGAGCTACATCCTTAAGTTGATAGGATGCTAACTCGACAATATCAACACTAGCCACTTGCATCACATCAAAGATTTTCTTCAATTCATCGATAAAATTTAGTGGATCCTCAATCCCTTTCGAACCCCAGAACTCAGGTGGGTTCATACGAATAAAATCACAAACTCGGGCCGCTACCCTACCTTAAGAGTTGACGGGGATAGAAGCCAACTGGTTGGCCTGAGCAGCAATAGTCTGGGTAAGCATATGGATGACATTCCTGAACTCCGCATTCGTGACCTTAGGGGCCAAAATAGGAGGATCAACGATTCGAGCAGCTCGGTGAGGCATAGCACATCGAGGCATAATCTGAAACGTACAAGGAAAGGATTAAAGGGATATTAGAGTTAAACTCTATCTCACGATATGATCATGAAAGAAGTGAAGTTTTTCTAAGACATCTCATAGCTTCCCTCTCATAAGTGTGGCATGCTTCACACACATGAAAGAGACTCTACTCGATATAGCTTTCAGACATCCTAGGACTCTTGAATCTGAGGCTCTGATACCAAGTTTGTCACACCCCAAGGCTACCCCCTTGATGTAACATAAGAGCTGGGACCACAAGTGCCCCAAGCTAACCCTTGGTCATAGAATAACTCGAATAATTCAAGTAGACAAGCAGAAGCATAATAGAAAGATGAAAAATCAAATGTATAGATAATCAAGTCAAATAGGAATACAAATCCAAAAGGAGACTCGCATACTGTCTATATCTAAAAAGCCTCAAACTGTGATAAAGTGTTACTGGGACAAGACCCCAACTAACTTGGAATCTGAAATAAAAGCATAAATATAGATGCTCTAACTTTAGTCCTCGAATAATGAGGACTCACCAATGATCAGCTGAATGTCTGGCGTAGTCTAGCCAGGAGTCTGAGAGCAGGTGCCTGAATCTGCATCGTAAAATGATGCATAACAAAATGCGTCAGTACTATAGGATGTACTAAATATATGATTCTATGCAACAATAAATGTAAACATGCTTGAATCATGCTTGAAAGACTGAAACCATGCATAATAAGAGAATTCATGAGTAAAATAATAGTTAAACGTAAGACAAGAAAATAGAAGATCAACTTTCAAAAATAGAGTATCATATAACTTAAATTGAAAAGCTTTCATATGGGAGTTTCTTATAACCGACAATAGACCATGTGAGCTATATGGAATCTAACTACATAACCCTAGTTAGAAAAGTTATTCCGAACCCTGCCAAGGTAAAGAACACCATAATCCAACTATATCACTCTTGTTGGCAAAGCTTCTCTATGCCCCGCTAAGGCAAGGCAACCATGATAATAAGGAGTGGAACCACTTTTATAAGCCCATCAGGCGATACATAACCTATGATGGCAACGTAGTTTTTGGACTTGGGTAATCGAACCCTCATCGCTCGGTGCTAAATACTACTCCCAAAACATATACATATAGCTCATAATACTTGTGACATATCTGATGTCAAAATTGTTCATAACTTAGGTAGACATATCTTGATGCCAAACCTTTCATAAAACATAGGGACATATTTAAGAGAGAAAATACATAAAAAAGAACCTAAACTTGGCTTGACAACTTACTTTAGCACTTAAAATTAACTGACAATTATATACCCTCTTAACAACTTTGAAGTGAATAAATACCACCCTAAAAATATAATACCACTCTCACAATAGAAGGTGCACTACAGTCGTGCCATATCACTGCCATGTCAATGCCACGTCACAGCCACGTCATTTACCACATAAAAAAATAATATATTATGTAATAAAATGTAAAAAACAAAATACTCCCTACCCACTCCTTTCATCTTCTTCAAGCACCCCAACCCCCGCCCCCCCGCCTCACTCTCTTTCATTTTCTTCCGGCCCCCATGCCCACCCCTCTCATCTTCTTCATATCCCCCAACTCATTTCTTCTTCTTCAGCCCCCTCCCCGTCGACCCCCATTCTTTCCTTCTCCTTCTTCGAATTCACATCGGAAAATGAAAAAAGAATCCAAGAAAACACCTACATTCTCAAAACACCTCTACCATAAATATTTTCTTCATCCCCATTAAATTAATAAAGTTCTAGAAATTAAAAAGAGTTTAATGAAGAAGCAGCAAAATGAAGGACACAACAAAAGTGAGAAAATATAATCAATACCATAACCAAATTCCGGCAAAGTTTTTGCTCGGAATCAATTTTTGCAAAAAAATTAATCTCTTTCTTGCTTGGAATAAATTCTTTGATAAAATTTTGATGAGAGTATTTTTAGAGTTAACAAATTTGAAGTCTTTCATCTAATTTATTTAATCATAGATTTTTAATTGTGCAAAGGTGTAGATGGGGTGGAGGGGAAGAACCAGGAGCGATTGGAGAGGGTGTCGAAGAAGGAGAAGGCCAGGGGTGGGGGTGGGGGCTGGAAGTTAAAAGAAGAAAAAAGGGGGTGGGTGGTGCTGAAGAAGATGAAATGGGTGGGTGAGGGTTTTTTTATTTTTGTTTTTTACTTTTTTTAACATATAAAACACATATTTGTGAGATTATTTTTATTTTTTTTAAATAATACGTGCTTTTATTATTTTTTTACCACATCAACATTTAGGGTTGTATTTAATTCACTTGAAAATTGTAAGGGGGGTATTTAATTGTCAGTAAAGTTTAAGTGCTAAATTAAGTTGTCGAGCCAAGTTTAGGGAGGGTTTTATGTATTTTCTCTATCTAATATCCAAAACTGTTGGAAAAGCATAAGGTTATATATGATGCCATGCAATTCACAAATCATGAGTCTTAAAGCTTTGCATAACCATAATTCAAAATATAATTCCCTTTCTAAAATCATAGCTTGAAGAATTAGGCATGGAATTTCATGAAAATAGAGGTCATTTATCTAAACATACCAATTTTACTTGAAGACATACAATTCAATAAAATCATGCTAGAATTCATTATCAACATATGGGCTTTTGTAAATACTTAAGAAACCTCAATTAAAACATGGATAATAAATAAGTCATGAATTAATACTTTAAAATGAAGCCCATCTATTTTCCCTAATTTGGGTAAGAACCCTAATTTAGAAATCCATAAATTCAATTTAGAAGTTTAGGTTTTAGGGCATAAGGGTGAAGGGGTTACCTTATTGAATACCCACATACCTTAATTGAAGCTAACCCAACTGAAATTGAAAAGAAAAAAGAGTCTTGAACTTGGAGCTTGAGAGAGTTACTTTCATCTTTTGGTAGATTAATGAGGAAATGAGAAGAGACTTAGGCTAATAGGTTTAGAAATCATGCTAAGAATGGCCAAAACGACCTTACTTAGGAGTTAAGAGGGTGGGTAATGACTGAAATACCCGTGGGACTTAATTAAGAAAAACTTATAAAAGGCTCGGCTTCAGAGACCATGAGTTAGTCTACTGGCCATCATCCTAAATGATGACCCATCAACTAATCCGTGGTTCCGAAATCCACTTCTGGGGGTCTACTGGAATTTCATTCCACGAGTAACACTACGGTCCGTGATTCAAAATGATGGACCATCCTGTTGACTCATGGTTTTGACTTAGGGAACTGGGGATCCTCTAATTCTCAGGAACTACGGATGGAAGGATGACCCATGGTTCAAGATGATGGGTCGTCAACCAACTCATCATATCCAGGACCCTTTATAGAGGTCCTCTAGAACTATGAACTACGAGTCCACAGACGGGCAATGGTTCCAAATCACGAACCGTCGAATGACTCGTAGACAGAGGGAAGAACACCGCCAACAAGCAGGCCACGGTTCAGACTACGGATAGTGGTCTAGGACTACAGTCCGTGATCTGATCTGTGATCCCTGGGTATTTCACAGTTTTCAAAAATTTCAAGTTTAAAAGTTGAATCGAATTTCAGGGTGTTACAAGTATCTTGTGTAGGGCCTGGCTTTAGTTTTGTAGTACCTCCTAAGGATTAGAATTAGTTACCTTAGCTTAGTTTTGTGTACTTTCTTGCTTTAGGTGGGGGGTCTGAGTGAATTTAGAGTCATTTAGCAACTTCGCATTATGCCTACTTTAGATTGTAGCATTTTCTTAGTTAATAGACCGTGGATTTACTTTACCTGAATTTAGTTGTACGTATTGATTGGGTTTCCATCTCTTTTATTGGTGATATTACTTACTCATTTAGCATATGGATTATTGGCATAAAAATACCATTTTCAGCTAAAAATTTGAACTTTGGAATGTTTTAAAAGGATACGATTTTCTTGAAAGAAAATATACTATTTTAGCCCCGGTTTGAGTCTGGGCACACATATTTACATATAATCCCCGATTCGAGTTTGGGCATGCATTTTTATATTATTAAGTCTCAGTTTGAGTCCGAGCATGCATTGCTACTATTTTATTCTTAGTTCGAGTCTGGGCACACTATATTATTGATTTATACTCAGAAGTTAGGTTTGAGTCTGGCATTGCATTGACATTTCACTCATCTCATATGGCATATCATGGACGTTTCATATTTACTTACTGTTCAACCTGGTTGATAATTAGTATTGTTTGTTATTTGTATTCTCTGGGATTATAGGGGCTCGGTTGGATTTATTGATTGTTGTATGTACCTTTTGGGCTAATAGGGGTCCAGTTAGATTGTAGTTAGGATGCTTTTTTACGCTTCTGTACTATTTACTTACTCATTCATCTGTACTTTCCAAGCTATTACTTGTTGCTTATTTTGGACCCGCTCTTTTCTTACCTTTAGTATACTCACATTTATCATACCTATATGTTATTTGATCTTAGTCACTCTATGATGCCTACTGAGTACCGCATTTTTGATACTCATACTACACTTCTACATCTTTTTACGTGTTGTGAACCCTAGTATGAGTCATCACTGCTGATGGCATCCTCGTGCGGAGTTACTGATCTGGAGATTCAGTGTGAGCTTCTAGCTTTCAGAGCTGGTTCATCTCCTTTTATTTTAGGATTAGTCTTCTTTTGTATATTCAGAGACTGCTTTGTATATTTTGTGCCTATCTAGTACTCCTTATGTTATCGCAACTTTTGTACCGATTGATACCAGGTCTTAGAAGATTCCTTGGTATATTTTGTTCCTCTTCCCTCCCTTAATATTTCTATTCATGCATGCTTCGCTCATTTCTCCTTTATTTACACAACAAGAAATCTGATATATTGTGGTGATGAAAGTCATTGCAAAAAGCCTAGAAGTCGCCACTAAAAATTTATAACATCAAAAATTGCGTCGTTGGTGGAAACTCTATAGCTAAAAGTTATTTGTGGCGACAACCAAATGTCGCCACAATAATATTGAATTTGTAGCGACACTTACCATCACAAAAGATAAGCTACTATGCCACAAATGGAAGCTTTAGTTGTTACATATTGGCTAAGTCGCCACTGAAAGAAGACATTAGTGGCGATATCGTCGTTACAGAATGAATTAACTTTTTGTGGCAACAATTATCTAACTACTAAAAATTCAATGTAGTGGCAACTCCCGTCGCTGCAAAAATATATGAACTTTCACTAGCAACCTTAATGTCGCTGTTAAAACTAGTTATTGATAGCGATCTTTTGCCGCCACAAAAGTAATAAACTATCGGTGGTGACTGATATCTCGCAACTGAAAATTAACTCTTAGTAGCAAGATAAATCACCGCAGAAACTCTATGGCATATGAGTCAACATTCATCCTTCTACTAAAGAACAATAATAACTACATAAACTAGTAAATCATTAGATTCAAATACTACTGACAATCAAATTCTCCAAAATTAATATGTAGCTATTAAAAACATCCATTCATATTTAACAAACTGCAAAAGCATTTCCGAGTTAAATATTATAAATATTTTCACTACTATAAAATAAACTACTTCAGTTTTCATTGTATGAATATACATATGTCAATAAAAAACAAAAACTTCCATTGTATGCATATACATATGATCATAAAAACAAAAACTTCCATTGCTCGCATTCAAGCTTCTCCTTGGTCGGCTCCATTGTTTAAAAACCTTGTCCCTTTTATTAGAAAAACACACAGTCAATTTCAAAATTTTCATATCCAGTGCTTAATTATAGGAGTAAACATAGAGCACATACGAATTTAAATACCAATCTTTTAGTTTCACAATTGGAGTCAAAACAGAATCACAATTTATGCTTTGTTACTAAACTAATCTACCAGAATAATACAAATACTTAGAAATACATGAGTTGTTTGGTCAATAACAAACAAGAAAATGCAAGTCAAATTAATATTCCATTAAGAAACAAAAAACCCAACAAAATTACGGAAACTAATTTACTGTAACTTCTCAAACACATGGAAGACCAGTGTTTGCCTTGTAGTTGATCTGAAAAATACCTTACTATTTCTCAAACACATGGAAGCTAATTTGGTGTCGCATAACTTCCTACCTAACAGACCAATCTATAACTTATAATCTTCTCTTTTTCACATTCTAATAGCACCAAATTCCCAGTTCCTCATCTATCTACATAAGTGTCAAACTGATGTCCACTGCAGTGGGCCAGTGGCTATAGATTCATTCCATCTCTATTTATTTGTAATTTTTTTTAAGTCAGATGATGTATTA
Organism: Jaltomata sinuosa; assembly: GCA_003996215.1. Lineage (NCBI taxonomy): Eukaryota > Viridiplantae > Streptophyta > Magnoliopsida > Solanales > Solanaceae > Jaltomata > Jaltomata sinuosa. The sequence goes on from QJPP01007248.1 coordinate 1,006,206, forward strand.
TTCAAATACAATTGCACTTTCTATTTAAAAGTTGCCAAAGAGCCTTAAGATGTGTAGATAAGCCAAAAGTGGCAAAAAAACACAGCCCGATGCATAAAGCACCTCGCATTTATGTAAGGTCCAGAGAAGGATCGCAACCTAAGGGCTGTGATGTAGATAGGGCATAAAGTAAAGATGAGAAATTTTAGTTCTCTAAATTAGCTTACATGTTGCTTACATGTTTCTTACATGTTACTTACTTCAACAAGTTTTGCAAATCACACCCAACAACAAATATACTTGAGCTGTGAGTTTTCAGATTGCTTACAGAATCATCATCAACAACAACATATACCCAATATAATCTAACAAATGGAGTTTGGAAAAGGTAGTGTGTACACAACTTTGCCCCTACCTTGTGAAGGTAGATATGTTGTTTCCAATAGATCCTCAACTCAAGTAAATTATTAACAATAAGTATTGAAAGGAAATACAGTAGTGAATAAGTTATGCTAAAATAGAACAGTAGCAACAACAAATAATACGGTAACCAAAACATTTTTTCTTCAAGATTGATTACTGAATCATTCCCTCATAAAAGAGATAATTATGCTCATAGATGATTTTCTTATTATCATGGTCTAATAATAGTACCCTCCCCAAATTTATATAATTATAAGGTCATTGCTATTTCTATAAATTTTTAGTAATTATGATATTGGTCGTTGCCCCTGTATGAAGACATTCAGAAAAGGCTCCCAAAGTATTGCAAAATCTATAGTTACAATAACCCAGAGGAAAAAAAATACAAAAAGGTAAAGAAAGTTTCCAGCTTTTAACAAATGAAAGCAATCTATTCAGCCAGAGATTACACCAACCACCAGGTTTTGGAGTTGGTCAAAAGATCCCTATTTAGAAATGCATTGATTCTTCCCGTTACCCCATTTTTTAGACAAATAAATACAAATGAATGAAAATTCCTAGCATTTTAAAAAAAATAGTACTCCCAAGAGAACTCTCCCACCACCACACACACAAAACTATCCCTCTCACCTGATTGAGTACACAACACGATTTAGATACACTTCAAGAGTGCTTAGAAAATACAAAAATCTATATCTAAAGAACAAAAGGTATATTCTATTCTTGACTCATCCTGTAAATTAAGTTGTATCAAAATATTAAGACCACATTTTTTTTGAATTTTACACAAATATTCCAAGAAAAAATAAGGAACCCTGATGATATGTATAAGAGGTCTCAAAAGGGTTTATCTCCCAAACTAATTGACACTGGACTAATAGGTATCCAGGAAAAAATTAAAAGTTTAAGCTACAGAAAGTTAGACGCAAATTTACTAGTTGGAAATTAATAACTGACATTCTATAGATATATGACCTGTCGACAAACTGCTAAAAAATATAGGCACGAGCCAATTCTGTCTATTGTATGCGGCAAGGAAAATGCATAACATAATAACCCAATATAATTCTCAAGAATTAAGAAAGAAGAACTGTCAAAGAAAAGAGAAGAATTGTTAAGGAGGAGCAAGCAAAAGTACCTATTGGACTCTAGTCATCATAGCAGCCATCTGTTCTTGGAACATTTTTTCTACTTCTTCTTTCATGTGTTCACGCTCCTCTTCCAAATTTTTTTGAAAATCTTCTTCCATATTCCTTTTCAAATTTTCAGCCATTAGTTCACGTTCTTCTTGCAACTTTTGATCCATATCAGCTTGCATCTCTTGATGTATATCGGCTTGCATCTCTTGACGCATACTTTCCATCATCGAAGACACACTAGCCTCTATGTCTGCCTGCTGTATTTTAGTCTTTCTAGGAGGCCTCTTTCCATATCCTTTCCCCCCAAAAATAGCATGATCTCTCACATAGAATCGAGGATAAAATCTCATCCCTAGTCATGGGATGATCGATCTCTTCAGATTGTTATTCACGAACAAGTTTCTGGAGCTGGCCCTATAATTATACATAACCATATAAACCAATGGACATATTAAAAGTAACTTGTAGTAGGTCAGAAAGATAATAAGGCAGTGATTTTAAGAAATTACATGAATTTGTTGGGATTGTGGATCCAACCATACACGTTCTCCATTAACATTTTTATGTGTGTGTTGGATCTCCCAGACTTTATCTGGTGTGTCCTTTTCTCCTGATAGAGGATTTTTCTACAATATAGTTCAACAAGGAAAACAAATATATACATAAGAAAATAATTATACAAAAAACAAAGATGTATAAGTAAGAATAGCATGACAAATGTATTTTCACCGTAGCTTCCTCTACTTCTGCAAATGATCTTGTACCGCAAGAATGCTTAGTTATTTGTTTTTCTCTATTTCTTTTGTTTCTCTCGCTGACAGCCTGCACTTAAGCCAAGAGATCAAAAAATACTTATTCAAAGAGTAAACTAGCATCCTATCACACTAGGTATTTACTAACTTCAAAAAAGTTTGTTATTAATTAATTTACCTTGAATTTCTCACTGCCAAAATGCTTAACTAGGTATTTCCAGTCCTCCAACTCAACATCCTTAGGTCAATGAGATAATCTATCTTCATCAGTACTATAGGCAGAGTATTGAACATGCAATCGAGCTTTCCATGCTCTAAAGAGTCTTTGCATAGTGGTTATCACAAAGCCTTGCATCTTATGCTCTCGCACCCCACCACAAACTTCAAATTTATCCTGAACAAATTATAATGTTAAGTTTAATACATCAGGTAATTTAATGGCAATACACTATAGAGAGTGATTTATTACCTTGACCTTAGACCACATTATTTCCCCATGTTTTGAAACAATCTTCTGCCAACTTACATCTTGAAATGAGATAGGGGTCCTTATGATAAAGCCAAAGTAATTAACAATATCTCTAGCCCCAAAACCCACATCTCTATCAATGTCATCTGGAATAATTATTTTGATTTTTCCTCCATACTTAGTTTTGACATCAACAGATTTAGATTTATATTTTCCTCTTGCTCTCTTTTTATTAATACGAGAAACTGCAGAGCAAAAAAACATATATCATTAACACTGATTTAAGAGAACTTCAATTGAGATGGAAGTATGAGTAAAAGAATTGTAGATTAAGAAACCCTTAGCACAAGTACATCTTAGATTCCTTTCTTTTTAAAGACAGAAAAAATACAAACTGTTGTTGTTCAGATTGAAAAATGAGCACTTAAATAACATCGGGAAACTTTTGCCTTGAAGTCCATACCACTGCCTTTCAACTATGATGAAGAGAAGAGTATATAACTATATATGAGGAGTATATAACTCATACAGTAAGGGAATAATTCAAAAAGATAGTTGAATCCAGCCTCTTGATTAAGGATTCCATAGATATTTAGAAGAAAAATACTTAATCAGGAGTCAGGAGGTTGAAAATGTAAGTCTTAAGAACACTAAAGGGGAGGGGCGTGAACTAACCAACACCAGTTTCAGCCTCTAGGGCAGGGTGTAATTTCATCTAGATTTCTTGATGATTGTGTCTCCAGAGATGTTCTCCAGAGAGGACTACTTGATACTTGTTCTATTTGTAGAGGTTCTTGACTTGGATTATATGATTGTGCTGTCTCTAAAGATGCCTCAACAATTCTTATTAGTTGTACTTGTGGCTGAGACGTCGTTCCAGAACTTCCACGTCCTAGAACATTTCCAAGTCCACAACCCCCACCACCTCTTCCACTTCTACCTCATCCAATTCCTCTCATATCTCGCAACATCAGATAAAAGAGAAGTGAATCAGAATCAAAAAATAAAGATGACAAAAAATATATCTGCCTACTGATGAAAATATCAATTCATAAAGGATGTCGGAAGACACCATCATCAATGTTTTTCTCCTTGTGCCACCTCATTTTCTTTGATGTCTCTTTGGCCATGTACAATCTTTGAAGCCTTGGTTTGATTGGGAAATGTCGCAATACTTTATGAGATATTTTCTTACCTTTGCGTTCTTCTGACTTCCATCTAGATTCACCATACTTGAGATATGATTGGGCATTCACATTATCACGCCAATATAAAATACAATCATTCTTACATGCATCTATTTTGGTGTACCCCAAGCCTAGGTCAGAAAGAACTTTCTTTGCTTCATAGAAAGACTTGGGTACAAATGACCCCTCGGGGAGAACTTCTTTAAAGAAGCTCAACAATTCATCCATAGATTTGTTGCTCCAATGGTTAAGGCACTTCAAGTGAAGTAATTTAACAACAAAAGACAACTTTGAGACTTTTGTGCAACACGGATAAAGTTTTGTCTGAACATCTTCTAGCAATTTGTAAAACTTTGTTGCATGCATATTTGGCTCTTCATTGCCCCCCGAAGAATTAGTAGCATCTTCCACACTTGTATATCCACAAGCATCATGAATCATTTCAGTAATATCATCCTTTTCAATGCTATCATCTTCTACTTCATCACCACTTGCGACATTAGAAGTTTCAACTCTAACCAAAACTTCTCCATGAAAATCCCACACTATATAAGAATCCCAGAAGCCATTATCCAACAAGTCTTATCTTACATTAATTCTGTCACGCCCCGAGGCTACCCCCTGGATGCGACACGGTGCTTAGTGTCATGAGTGACCTCAAACTAACCCATGGTATGTCATATCTTAGTAAAACCAGTTTAAAGATATGTATTGTGCGGAAAACTAAAGCAATTAAATATCTGAAAGCAGGAAGAATCCAAATGAAATCTGAATATATAAGAATCTAGTTTAGTAGTGACTGAATAACAATACTAAAAGTGTTGAATCTAGTCTATGTCTAAAAGCCATCAAACTAAATAGGAGTTGCTGGGACATACCCCAAGCTAACTCTACAAAACTGAAAACTGAAGATAAATACTAAAATAAAGGCATGTCTATTGTCCCCGAACTATTGGGGACTCGCCACTGAGCTGCTGAGTATGGATCGGAGATCAAGTTAGGCGCGATCTAGATGCTGAGTGCCTGAACCTACATCATGAAATGATGTAGCACAAAATATGTGTCAGTACTTTGAATGTACGGAGCATGTAGGATACAGGCTGGACTGAACAATATATATATATATATATATATATATATATATATATAACTGAACAAAAGAATAAACATGTTGAACTATAACTGAGAGTTGTACTAAATGCAGTGACCAAGTATAAATCATGAAATAACATGCTGATCTTAATACTGAACATGAGTATTGAATACAAGGTCAATGCACGTGAATCTGATTGTGGGAGATACTACTAACCGACATACCCCAAGTTGAGCTAACTATGGGGCCAACCTGTAACCCTGGATGGAAGGGCATTCATACCTTGCCAAGGGTACAAACGAGTCTGACATAGATCCAGTGCTGATGTCCACAAGGGACAAGGAAGTGCATCCTAATCTGACAGCGGACTCCTTCAAACCTACGGTGGCGCCGTAGTTCTGGGACTTAGGGATTGCTACTAAGGGTCATAGCCTAAGCTGACATCTAATCCCTCATCCCTAGTCCGCTCGGTACTAAATTTACTCCCAACTGAATATAAGCTAGCATGCAACTATAACACTGGATAGCTCAAAATACTGATATAATCTGAGAATGCACACAACCAAGCTGTAGGATATGACATTCAAATTATGAAATCTGATCATCTGACTGAGTCTGCCTAATATGTATAATCTATGGAGTACTGAAAATTACAACAAGTTAGGATTCTGAATTCTGTACATGAACTATACTGATTCTCCAAGAAACATGGACTAAGCATTATATAATTCCATAACATCTAAATAGCAAGAATTCTCTAAGGTCTATGAACCCTAGATTTTTAGCATTTATGGAGAACTGAAGGGATTTGACTGAGTGATAGGGACCTAATGGGTGAAACGAACCCACTAGTGAAATCCCAGATACCTGTATGAAGATTCTACGGTTTAACCTTTGGATTTTGAGAGGACCTTAGAGAAAACCCTTTTTGCCTTGTTCTTGAGAGAGAGCGTTCAGTTCTTGAGAGATTTGCTAAGTATGAGTGATTTAGGAGTAATGAGGGAGAAATAGAGTTAAAAACCTTTTAATTATGTAATGACCCTTCTGGTCATTTACATGTTTTTGCCTTTCCTGTACCATTAGAGCTTACTTGTAGTGGCCCAAGTCATTTATGGCTTGTCGGGATCGGTAGTTCGGTGCCCGGGCCGTTTGTTTGGTCTTTATGGCCGTTCCTCATTTAGAGCTTCAACTTTGAAAATCGTTGACTTTCGACAATATTCTTGGTAATATCAAAGAATTAAACCAAGGTTCTAAGTCAAAGGAATTCCTTACTCGAAAGTTTGAGTTAAAGAAATGCCTCGTGTAACACCTCGCCCGTTTGGAAGGTTTATAGTAATCGTTGCCTTTGGAGTAAGACTAATAGTGTCTAATATACTAAGAAGGATGTGTTATGAGGTATTGTAATGGCAAAATGGTCGTATGATAAGTTTTGAAGTCAAGCAAGTTGCGAAACAAAAGTCGGAAAAAGTTATTGTAAATTCCTTTAAGGAATTCTCTTCAAATTTGGGTTAAATATCTTGGGGTGTTTCTCCTTATCTATAAAGATTTAGTGGGCTCCCAATATACAAAATCTAAGGTCTACGAGTCTAGTTTTCAACGCACTAAACAGTTCATCCATACGACTTCAGAATAGAGAGATATTCAAATTTTCGCAAGACTGCGCAAGCAGACACGTCAAGGTGGGGCCTACGTCCTAAGTCGGTTCAGCTTATAAAAGCTGATTTCTCCTTCGTTTTAGCCCATATTTTTCACCCAAAATTCTTATAAAATCAGAGGGAGAGTCCATAAATAATCCATGGACTTTGATTCTTTCGATTCGGAAGTTTAACGGAAGTTGCTCTACGTCGCGAGCTCGTCATTTTGGTATAGTTTTCCCCGTCGATTTCATGGCGTATCTTTGTGGGTGTTGATGCAGCAATCCAGCAGGTGTTCTCTGAGTATTTTGAAGTAGCTACGGATTTGTACTGGCGAGGTATGGATCCCGTACACTTATCTATTTATTGAATCAAGATTCTAAGCTTCTAGTCACGAAAAGTTGTATTTTTCGATAACTTGTAGTAGTTTCTTGTTGGATTTGGATATGTTTGTTGTTCCTGCAAGGAGGCAGGTTGTTAATCTTTGAATATTGAATATTTTTGTCAAAGAAATCTCTCCCCTATGATCCTCCTTCGTTATTATATGATCTAGTATTATTTTATGGATTTCTGAGCCACAAAGTGGTATTTTGGATTTGTGGCTTTGGACAGCCTTTATCTTGTTATGTTTGGTTATTGTTATGGTGTTCTGGTTGTGGTAAGGTGATGAAGGGATTGGTAAAGTGTGCGATTCTTTTTTGGATCGCATACGATAGTGATTGGATTGGACAACGTAAAGTACGCCTTGAAATAGTGCCTCGGGAGCTCGTCGCTCCTTTGAGAAGTGGTTAACGTATTGTTGTTGGATTTAGCTGCCATTTGTTATTGTTATTTACCTCATTTTTATGCTTTGTAGTTGGCTGGTCGCGAGTTTGACATTAACACCTTATCAATTGGCTATGGCTCGTTCTTGCAGCCTTATCGATTCTAGCAATTGTTCCATTACCTTGGTTGGTCAGGCTTCATAGAGAAGCCTTTGGGGATTCAGTTGAAAGTATTTGTTTTATGTGATTCAAAGCTTCCCGGAGTTGTTCGAGTCTGGACGATGCCGTTCTCGCAGCTAGTCATCGGATGACAGGTAGGTTATGGTTTTCCCCTATCTAGACTCTGCGTATATAGGCTATAACTGCATTAATTAGCATCCTTGGATGGGTTGTTATAGGTTGGTACCCCAGACCTTGTCCGCCTTTCGTCCATCTATTTCATACGTTGATTGTAGTATTCACGTAGTAATCTATATTACCTTTGTGGTCCTGTGTGGCCTTGTATTGACTCTGGAACATAGATGGTGGGCTATTTGGGAATGTCCGCGAGTCCAGGACATAGAGATTATCCTTTTAGGCTGGTTATGTCTGCTGAGTAGCTATTGGGCCTGTGCAGGGATAATAGGAATTGTTGTGAGCCGTTGGGCTACTTTTATATTTGTGTGCGAGCATATCATCCATGAAAAAGGTTTTCCCCTGCATGTTTTACTACAGTTTTGGCTGTGAGCCACTACTGACAGGTTTCCTAAATTTGCATGGCCCTGGGGCCCATTTTTTGTACTGTTGTTGATAGAAAAGGGGATTTTTGGATGTTTTCGCACTGATTTTATTACTGGTACTAGTCTCTGCGGGGCAGAGCACCAAACTTGATTTTATTACTGATACTAGTCTCTGCGGGGAATAGCACCAGACTTGATTTTATTACTGATACTAGTCTCTGCGGGGCGGAGCACTAGACTTTATTTACTACAATTTTAGACCCGGTTACGCCCGGGCACCCTTGGAGGGGTTTTTGAGGCAGTTTCTACTACTTTAGTCCTGGACAAGGTCTGGGCATGTATATTCGAGACTGGGTCTCTATCTTGATCCCAGACTTGCTTCCGGATGACATGTCTTGATACTGAGTTTTAGTATGGGGTCTGGGACCTTCATAGACCTTGCCGCTCTGGGCCTGGGGCTTCGGGCTGCGTGCGGCGGAGGAAAGGGTATACGGTGGAGTAGAGGTATACAGGCTGAGTCCTTCCATGGAACCTGCCTGCTGGGCCTGATTGGCACCGGAGGAGGTACATACAGAGGTTCTATTTCACACATCATATCATATCATATCATGCATTGGATTCCACCCTTGTTTGATGTGTGTTCAATTTACGCTCTGGTAGTATGGGATGCCGGAGGGTTTGCTTTCACTTGATTGTGTTCCTTGATTGTGTGGGCGGCCGTTGGGACTGTAGGTAGACTATATTTGTCTTTATTTAGAGCTTGTCTTGGCACCCGGTTCTTGAAAGATTAGTGATGGCTAGCTTGTTGAGGCTTTGGTTGTGGGATTTTTGATTATTGAGAGGGCTTTAGAGTCCTATCTTATTGAGGCACTTTTATGTGGCCTTCTAAGTAGAGTGTGAGACTCTGGCTCTATCCTTGTGGGAAGTTGAGTGGTATCTCTCGATTAGTATGGCCTAGTTATTTCATCCTAGGGTTGCACTTGTGAGGTGATTCCCTGGTTATGCTATCATGTGATTGGATTGGTGTTATGACTTCCTTATACTCATTGATTCCATTTTGAGTATGTTTGACTGCTCTCTGTCTTTTCCTTTTACTTGAGGTTACCGGTATACCACCATTTTCTCAACTCTCTCTCTACTTACTTATATTATTGTGCAAGGACTCCAGGTGTGTTCTCCTTTCCTTCACCTGTGATTCTAAGTAATTGTATCTTTGTGCTAGCATGTGTTACTTGAAGCTCTTGGTTATGGATGATCTGTGCTAGCTCCTTATGCCTTGCTTATTGCCTCGGTGACTACTTTCTTGCTATCTGTTACTTACTACTTTTATATCTTATATGCGCTCAGTCGGCCTATGATACCTACTGAGTACCCGTGGTTTTGGTGCTCATACTACACTTCTGCACTTTTTTGTGCAGATATTAGCTGAGCTTTCACCGTTGATCATGTTGGAG